>JARFJB010001479.1:2080000-2400000 GCA_036346205.1 Vesta saturnalis | reverse complement strand
ACTGAACCATCACTTTTATGAACCCTTACAATAAAACTGTGTGGAGGTTCAATATAATTAAAGAAAAGAATAAGTCAAGTAATCTGACTTTATTAAACAATTTTGCAATTTACATATATTGGCTGCTCCAGTGAAACAACACAAAAAAGAAAAACTATTAATTCTTAATTAATAAGGCTTGTCATCTACAACAGTGATGGAATTAATTGTCGGTAAGGCCTAATTAAAATGTGCAATAATAACACTGACGCCTTTATAGGTCAATTAATGGTTTACTATTTAACAAGTATAAGAGGTTATTTTTACATATAAGTCCTCTACAAGATGTAATATCCTATCCAACGGGGTTAATTTTTTTGCTCAATCCTTAGTGTATACACTCATTACTAATAACAGGATTTAACACTAGCCATCGCCTTATTAGCACTGGCTCAATGTCGGCTTCATTCACGCTATTTGGGCTATTTGATTTATTTAATACCCTCTTAAATGTTCGTCATAGAATATTTTAATTACTCTTGATGACTAAATTCTTAATTGTCTGTAAACTTGACGAATTTAGTGCCTTTAATAAACGCACATATATTTAACTCCGTATGTTCAATACTGTCTACTTCAATTTACAATGCACTTTTAGTTGTATACGGGATCACTTTAAAAGCTTTTGAACTCAACGAAAGTTTAATATCAATTTCCAACTCACATTAATTATTTTACTTGTAAATGTTTTAAATACTTCATCCCAACAATGAGTTTTTGCAGTAAAACTAATATATGCTCTGGCACTGATGGTTTCCAAAATAAAAACTGGCACAGGTCGTTATGCCTTCACAAAATTCCCAGTGAAGTAAGTTTCCATCCGAGGTCTTTGTCGCGCACAAAGCCTGAAACGGCCTTAATGCAAAATCCGGGACCAATCCATCTTGAAATTTTTACAAAAATTGTAATAATTCGAAACATTCAAATTCCGCATTCATATTCGCTCCACACAACATTCAGAACTAGATTCAACTTATGCACGACGTTTGCTTCCACAAAACTCAGTAAATTTCAATACCATTTGTCGTTGATCCACATAATTTTTTTTATTGTGAAATACTAACTTTATACAAGTAAAAGTTCTTAAATATACTTCCTCTACATCTTAATACAATACCTACATATCACAAATTCACACGCTACACATTTACAGCAATTTTAAACTCACATTCCTTAAAATACAGCAGCCAAGTACAGAGACACTTATCGTCTCATCAGGAGTGTTACTAAATCATTATTTCTCATTCAAATTTAATACTTCCAACTCCTAAATATTTATACATTTAAAATATGCTTTTACATAATACTCAACATTATACTAAATATTTCAGTGGCGTAACATTTACACCAGACTTACATTATATACACAAAAAAAAACATTTTTCTTGCAAACTCACGTTCATACTTTATCAAACATGCGTCCTACGTGCAACACATCACCATACATACATATCCAGTGCGCCAAATAATCTCACAGCGTGTTCTTGTGCGCGTGTTGTTGGTTTTTAACATATATTTTCTGAAACAGCATATTTGAAATATCTAGAAATACCGGCATACAGATCTTAAAATTATAAATTACTTATGTTCTATGCAATTTTTTAATACGACGCGTAATTTGACAACAAAAAAATTCCTAAGGTGGGATTTTAGCGACAGTCTAAATTTTCTCAATGTCTGCATAACGATCAACTTTATGGGAGAATGTGTAAACATATTTAAAGATAAATTATTACAAATTCTACTCGAGGTAAACTTTTTATTTATGTATTTAATAAAATTAATAATAATTTTTAATTACATATTTAAAGATAATTTATTTTTAAACAATTTTTGTTTATAATAAAGTTTCATAATACGATTGGAAATAAGTTTAAAAAATTAATTAAATAAGATTGAAAACGCTTAAACTGTATTATTGATATTTTTATAGAAGCGGGCAGCTTAGTATATATAGTGTGTCCCAAGATGGAGTAGACGAGAGAAGAAAAATTTTTATTATTGATTTTAGGGCAAAAAATCATTCTTTATAATAAATCCTGCTTGTCAAAAAATTGAGGTTACCATAGGAAAATCTTAGTTCAGATGTACATGGCGTTGATAAATTAAGAAAATATGAAAATGCATGAAGAAATAACTACCATTATTTATTATTTTAGACGTAATGTTTATAAATAAAGCTGTTTCTAATACAAAATAAAGCCTAAATACAAAATTTGAAACGTTAATTTATAATTTTATGTTTTTGTATTGCAAAAATTCAAATATGAAAATCTATGTGTTGTGGCATCAATAATGTTGAACCGACAAACGTCGTTTTAACATTTTGTACGGTTTTATTATTGTTTGAACGTATTGTTCCGATATTTTTGTAAAAAAAATGTTAACCAAAGAGGAATGAATTTATTTAATTAAATCTTATGGAATTGGTGATGTATCATATGATTATGCAAATGATCGGTTACATGAAAAATTCCCGAATAGAGCGGTATTGCGTGAAGCATTTCGCAAACTTGTAAGGAAATTTGATGAAACTGGATCAATATTGGATGTCAAAAAAACCTAAGTAAATGTACAATGAGGACGATGCGGCTAGACACCCCTAAATTGTCTTTGCGGAAACGCTCACTAGGGTAGGATTAAGTTAATCGCATTTACTAATAATTTATAAAGAAAATAATGTGCGACCATTTAGAACAAAGGTTCAGACATACACTTGAAAATAAAATTGAAGAGGAGCGGTTGGAGTTTCTGGGTTGATGAGAATTATGTTGATAACGAGCTTTCACAGATGTTTTTTTTTACTGACGAACCAACCTTTTGCACCAACGGTCAAGTTTGCACACAAAATAGTCGTTATTGATCTATGGAAAATTCCAACTACGTTATTTATAAACGAAGTCAACGATATAAAAAAGTTAATGTTTGGGGTGGATTTTTTTTTTTTTTTGATAGAATTGTTGGCCCATTTTTTATTACCGAAAATTTAAATCAACAAGTTTATATGCACCTTTTAGAGACAAATATATTACCTTTTATAAACTCTTTGCAACCAGAAATGCGGCGTAATATTGTCTGGTAGCATGATGGGTGCTCTGCTCATTCCACACTTTTGGTACGGCAGTGGTTGACAGATCATTTAGGAGATTGGTGGATAGGAAAATTTGGTCCTTTTAATTTTCCTGCACAATCGCCCGACCTGACACCAATGGACTTTTTTGTGGGGTCTTTTAAAAGAAAAAGTATATTCCGAAGACCTGGCACATGATGAAGATATCCTCAAGGCACGAATACAGGCCGCGGTCAATGCAACATAGTAAATTCCATATTAAAAAGTCGTTCAGATCACTTTTATTTATAAGCATTATGTCAAAAATAAATAAAGGCAGTTCTCTCTCTATGCATTTTATGTTTTCTTAATTTATCAACACCCTGTACATCTGAACTAAAATTTTGCTATGGTAACCTCATTTTTTTGACAAGCAGGATTTTTTATAAAGAGTAACTTTTCGTCCTAAAATCAATAATAAAAATTTTTCTCCTCTTGTCAACGCCATCCTGGGACACACTATATATCTCTAACCCTTTAACGCCCCCTGGTAGCAATATATACCAGGCGCTGTTAACGCCTATACTGCTGTGACCGGTCATGCGATTCTGGTTCTAATGAACCTAGTCGTCAACTAGATTGTTCCCCGGTAAGTATTGATACCAAGCGTGCGCATATTGCTCCCCGTTAGCGTATGAACCACGTGTGGTAGGATAATTTACCACTGTGCATTATGGATACCGACGGTAAATAATTTTGTGGTGTTTAGTTATTTTGATGTAAAATATATTTGTGTTGAATTTAGTTTAAAGTGATATTCACTAGGTAAGTAAATTATGCATATGTTTGCTATCTATTCCTAGTTAAGTATTACATTTGATCACCTCCAAAAGCTAGAAAAATTAAAAATTGTTCTGTACTAAGGCATAACCTAGCAAATCAACAATAATTGTTCTTCCGTAAGAACAATATAATTTTCGGTTGATAGAATTTATTTTATTACTGAAAGAAGTACAAAACAGCTGTCAACATGCTATTGCAAGTATTTTAATATATGGTTATTGCGCTAGGAAAATATTTCAAAATTACCGCAGAAAAACGTCGAATGTTACATCGAACTTCTCCCTTTTTTCAGTATGTCGTTCAGAAATCGATCGCTAACTCAAGCTGAGTTGGAGGAAATGGTAGTAAACCTTAGTGATGAAGATTATTGTGCTTCGGAATTTGGAGGGGATGATGATGCTGAAGACGATTTGCCTCTTGAAAGCTCATCTTCATCGTCAGCGTTGTGAGGTATTGATTGTCAACCTATTAGTTCATCCAGTATGGGATTGAGAAGGAGGGTGCTTTCAAAAGCTACCCCACAAAATGCGGATAGTTACAGTGAGGAAGTTTGTGATGACTCAGATGCAGACCCAGATTTCGATCGAAACGATATGAATGGTCCACCAAACAAACTTGCGAGGTTGTTCCCCATAAATAATTAACTGTCTTCTGAGGACGAAGAGGAACCACATGAAAAATTTTCATGGTCCAAGAAAAATACTCAGCCACTGATGTTTCAATCGTATCATTTTGCTGAGTCCTCACGAGTGAACGTTGTAGTCGATTCGTGTAAACCTATCGATTATTTCAAGATTTATTTTAACAAAAATATCTGTGAAATGATAGTTGCGGTGAATCAAATATCTATGCTAGTCAAAAAAACACTCAGTTAGGATTAAGTGCAGAAGAACTTGATGCATTTCTAGGTATACTAATAGTGATGGGTTTTCACAGCCTACCTACACTGAGATCATATTGGTCTACAAATGAGAATTTTCACGTCGAACGTGTTACGAAGATATTTACTCTAAAAAGATTTTTAAAAATTCTTAGGTACTTGCATCTAAACAACAACGAAACAATGCCACAACCGAAAACTCTTAACTTCGATAAGTTGTACAAACTTAGGCCATTGTTAACTCATCTTACTAACCTGTTCCAAACCGCTTTTACACCTTACAGACATTTGTCCATCGACGAAAGTATGTGAGCTTTCAAAGGGCGTACGTCCATGAAACAATATATGCCCATGAAACCCATTAAAAGGGGTTTCAAAATATGGGCGTTGGCATGCGCGACAACAGGATATCTACTCAACTTTCAGATTTATCAAGGCAAGGCGGAATCAACCGGTGATATGTTGGGCGAACGTGTTGTGCTTCAACTATCCGAAAAATTTCAAAATCGTGGGTATTGTCTGTATTTTGATAATTTCTTTACCACCATCTCTCTTATGCAGAAACTGTTAGACAGAGGTCTTTTTGGTTGTGGTACTATTAGGCAACATAGAAAGAATTTTCCCAAGCACTTGTTAAGCACTGATAAGGATCTTTCTCGCAGCCAATCAGATTCTATTGCTTCAGGTAATATATCGGTCTACAAATGGAAGGATCGGGGTGTAAAATGCGTAGCTCTTGCTAGTAATAAACACGACTATAGAGAAAAAACACAGGTTTTACGAACCAATAAAACAGGACAAAGGGATAGCGTACCGTGCCCAGAATCTATTGCGGAATACAATAGATATATGGGCGGAGTAGACCTTTTTGACCAATATCATGCAAACTACTCAATTTCGTGGAAATCTAGACGTTGGTGGATTAAAATACTTTACTACTTAGTAGATGCATCTATAGTCAACAGCTATATACTCTATAAAGAAACCTTAAGGAAAACAAATACAAGTGCTAACCTCTAACTGCTTTACAGTTTCGAAGTGAACTGGCAAATGAACCAATTGGAACATTTACCCAAAGAAAAAACCTGGGCCGCAACAGAAGCCATCTACTTTGAATGTCGGTGCACATCTTCCCATCAAGGGACCTACCGTCGTTGTGTACTCTGCAGTTCATTGAAACACAAGCAAAAGCGGTGCAATATAATATGTCAAGTGTGTAATGTTGCCCTATGTAAAGATTGCTTTGCACCATATCATTTAAAATGATGTGAAATTTTAATTCATAAATGTTTTTTTATAAATTTTTTCTTTTACAATTATATTTTTTTGTACAATACAACAGAGAATTTATTTATTTGTTAAGGTAGCTATATCTACCAGTGCTCACTAAAGGTTGGTCATTGATGATAGTGGTCAATGGTAGCTACGTCTACCACCCTTTACAGCCTAAACGGCCATTCCTAGATTTTTTAAACATTTTTTTGCGTATTCTGGCCCTACGTTTAATAACATTCACTACTAAAAAATAAATATTTCTACCAAAAATAGTTATGCGCCTTAAAGGGTTAACCTTTATCTGACATGTAAGTTTAAACATCAATCTGACAGATCATTGTTGTAATTTTACAATTTTACCTACTTTTATTATGAACGTATTACAAACCAAGTTGCGTAACTATCATTGTTTCATTTCGTTTAATTTCAACTCTGTAGGTTGGAAGGACGTGTGTTCCACACCAGATATTTCAATGTTTAAAATTAGGGACTATACATAGTTAAATCCTATTATTAACAAAAAAATTTAAAAAAGCGGGAAGTATTTGCTTCAAGGTCTTCTAAGTTGTTTCAACTAGATGCCTATATACCATTGAAAATTAAAGAAAAAAGTAAACACGCGAACAAACCTCATCGGCTGGGGAATCGAAGCTCAGAGCTCCCACTTGCTGGGCGAGTAGGTTTACGCCTACAGAAATAATAGTACGTATAGTAAATTATTTAAAATGCGCTTAATGATGGTTGTTAGCCTTGAGTGAATTTCGGCTCGAGCGAAAAAGAGTATCGCAATACATCTGAGTGAGTTGTGGCGTTGATTGAGGAACCGTTTTTAGTCAATGGTAGTGGTCAATGAGCACAAACAAAATACAGTAGTTTTTCTACCATTATGAATTATTTACTAATTAATATACAATATGACCTTATTTCTGACCTTAGGATTTTATTAATCTAAAGTTTGTACCGCTTTAATATAAGGATTAACCAGATTCTGTGATATTGCGTAATGAATATCGTTACTCATGTAGATTTAAACATTTAATGTACACATTATTTTATGTTTCAAAAATTCTCACCATTTTCCATGTTCGATTATCAAATAAATCAAAATGATTCAATGGTACTTCTAGCCATTCTTCCTTGATACCATATAACTTTGATAATAACGCTAAAATTCCCGTGTTTCTATCTGGAGCAACAGTAGTACTATTTCCACCTTCTTCAACGTTTGCTGAAACTGCTACAACCTAAACATACAAAATAAAAAAAAAAATCCGCTTTTTCTTTACTTACAAAGCACAAACAACTGAAAATAAGGACGTTCATCTTTTCTCCTTCACGGCAACATTAATAATGTGTTTTGAGGGATTCAGCTGATGTAATGTTGTGATCTAACCTTTGACTGATTGATAAAGCATGAAGATTCAAAAAAATATTACGCTTCAAATAGTTTAAGATATGAATTCTTAATTTTTATTTTTACAAAAAGACTTGTTTATGCGCTATATTTGACGGAAATGCCCTTCCCGAGTAACTAGTTTAAAAATATCGATACTGTGGAGACTGCTGCAT
Organism: Vesta saturnalis; assembly: GCA_036346205.1. NCBI lineage: Eukaryota > Metazoa > Arthropoda > Insecta > Coleoptera > Lampyridae > Vesta > Vesta saturnalis. Next base: position 2,392,345 of record JARFJB010001479.1, on the reverse strand, counting down.
TATTATATAAAATTGAATCTTTTATATACTATGGAAAAAAGAATTACTGCATTTACATCTCCAATTTGGGAGTTTATGACAACATAGAGAACTTTTCACTACCTGGCTGAATTGTTGTCTAAACAGAGCCGAATTAAGTAGGTTTAGACCACCTACTTCTACATCTTATAAACCTATTATAAAGCATGGAAAACAGAGGACTGTGAATTTACTATTAATAGGTGATTCTGAAAATGGATATTTTAAACTACTAAGACAAATTTCTGTTGACGTTGATGAAGTTTGTGTACTAAACTTAGAAAAGCAATAGCGCAGCTGTCCACCAAATGTGGTTGTGCACACGGTATTAGCGAAACGTCTAGATTAAACTGGCAGGAAGAAGAAATATATAGGAACAACAAAAGTTATGCAAATTAAGAAACAATCGATTGAAGCAAGGTGGAATCATGTAAATGAATATGAGTTACGTGTTTACGGCTTTGGACAACCTGCAATCAAACTATTTAGAAGAAAAAACGGTGTGGAATTAAGATTGTCCAAAATATTATCAACATTGATTGCATAGTAATAGCAAATATTTGGTATGGAACAACATACGACCTTCCAACCTATGAACCTACAAAATGGAAATTAAGAGATAATGAAATCATTTGTTTATGATAATTATGCAACCTCTTTTATAAGTTCATTACGAAAATAGACAACATTGTAAAAACAAAAACAATTATCTATATCTAACAGACGTTTAAAACTTCATGTCAGACAGAGGTTAATAGACATCTAAAACCTAACTTAAAAAAATTCCAAAGCATCCCGCTGCTATTAAAATATCGATAATACAGCATTTTCAATCATATTTATTTAATTACCTTTCAACCTATATATTCTTTTTTTTTCACTATTGCTAAATCGACTTATTAGCTCATGCTACAACTTTTAGCCAAGTTTCGTCGAAATCGGCCATGATGTCTGGATGTTTGTCCAGAACGGAAATACCTCCGTACTTAAAATTTTGTGTTTAAGCTTGTTTTCATTTGGTTTGGAACTGATAAGATTTTGGGTGAAATCCAGCGTTGAAGAGGAGGGCTTTATTAGGGTCAGTTTTCGGTTTTTACCAAATATTAGATATAGATATAGACCTTAAACGTATCGATTAATTGTGCTCTATGTAATTTTTTTGATACGACGCGTAATTTAGCTGCAACAAAATTCCTGAGGTAGAATTTAAGTGTTAAACCGTATTATTGATATCTTATAGAAGCAGGCGGCTTTGGAATTTTTTTTTTTAGTTAACATGTATTTATGTCTATTAATCTCTATCTGACTAGTGCAATTCCGTGTTTCAACCTGTAAACTTCCAGATCTGTCAATCTGCAACTTTTATACGATCTATAACTAGGATCCTTACAGATACATTAAAAGTGCAATTCTGAACATGCGTCTGTAAGCGCTGCTTTTACAGATGTACATTTAAACTACTTTTACAGGAACGGCTAACTTCACACGTACGATGGATGTTAGTTATTTGAAAAATTGTAGGTTAGTTCATCCTTGGGCGTTAGTATACACGCTAGTTGTGTTAATAAAAAAAGTATAAACTTCAAAATGAGGTAACATATTTGGAAAACAATAATATTATTATTTTAGATGTTATTACACAGTGATGTTCGTGAAAATAAAAAAAGAAAGCGTTCACTAAACACAATCTTGGAGCAATAGGATATGTATTTACAGCAAATTGAAAACGACTACGTGTTTAGAAGTAATACTATTAACCCTTCACCAAAATCTAATCAACTCCAAGCGAAATGAAAACAAGCTTAAATACAGGATTTTAAGTATATGTAGGTGTTTTGGCTCCGGAGTTATCGTGAATACTAACATACATCCGCACACACACACACACATATCCACACATACATCATGGCAGATCTTGGCAAAACTTGGCCAAACGTTGTAAAATGAGCTAATAAGTCGATTTAGCGATGGTGAAGAAAAAGTCGATTGCATAACCTGCTATACCTACATATGTATATGTGGCTTGGAAGGTAAACAGAAAAATAGTTTAGAACAGAAACAGGTGGCTGCCGATCACACAACAAAGGTGTAAAGATCCAGCGTCCTTTACGTATGTTTTTTAGAATAAATTATACGCGACCACCCTATATCTCAAATTACAAAAGATTGAGCGATATTGCACCACAAATAATTCATTAATCACCGTTGACGTGTATTTCTCAAAACCAGTAAGTTTTTGCAATTTAAACCAATACAATAACGGGATCCCCCGCACGGTAGCCGCGAAGCCGCCCACAGATGCACCTTTATAAACCGGCAACGCGCTGCTCTCCGAGAAGTAGAAGTAGAAGTAGAGGTAGAAGTAGAAGAAGTTGAAGTAGAACAAGTAAAAGAAGTTGATGTCGATTCGTCTGATCTCCCCTACGCGCCAGAGAAGAACATACTCGTGAATACCTGCTCGATCGTGACCGAGACCGCCACGCCGTTCCCGATATCCAGTAGCCGCCGACACCGATTGCTTCGTGTAAGCACCGACCTGCTAATCGCTGCCGAGGAGTCCATCGCGACCGTGTGATAACGCGCACCACCTCGCGCCTGGCGACCTAAACATTAATCCCGAACTGCAATTAAAAGACACGTAAGTGGTATAGTCATATAATCTAACAATTTACAAACAAAACACTACAGAACGTAAATAACGCCGGGCTTAGTCTCCAGGAGTTATAACGTTAACATTACACCACCACGTACACAAAGAGTGTCACGCAGGGTAGATCCCGACGTCACTCGCAAACACTTGAGGGTAAAGGTTTGATACAGGGCTGTAAAGACCTACGACCTTTTTCTTAGTTAAACAGGTTAGACAGGCTGTTGCCTTCCGTCTACTGTTGGCACTAAGACCCCCGATTAATACACCTACATGCACTACATACAGACAAACACAATAACCAAACACGGTGTCTTTAATCGCAGAAGAGTACACAAGAGACATGTTGCATAAATTTGTATTCAGAATAACCATCGCGGAATACCTAGGGCAAAACCGTTCTTAAATAAATTAAGAATCTACGCCGGAAATTAAAACATTAGATAATACGTAAATTATCCACGGTTTAACGGTAGTTAATAATATAAATGCTACCTGGTGTATCTTACTAGTTACCTTAGTAAAAGGATACATTTAAAAGTAAATTCATTTTAGTATAGCGAGTATTTCGTTTACTTTATAATTTGTAGATAATTAAATTTAGTTACGCCGTTAGGACGTAATCCAGTTGCTTAAATAATCTAAGCGCATTCTCAAACCGGTTATAATAATTATAGACCAGAGAGCTCGCCTTTGCGTACGCGAATCTTCCGCGTATATTTCTTCATCGGAGTACGACATACCAGCTTCAGCGCTCCAGAGATACTGAAGAGTTTAAATATACCATGCGCAGAAACCGAGACCAGTATTGATTTTCTCCCGTGACCTAGAAACAACTCGAGTTCGTTGCGCTGGCGCTTCCGACCAAAACTATATTGAGGCTACCGCACCCGCTTCTGTAAAACAGGACCGTAATATAAATTTTAAATACTAGGTAAGGAGTAGATTAAGACACTAAATATATTTGTTCACAGAAACGACTTCGCACCCAATAACAACTTCCCCAGGAGAACGAGAGGAAGGAGCTCTAAGGACCCGATTATATATTTTGTTTAATTTGTTAAGAATATTTTTATGTTTTATTAAATTACTTAATAATATACTTCTACAACCACTTTCGTATAATTATTTAAGGTGACAGTGTAAGCCCACTAAATAACACGAACCACATCCCGTTTAATAAGAATTTATAAACACGACTGAGCATAGCCGAGGCAAAATAAAACCGCGCTGGGTTACCATCAAAGGAGGGTCTTACATAAAATAACACCGTGGTGTTATAAAGGTTCTTTTAAAAGAAGCTCCAGTTACGTCGTTTGGTCCGCATGCAAGTATAGGAACATACGATTTATGTGATGAAAGTTCGAATGTTACTCTAATAAACAACGAATTAGTCAAGGACTTGGCTGATCGGTCCAGTAGATCTTTTTACCTTCCAACCTGCATATACATATGTAGGAATAGAAGGTTATGCAATTGACTTTTTTTACTATCGCTAAATCGACCAAATTAACTTATTTTACAACTTTTGACCAAGTTTCGCCAAGATCGTCATGCTGTCAGAATGTGTGTGTATTACTGCGTGTGGGGGGAGGGGGGGAAGCGTGCGTGCGCGCGCGCGCGTGTGTTTTTCATGGATGTAGGTTAGTATCCACGATAACTCCAGAACGACAACACCTACGTACTTAAAATTTTGTATTTAAGCTTATTTTCATTTCGGTTGGAGCTGATTAGATTTTGGGAGAAATCGAGCGGTGGTGATTAAGGCATCTTTGTTTTTATCAGATATTTCTAAAACAGCTGCATATTTCAAAAATATAAAAATACCTAGACCTTAAACATATAGATTAATTATATTCTATGCAATTTTTTGATACGACGCGTAATTTAGCGGCAAAAAAAATTCTAAGGTAGTTTAAGTGGTAGATCAAATTTGTTCAATAAAGATTAATTATAAAAGAAAAAGTGTAGACATATTTTTTAAAGAAAATTTAATTTTACATAATTTTCGTTGATAAACTTTCTTAATATAACGCAAAGTAAGTCTTAAAAATTAATTAAATATGAATGAAAATGGCGCAACTGTATTATTGATATAAGAGCGGGCGGCTTTTTAAGTTAACACGTATTTATATCTATTAATCTCTATTTAACATGAAGTGTTAAACGTCATTCTGACATAGATTATTGTTTTTGTTTTACAATGTTGCCTGTTTTCGGTATGAAAGTAAAAAAATAGGTTGCATAGTTATCCTAAAAAAATTATAATTAAAATTATTTAATTTTTTTTAATTTCCGCTTTGTAGGTTGGAAGGTCGTGTGTTGTTTCACATATTTAAGAGTGAAATAGATCATTTGTGTGAGAGATGAAGAAGGCAATTAAGAAAAAAGTAAGTACTAAAATTATGGAAAAAATAAGAAGCAATCATGTAGTAGGTATGGAAATTGTAAGAGCAACAAAACTCTTAGTTTACCTACTCAAACATTAGATTATGAGAAGAAAACTTGGTAACACTTTTCAGAGATTACTTTTTGTTGTTACAGCTCTATTACTATAACAAATAAAAACTTTCTTCTCGGAAGTCAACTTACACAAATGACAATGTTCGCTTATGGCAAAAAATACTGGTACAGCTTGTTCTATAGTCACTTCCAAAATTCAAATGTTCATGTAGACACATTTTTTTTGTGTAAATCGGGCATCACGATTTTCAAGTAGAGGTTAAGCATTTGTCAAATTGGATAATTTGATAGATTAAACACTCTTATAAACTGTTACGTTGATATTTCATGGTCATAGTCTGCTAACGCAATTGATTATGTGCCGTCAAACCAAATGCACACAGTCAAAATTTTGCTGTCCAGTATTTTTTGAGCGCGATAGTACTATCACGCTCAAAAAACTGGTACAGCTTGTTACTGTAGACACTTCCAAAATTCAAATTTTGATGTAGTCACACTTGTTGTATGTAAATCGGACATCTTACGATTTTCAAGTAGGGGTTAAGCATTTGTCAAACTGGCAAATTTAATAGATTAAAACTCTTAGAAACCGTCACTTTGATATCTCATGGTCATAACCTGCTAACGGATTTGATTATGTGCCGTCAAACCAAATGCACACAGCCAAAATTTTGCTTTACCAGTATTATTTGGGCGCGATAGTACCTTATTTGGAATAAAATTTGGATTTGGACAAAAAAAGGTAAGCTTGCACCACGACCTGCTTCAGGCGATACACATTACTTAAAATACTTACTGTAGATTCAAAGCTCTTTTCTTTATAGGAACGTAAGGGAATGCAGAGATAATATCCATGGCTATAAATAAGATAAGCATGCCAGGCGCCACTCATTTTTTAGGTAATTAAAATTTAACAAAATACCACTGGAAAACGGCCGTACACTCAAATGTGTTTATCTTAGAAAACAATAACCGAAGTCAGCTGTTTTCTTTTCGTTACAGCAGTATTAAACCTTCCAAAACAATATTAGACTAGCTTTACTTTAATGTTCATAAATTTATTCGTGTAATTTGTTCACTTAATAAAATCTTATTTTGCACAAAAATGGATATGTAGGGGAGAGTGTTGTACTTTCAAGGTACTAACTTTTACATTTGTTACACGTACTGAATTTTGCCATTAATAAAAACATTTACTTCGTTCAATTTTGTATGTAAATATTAAGTAAGCCCTTAGACATAGTGAAATCATTCAGGGGTTAAGGTACTGTATTTGCTAGTTTACGGACTGCTCTAGTAAGACTAACATAATATAGTAAGGGGATAGAATTTTGTTTAATTTGGCTATTATTTAACATGTTCTAGCCTACAGAGTACCGATCGATTCATATGAGCGAACGCTAACGACTTGTTGAATTAATTTTCTTTGTTATGTTTCGGAGCGTTGCAATTTCAGATCACATTAAAGAGATGGAAAGCGTGTGTTCTAGCAAGGCGAATTTAAGGTAAGTTCAGTTATTTATTCCTATTAATTTTTTATAAATTTTGCGTGGTACATGACTATAGTAAGGTAAACGATAATTTCTCTTTTACAACACCTATATTACTTAACCTCATACACCGCCATCTTACGCACAGCCACCGTTTATGTTTTTACTTGCCCCATAAGTCAAACTTAAAAATTTAACGCTTTTTGGGAAGTATAAGATTTGAATTAAAACAAAATCCGTAACTTTCGCCTATTTGCAACATTCCTCAAAATGATTGTGACATCATTCATATTAAAACTAAAGTGTATCAAAACAGTAATTGTTTTAGCAGACTTATTTTTTCAGTTTTCATACTTATACATTTATTTGAAATTTAAATTAATTTTCAAGTTCCATTTTTTACTTACTACGATACTTGCAATTGTAACCAAAAAGTAGAAGGTTTGTACAATTTATTTTAAAATAGACGCCTAAAAAGTAAAGTTTATTATTATATCACTGTATATTTTGAAGCCTTTTAGATATAATTTTGATGTTACACAAATTGTTTTACTTTATAAACTTCAATATTTTTCTGCTTCAACAACTCGCCTTCTCGCACCGAGGAGGAAATGAAACGTTTAGATTTTTTGTATTGTTTCAAACCTTAATTTCGTATATACCAGGAATACCGCAAGTTGCGTAACACCTATGCGCCCTTATCCCATTGTAAATCGAATTTGAGATGCAAGCAAATGAGTTACCCCAGTTTAAAATAAGAAAATTTGTTGCGATTTATGTTATATTTTTGAAACTAAACATACCGTAAAAAATGTGTGGATTAATATTCAAATATAAAATTATATTATAAACTTGGAAATAACATTTTGCGTGTAGGTGTAAGATTTAAGTATTTCTCAGTTTTACTATTTTAATTGCACTAATCTCCCAATTCAATTTACATATACATATATCTAAACATAATCTTAACAATTCTTCTGAATTGCCAGTTATGTCCGATTATCTGTGATATATGTTATTTTAATAATTATTTAGCCAAACATAACTATTTATGGGCAGTCTATATTAGTGATCTCTTTAAAAGGAATTGAGTTCAGCACACAAATGTTAAACATTCTCTTATTTAAATTGAGTGCATTAACACAATATTTATTACTTTGGTCAGATTCCTTATGACATTTAGGCTCTTTTAAAATTGATACACGATCACTAGTACATTTAAATAACCTGAAATTTAATAAATAATTGCGTAAAAAGTTCACATTTAAAATTTTAATTTTTATAAGATTTTATGTTGACACATTTCAAAATGGCCACTCGAATTGATTATCTACAGTTTCGCGTCGAAGTTAAATGAAAACTGTGTTCCTCGTACCCCAAAATTTGTTTTACATGCGTCGCCTCTTTTGGCGTAGTTATACAAACGATCTCTAGTAAAAATATGATAAAGGTATCAAATGACCCTTCATGTCTAATGTTAAGATGATCTTGGCAAAATTTTACTTCCCTTGTTTATATTTAACGCTTACGTTAACTCTGCAACACACGCGCGGTTCAGTGTAACGGGAGTACACGCATGGTGAGATTTTCCCTCACCCTAACTAAATGGACTTTTTGTTTTGCTCTTTTTTTGTTTCTTATTTTTTGAATGTCAAATAGGTATTTTTAGTCATTTTGTTCATATATTTGTTTTTTTTTTTTTTGCAAATTTTGAACTTTTATTTTATGGTACAGTGGTTAGGTAAACAATAAAGTAAATACATAAAATCTTAAGCAATAAAATAATAAGGAATTTTTACTAAGCTAGTATTTATAAAATTTTAGAATTTATACGTTTCGCAAACTGTACTTTTATTTTATCCTCATATAACTTTAAAAAAATAAGAGAAATGAAACTTACATAACTAATTACTCTATAAAAATGTAACATATACAACTATTTAACAATTTTTTCAACAATACTAATTAGTCTAAGTCACTATCTTCAGCTACTTCATTTGATCGACAACGGCCGCAAAGTACTGCCACAGTGTGCTCTTTACAAATTATCGCTGAACAATCTGAACATTTAGTCTGAGAAAATCTGTTTTTTTTCTTGGACAAAACTGCACTTTACTTTACCGCCGTCATTAGAAGTTCCACTTTTTCCAGGAACGTCTTGAGTTACACCAGTAATCTTTTGTAGCTGAAGTCGCAGAAGAGTAGGCAAGTTTGGTATTTGTGCTCTTTTTATCAGGTGTGGCATGCAAAGTTCAATTGCTAAATTTTTTAGGTAAACTCTTCTTGGGGTAACAGTATTCGAATTGAAACGGTATATGATAGAACTGTTGATTCCTGCGATGTCTAACAGCGTGTAAAATACCCTCAGTGGCCATCTAGCAGTTTTCCGAGAAACTGAGTATAAGCTCTTCATATTGTCAACTGTATCTACTCCACTTTTAGTCATATTATAAAATGTTACTATATTAGGTTTATTTAAATCCCCAGTTTGTTCATCGATTTCTTCACCTTCGTGCATAGAAGACAGTAGTAACACAGTTTTATTTTTCTTGGGAATATATGATAGAATTGTCATATCTTTTTGATGTCCAAATATTGTTGTGTGCACTGGTCTAATTTTTGCATCAAGAAATACTGGTGGAATCTGTGGTTTATTTTTCCATAGTGTTCCAACAATGGTTGTTCCGAAATTCTTTAACGGATCTTTAGCAAGTTGCACTGAGGTGAAGTAATTATCGGTCGTTATATTTCTCCCTGTATTTTTTACAGGATGGGTTAACCTTTTCACAATTGCTGAAGGAGTATTTTCTGACTTATAAGGTACGTCAGGTTGTTTCCCCACATACACCTCCATTTTTACAGTGTAAAATACTCTGGCATCTGCAAGAGAGAAAATTTTAATTCCATATCTTGCTGGCTTCTGAGGCATAAACTGGCGGAAGCTACATCTTTCTCTGAAGGATTCCAGCATTTCATCAACAGTCAAATATTCGTGTGGATTATAATTGTCTTCACAATTTGATACAAATCGATCAAATACATTTCTAATGGGTGCCAGTTTGTCTATCCTTTTTCGGTCGTCACGAGTACTGATATCGTCGAAGCGAATTGCACGCAAAATGAATCGAAATCGGTTGATAGACATAACTAGACGGAACAATTCAGATGCAGAGTAATCGTTAGCCCAAAGATCTACAGCATTTATGTGGGATGACTTTAAAAACCCAGCCATGTACAGAAGGCCAAGTAATGCTCGAATTTCGTCAAAGTTAGTATCTAGTGCATCCCTTGGTCGGACGTAATTCTCTCTGAGTAAGGCAATTTTGATATTTGTGAATTTAACTATTTCTTTTATTGTTTCGTCCGTTGGAAATAATTGCCAAGCTTGTAAAGGTGTCTTAGCGTCTTTAGCTGCTCCTTTTGCTCCTGGTAAACGACGGATCAAATTTTTTTCTCTGGTTTTATGTATTTTTTTATGATAATTAACGTTCCACTTAGTAGTTTTATCTTTTCCTATGTACACTGGTATTTGGTCTTCTATTACCTCTAACTGATCATTCATTGTTGTGATATCATCTTCATCGCCTGAAATTTCACTGTCGGTATCATGATCACTGACGGACATCTGATCTTCTTCATTTTCACTCGCACTATCATTGATGTCGCTTCCTAACTCCCATCTGTCATCTTTTCCTTTCTTTTCTAGTTCTTCCTAGACTTCCTGTAACCACTATAACATTCGTTCTTCAGTTCTCTTCTCCATTTTCAAAAATTCTCAGCAATGTTCTGAAAACGAACAATTCGAAATAATTGATATAAACGTTTCTAAAACAAAACGCTGTTATCTTTTAAAAGAAACGCTAAAAATTAGAAAGTGATGGTTCATAAAGATTCGTTGTAAGCTATGAAAACTAATGCATAACTTTAGAGAACCCCACAATAAACATAAAGCTGATAAAATTATTAATATCAATTAAAAATTGTTATGTTACACACTTAAAACAACACTAAATAACAGATTTATTGATTAGTAACTGTTAAAATGAATACAAGAAAAAACTTACGTTATTACACGCAAGGTGAGGTAAAATCTCACTTGACGCAGGCTTGGAAACAAACACTCACAACTCTCTTGTATTGCTACTCAAACTCAAGTGACAAAATAACACAGCAAGAAAAGATCCTATACTAGGAATACCTGGAGGGCCAATCAACTGCGCACATTATGTGCGCGGTGATACAAATTTTAGAGCGGGAGTGAGGGAATCCCTCACCGCGCGTGTAATGCCAGGTTAACATAAATCTTTGAATAATTTGTTAAATCCAATATGAAACCGACCAAAATCGATTAATTAATTTTTACTAGTAATATCACAAGAGGTTAAATTATTTCCGGATTTAATATAACCTCACGTGGTATTCGGCAAGAAAATTTTACACCAAACTGTATTTAAAATAATATAAGAATAAGGGAGGTGGCAGAATAATACAAAAAGACCTTAATTATGTAAGTGATAAAATACATAAGTTGCCATGGTGACCTGTCAAAAAAACCATTTTGATTGGTGAATTCAGAATTCTACGTTTCTTCTAACCACAAAAACTTCCAAAGAGCGGCTACCCTGAACGTGGAATTCACAGAAAAACCAAGGATGTGACTGGAGGATTTCCGAGATCATCAATGTTATCCGCGAGCTCTGCATAAAATTCACTATGAAATTGGAGTCAGAACCATTTCTGGATCTACTTGTATATGGAATAATAACACTTTCACAACAATTGTATACAGGAAACCCACCTACACTACAACTACAATCACCACAAACGTGGTGATTGGAGTTGTCACCAAAAGGGGTGATGTTTACGTATTAAAAAGCTTAGCTTTTTTGAGTTTTGTTGATTGGCGATTCTTTGTATTTATATTTTATGTCAATCTATACGGTTTGATAACAATTATAGATATCGTCCTCAGTGGTGGTGATTCTTTAATAATTATTTAAGACGTTAGAATAGATTTATGAAATACGAAAAATATGAAAAGGCAAACATAAGCCTGTTATTAATATAACAATTTGATAAACGTATAAATCCAACTGTGTAATATAATTTTAGTAAAGAATAACTAGATGCTTAATAAATTAAATATTATTAAACTGCATTGTCTTCAACTTAAAAATACAAGAAAAACCAATAGATGTCAAACTTTGATATTATTTTTTGATAACAGTTAAATATATTTTTAAATCAAATTGAAATCAGTGAGCGTATTTACGAAAGTTTGCTATAATTTTTCATAAGGCTAAAGTGGGATTTACGAATTTAATGTTTGCAATTTCAATTGTGATTGTTTTTATACCTAATGAACTACTTTTTTTAACTCACTAGTTCTATGAAAAATATTTGCTCAACACTTAATACCATACAAATGTTTGACCGTAATGGCGCTTATTGATATATTTTGTCAATTTTTGAGTCTTCGTACAGTAAGTGAATAGTATTTAAATTATTTCAATTATTCAGTACGTATGTACTGTATTTCATGAAAATTAATTTCTACTGGAATAAACTCATTTACATTTTCGATTCGTTACTAAAATACGACCTAATCCCTTATTTCTTATCACAACTTAACAACATACTCTTGTACTTATTAATTTGGAGTTTTGGCATAAATTAAATGCATTTAATATGTTCACTCTATAACGGGTTTTGCAATTCTGCGAAATGATTGTGACCGACAGGCTTTAATCCAAATCAATCTAGCAAGTACTGATCAACAGTTAGGAAAGTAATTACAGCACTTATTTATTATTAATATTTACTACTTGCACTAGATCACTACAAATGTGGTAGGCATAAGTCTTTTTAACGTTAATTAATAGGGCTCCAGCAAGTCTTTGAAATAAAACCCTAAAAGTCAAAAAAGAAAGGACAGTTTGAAGAGAAACTTATACACAAAGCAATACGGGATAATTCAAAGGGAATAGCTATATGCAGTAGACCAGCTACACAAATTCTCACTGCTTAATAAACCGTAACAGACTGACACACATCAGCTAAACCAGCCATAATGACTCAACAATTAGTTAATAGACTTAATTTAGGTTTTTACTAACCTTTTATGATTTAATATAACACAAGGTCAAGACAAGGTCAGCAGCTACTGGAGTATGATGAATAATCGTGAGTGCTGTGAGAACATTACTACGTACACTTTGTTTATATGAGATTGTGCAACCGTTTATGTGGAAGACGAACCATCAATATTTAAAGTTAGTACCGAAAATTCACGTACAATAAGTACACATGTCTACAAAAATTTTATTTCCGACACAAGCCCGACCAACAACAAATGTAGAAATTGTTTATCTAATTTATAGTGCTTTAAAATTTATATTCCAATTTAAATGGGTTGTTTAATTTAACGTTCAACGTGATTTTTAGTGGAAATAGTTTTTACCTAACCCGCTAGATGGCGCTCCAATAGCTACAGATACAAAGTTTTAAGGTAGAATATTATTAAATACCACTGATTAGGGTAAATTTCAATGGAGGAATAAGTAAATAAAAGTATATAAAAATTAGGTTAATAATTATTTCTCAATCAATCAGAAAATCCTAATTGAAGTACAAACTACCGACTGTGAATAAAATAACGCAATATAGGCAGGGCGTAACGTAAGATTTTAACCAAGGTGAAACTGTTTTGTATATTTACACAGACTTGACAACAATGCGATGAATGTGGAGTAAAATGTGATAAACTACGTTACGCATTCATTGAACTTTGCACTTTGGACGTTAGACTTTGGACTTAGCACTTTGGACTGTGAACTTTGCACTTTGGACTTTGCAATTTGCACTTTGGACTTTGGACTTCAGAGTTTGGACGTTGCACTTCTCTATTGAAAACAAAATATTATATTAAGAAAAATGGTCCAAACATGTTAACAAAACATATCTCAGATAATGAAATATTCGATAATATACACACGTAATATACATAACTTGTACTGTTTTGTTTTTGTTTCTTTTTTGATAATACCAATTAAACCCACCTGTCTTTGATGCCAATTTCAGTGGAGTCAATCAAAGGATTCATCAATAAAAAGGTCAGAATCAAATCCCAGTAATTTTTTTATGATTTTATTTTATGACATGTTTTGTTAGAGTTGTATACTATAAGTTTTTGTTTTATAAAAAAATAACAGTACATTAAGACACTAGTTTCATAATACGGGTATTATTGTACGAGTCTCGGTTTAGAAAACGGGCCGCGTCTAATTGAACGTATGTCTTATATTATTTTTTCTATTTTGTATATTTTATGGAAAATATTGAGAAAATATTAATGTTAAATTAACAGGGGTTAGATATTACTGCTGTTGTCACGTAAGTTGGAAACACTGACTGTCTCAAAGTTAAAAGATTTAAATTCAAATTGTTTCTAGTTATTATTTATAAAGTTTGTTTGATGTATTCGTACTGTTAAAAGTAACAAACTTTGAATTTTTTCAAATTCTGTATTCTTTCCTTATACTCCTTGACTTCATCATCATGTTATGAAGGAAAAACATTTATTCAGTAAGTCACGATCATAATGCAAGGCTACATCATATTTTAACCTTCACATCTTTTCTAATTATGCTATGAAACACGTTTGTAAAAATAGTTGAGTGTTTCTTGTCTACATTTTACCTTCCAACCGACTGTGTCTCTTGAATTTCTGGACATAGGGAATTCCCATGTTAAAATAAGCTATTGTAAATATTAGTTCCCCTAATTATTTCACAGTAAAATGTCAAATGTAAAACTTCTTAAGGAAAAAAGGCTGCTTCTTATGTTACAATTGCATTTACATTTAGTTCATCCGTGTTCGAGAAATTTAGGAAAAACTTAAGGGCTTTTTCGTAACTGGTCAAGGTTGCTTTGCTTTAGACAGACAATGCTAACAATAATTATTAATTGTCATTGTAAATCATTCATTGTTCAAAAACAATTCATTCATTATTACAACTTTATTTGGGACAGATTATTACTTTTTAAAGAAAAATTTGTTTATAAAAATGAATTATTACACCATTGAAGAAAAAGTAAAATTTATTGAATGGCATTCCTCTGGCAATTCACTTAGAAATATCAGAGATTTGTACTCGGCTAGTTATCAAAACCGGCAAATTCCAAGCGCAGAAACAATTTCAAAAATTATCAACTTATTCAAATCTACCGGTAACGTTAATAGGCCATGTAATTGTCAAGATATTAAACCTCTGGGGCAAAATGACAGAGATTTGGATGTGTTACTTAATGTTGTTGAAGATAAGAATAAAAGTGAGACAAATTGGGTGCAGTTTAGGAATATCTCACAGTACCGTCCATCGAATTTTGCAGCGACAAACTCCAGTGTTCAAGTCTTTCAAGTATAACTTGCAGCAGGAAATTTTTTATGAAGATAAACTCATGAGAATGGAGTTCTGCGAAAGATTAGTAGAGGTATCAAACATGGATAGAAACTTTTTAAGTAGTATTTTATTCACCGACGAATGTTCTTTTTCAACTCATGGTATTCATAACCGCCAAAATTTTTGTTACTGAAATACTGAAAATTTGCATTTATCAATAAAGAGTAGAAGTCAATATTGCAACACAATTAATGTATGGATTGGCATACTGGGCCGTAGATTAATAGGTCATTTCTTTATTGATGGGACGTTGACTGGAGAGCGTTATCTTCAGCTGCTTCAAGAAGAAATTGGCCCAGCGCTGTTAGACTTGAACCTGGAGGAAGACATTTGGTACCAGCACGATGGATGTCCAGCACACAATAGTGTAATCGTATGTGAGATTCTAGACTTCACGTTTCCCGGCTGATGGATAGGTCGAGGTGGTACCATAAACTGGCCAACACGCTCCCCTGATTTGGCTCCCTGTGACTTTTTCCTCTGGGGTTATTTAAAAAACAAATTATACAACAGTGAAAACTCGTTCAACAGTCTGATCGACTTAAAAGAAGCAATCTTAGCAAACAGCCACGAAGTCTCCCAGTACATGCTCGCAAACGTTCGGCGAGAGTTGTATGATCGACTTGGATATTGTTTAGCTGCAAACGGAGATTTATTTGAACACTTGATCAAATAGTAGAAATGATGATTTTTTGTTATTTATTTTCCAATTTTCATAATTAACTTGTTTATTTAGAATATCATCTTCTTGTTTATAACATACTTATTTTATTTGTGCTCCTTATTATATTTATCCTGACACTTACATGGCTTATTAACATTACCGGTTACGAAAAAGCCCTTAAGTTTATCCTAATTTTCTCGAAAACGGATAAACCAAATGTAAATGCAATTGTAACATAAGAAGCAGCCTTTTTTCCTTAAGAAGCTTTACATTTGACATTTTACTGTAAAATAATTAGGGGAGCCAATATTTACAATAGTTTATTTTAACATGGGAATTCCCTATGTCTAGAAATTCAAGAGACACAGTGTATGTAGGTATACAGGTTTAAGCAACTGACATTTCTTTCACTATTGCTAAATCCACTTGTTACGACGTTTGCGAGTTTTGTAGAAATCGGTCATGATGCTTGTACCTGTGTTTGTACCTGCGTCTGTATATGCGTACATACGTGCGTATATATGTGTGTGTGTGTGTGTGTGTGTGTGTGTGTGTGTGTGTGTGTGTGTGTGTGTGTGTGTGTGTGTGTGTGTGTGGTGTGTGTGTGTGTGTGTGTGTGGTGTGTGTGTGTGCGTGCGTGTGTGTGTGTGTGTGTGTGTGTGTGGTGTGTGGTGTGTGCGGTGTGTGTGTGCGTGTGTGCGTGTGTGCTGTGTGCGTGTGTGCGTGTGTGTGTGTGCGTGTGTGCGTGTGTGGTGTGTGTGTGTGCGTGGTGTGTGCGTGTGTGTGTGTGTGTGTGTGTGTGTGTGTGTGTGTGTGTGTGTGTGTGTGTGGTGTGTGTGTGTTGTGTGGTGTGTGTGTTGTGTGTGTGTGTGTGTGTGCGTGCGTGTGTGTGCGTGTCTGCGTGTTGCGTGTGTATGCGTGTGAGTGCGTGCGTGCGTGTGTGTGGGCGCGTTAGTAACCGCGATAACCCCAGAACGATAAGACGGAGGTACAATTGCTATCTAAGCTCGTTTTCATTCTTCCGTGCTGGTGAGCTCGACAAATCCATCGCCATGTAGGGGCGTTTATTAGACGCAGTTTTTAGTTTTTATTAAACATTTCCATAATAGCTTGATGATTCAAACACGCTAAATAGCAAAGTTTATGTTTTATACATTTTTTTGATATAATTTAACGGCAAAGTGTAGAATTTAAATGTTCGTTAAAATTTTTTAAAATTTTTAAACCACTATTAAACTAATAGGAAAATGAGTAAAGGATTTTTAAAAATAATTCAACTTTATGATAAAAAATGTTTATTAAATAAATAAAATATGAAACATTTGGTATCTTCTGAACTTTGACTGATTACTGTAAACGTGTAAACATGATAAATAATCAAAGTTTGATGATATTTCACCACCCAAAAGTATTTGCAAAGGCCAAACATGTAGGTATTTTATGGCTGATACAACTGGTGCTAAACATTTTCATTATTTTGTAACAAGTTGTTAACATAGAATAGGTTCTGCTGAGATAAAATGTTTGAAAGCTATAGAAAATTAGACTTTCTGTTGTTAATTGGCCGTTTGTTAGATTTCATTATCTACAATGTAAATTATGTAACGATGACCTTAGCATACTTTTTGCTCAATATCTATCCAACTGTACAGGATATAGTGTTTATCCATTAAATAACGTGTTATGCAATGGTATCATCGATTCGGATTTATAACTTTAATTTATACTGTAAACTGTACAATTATTTCAGTAGTTAATCTTACGCTACAGATAAACTAAGTATTATTGCAAACAAACATAAAACTTGTTTAGTTGCTGCACTAAAATAATTTTGAATTTAATTTTAATTCGTTTAAGTGGTCATGTTTTAAATGTTTTTCTGATTAATCTTATTGCAAGTATTTGAATTTGGACAATTTCTTAATGTTGAGCTCATGTTAAGTCAATGGGTTCTGTTAGTGTGAACTAAAATCACTACTCAAATGTAGTTTATAAAAGGAATTTTAAGTTTTGGATGGATGCTCATATCAACATTACATATAAGACTATAAACCCTTATTAATCCTGGTTTAATCCAGCTTTGTCTAATCAGCCTTTAATAGTTTTCTACAAGTGTTTAGAGTAAAGGCAACCTACATAATCTACTTTGTATAACTAATTACTTGCATTTTGTTGAATAACATCTTAACACTATCGCTAATTATATACAGTTAAAACTATATATTTGCTTATCAATTAATTAATTTAAATTTGTTACATAACACAATTCGCAATTCTATTAATAAATTTATAAAAATTATTCCAAGAAAGGATAATACACCGTTTATCTTATCAGTACCTACATGAATGTTCTATTACATAAATACAATGTAATAGTAGTAATACGATTCTAGCACAAAACAGATTTGAACTTGTGTTAAAACCGGCCTTACTTTTTGGGATTAGTGTTTCTGCTAAACGTTCTGTTGGCTATAAGGATGAATGTAGTAATTTGACCACTTTGCACCGGATTAACATTGTATGAAGCTGGTTCGCTGTACAAAACATATGTAATCAATTAAACGTGTACACGCTTGTAAACCTTTGTATTGTGAAAAGGTAGTAATCCTTCCTGGCTAAATTTATTTAGGTATTTGTTAGATGCTCTTCTCTGTATATACTATATAACACTATGTGCATAATCGTTGGTTTGACAATTCTTTAAATCCAGGATACCAATTCATTTAAATTTATATTAAATAATACTGGTGTTGTATTTTCGTTTGTAAAATATGAAACCAAAGCTAAATTAAAGAATTTTTTCCGTTTTCGCATAATTTCTCACATAAGATGTTTAAATTAGTTTTTAACGCATATTTAGATTCAGATTAAAAATTTTAGACTTGTCTAAAATTGAAAAATTCAAAATGTGCTTATACACTGAAAAAAAATCATGCAATAAATTACACCAATTGGTGTATATTATACAGTAATTATTGATCACTATATCGCCGATCACACGTTACTGTAAAAATTGCTTTGTTGAACTAGTTTGGTATAATGTGCATGTAATTTTTGCATATAATGTAGCAATTGTTTTACCAAAATTTTATAAACTAGTTTTGTACTTCTGTCAAGATACTGCGGTAAGGGGTCGATTATAGACATGTACCTACTGTTTACATTAAAAAAAGTCTAAAAAAGATCAGTGGAAAAGATTAAGTTCTCAAAATTAAATTGTAAATCATCACTATCACTATAGTATAATTTACAATTACAGTTTTAAAATAACCAATTGCACTACTGTCAATGTATAATGCAATTATTATATTTCCAAAAAAATATTGTAATTTATACAATTAATTTTTGTACCAATTACATCATAAATTTGTAGCATTTTTGCTATAGGTCTTGTATTGTACATTTTTACATTTTATTTGTAAATACTGGTCATATAATGAAACCTATGATTGCCGCACCGACCCTTTCACATTCTTATAATGTATGGAATCGAATAAATCGACAGGTATCATATACCACAATAATATGCACTTTCTAATTTTACCCAGAAAGGAAGCTTAGAAATAAAAATATTATTAGTAGGTAGTGAATTTCTGTAATGATTATTAATATTTCAATGTATACCTACATATAAGTATGTTTGTGAATTTATGCAGTAGATACCAAAGTACGCCTACTGAACATTTATGGAAAAATCTCAAACGTATTTTAAGATATCTTAATGGGCTGTAGATTTAGAACTGTGTTTTTCGCTAAATGACATTGGTTTAGTCGGATATGCAGATTCTGATTGGGCTGGTGATGATACAGATAGCAAGTGGGTATTTATTTAAAGTGTTTGGTGGTACAGTGACCTGGTCTACGAAAAAATAAGTCACCGTAGCTACTTCGTCTACCGAAGAAGGGATTTGGTTATCTAACTTGTTGTGTGACCTTGGGTTTGCAAAAACTAGTTTTGTTATATTTGAGGATAACCAATCTTGCATAAAGTTGACAAAGAGGTTTGATCATAAAAGGTTAAAAGATGTGGATGTAAAATTCAATTGTATAAAGGACTTAGTGAATGAAGGAACTGTTGTTGTTGAGTATATATCTACAAAGGAACAAATTTCCGAACAATCTTTCAGGTGATTTGTTCAGAAAACATAAATTAGGCTTAGGCCTGTTATGTAATTAGAATTTAGGTACTTTGCTTTGTATGACAAATTGTTTTTTGTTCAATATGTTTGTTTTGCGAAAGTATTTGGATTGAGAAGGGGTGTTAAATTAGGCAATTCTAATACTTGTTATGTATCCGACTAGTGTTACTATAGACACAGCCTGTCAAAGGTTTAAAATAAAATAAAAACATTATTAGATGGCATAATGTACAAGTGTAATGTTGTTCTGTGTTTATTAATAAATAGTTTAAATATAAAAATTGTGTAGTAATTGAGCTTCGACAAGTACCAAGATATTCACAAACTTTGTAACCTACTTCCCAGTTACTCAATAGGTTATGGGCCCAGTCTGTCCAGTGTTTTAAGGCTAAACAAAGGTTTGGAAATTGGTAAAAAATGACAACGCGACGTGCGGAAAATTTTGCTGTTGAAAAGTTCGGAATTTGTCAGTTCGACGGTAAAGACTATGACCATTGGAAATTTAGAATGGAAACCATATTAGACCAAAATGGGGTAAAATGTACAATTGAAAATGAAATTGAATCGCCGCCAACGGAACAACAGGTAAAACTAGATAGGAAAAGCAAGGAAATTATTGTGCAATGTGTCGCAATTTCACACTTGGAATACATAAAAGACAAAAGGACCGCATACCAAATGTGGTGTGCACTAGCAAAGGTTTTTCAAAGAAAAGGAATTGCAAGTCAATTGTATTTAAGACGAAAACTGTTAACATTAAAACTAGAAAAAGGTGAAACTTTAGAAAGCCTCTTTATAAAGTTTGAAAAAACTGTACGAGAGCTCAAATCTGTAGGGGCTAGTCTAGAGGAAATTGATGTGTGTCATTTGCTACTAACACTGCCTGTTAGCTACAATGCTACAGTAACAGCTCTGGAAACTTTAGAACAAGACAAGTTAACTCTAGAGTGAAACCAGAAATACTGCTGTGGAAACAAGAAGTTTACGTGCACAATTGCGGTAAACCAGGAAAGATTGTTGGTATAATGCAGGAAATAAAAATGAAAACAGAAGGCAGGCAAATGAAGTTAGTGCTGAAAACAAAAAGAAAGTTGAGCATGTGTCGTTCATAGCGACTACCAGTGCCATGAGTTGTGAATCGCCAAGAAAAGAAAATGTGATAAGGTTTATTGTGGATTCTGGTGCAACAGACCATATGGTTAATGATGATAAGTACTTTTCTAGGACCAGACATTTAGTAGGGGCGCTTCAGGTTGCCGTTGCAAAAAATGAAGAAAGTTTAAGTGCTACAACAGTAGGCATGATAAAGGTAAAACTGCAAAACGTAGACTCAGGTAAGATCAAAGATGTATTGTATATTAAAAATTGAAAACATAATTTGTTGTCGGTTCAAAAATTAGAAAGGGCAAATTTGAAAGTAGTTTTTGAAAATAATTGTGTTGGTATTCTTAATAAAGGTAAGTTAATCGCAAAGGGTAAAAAGGAAAATAACTTGTTTGTAGTACAATTTGATGTTATTTTTGACAGTACAGCAAATGTTTGTGAGGTAAACAAAAACTATAAGCTTTGGCATGCTAGGCTAGGGCATATAGGGAATACAAATTTTGAAAAATTGGTCAACATGGTTTATGGAATCGATGTAAACTTAAATGATAAGGAAACAGAAAACTGTTCTGCATGTAGTCAGTCAAAAATAACACGTTTACCATTTGAGAGAGTATCTAAAGGGGTGCTGGAAATTGTGCACAGCGACATCTGTGGGCCAATTATGCCTACTAAATATGACGATAAAAAATATTTTGTCATTTTACTCATTTTAGTGTAGTATACCTTATAAAAAATAAGAGTGATATATTTGAATGTTTTGAAGAGCATGAAGCCTTTGTTACTAACTTAGTTGGTTACAGGATTGGCTCTATTCAATGTGACAATGGCGCGGAATATTGTTCCAATCAATTTATTGTTTTTTGTAAGTCCAAGGGCACAAGGTTTAGATACACGGTGGCATATAATCCAGAAATGAATGGTAGTGCTGAGAGATTAAATAGAACACTACTGGAAAAAGGTAGAGCATTAATATTACAATCAAAGTTGCCCAAATCATTATGGGGGGAATCGATTCTTTGTGCAGCTTATTTGTTAAATCGTACACCACCTGCTTGTTTAAAAATTGTTACTCCCGCTGAAATGTTTTATAAAGTAAAACCTGATTTAAAGAATTTAAAAGTTTTTGGTAGTCTTATTTATTGTCATATACCAAAAGAAAAACAGGAATCTAAGTTTGACTCTAAAAGTGAGGTTAATATAATGATAGGATATGCTAATAACGGATATAGGGTTTGGAATCCTATAAAACAAAAGGTTAAAATAGTTAGGAATGTTATTTTTTGTAATCATTACTTTTAATACATAAAGAGAAAAGTGGTATATAATTAAATATATAAACTTTTTTATTTATGTATTTAATTTGACATTTGTCAACAAATATTTCAAAATTTAATTTTTTTCTAATTTTATGTGAACGATTACAAAAATGTATTCGCAACACGTGCGCTGTCACCTTTTTGGTGCTCGGCCATATATTTTATCCCTCGGCTACGCCTCGGGTAAAAAAGAACAGCCTCGCACCAAGAAATGTGTAAACAGCGCACTAGTTGCGAAATCTACTATTTGATGAGTCTAATAATGTAAGTAATTTAAAAGTAAATACTACTCTGATTGACCTATTTGAGCATGTATATCCAAGTATTGAGGTTATAGGTGATAGAGAGGAGGAAAATAAGCATGCGGTAAGTGAGAATGAAACTCCAGGTCCTGACAGATAAGGAAAAGGATAAGGAGGAAACTGAGGTAAGGAAAAGTAATAGAACAAGAAAAACTCCAGCTTATTATGATAATTATATTTTAAATGATGAAATTGAGCATCTTGCTTTAAATGTTTCAACTTTTGTTGACAATGTACCAGATAGTTTAGAAAGGGCTGAAGAATCTTCTGATTACAAGTTTTGGAAAAGGGCTGTAGATGAGGAAATAAAATCTTTAATAAAAAATAATACCTGGACATTGGTTAAAAGACCTGAAAATGTTAGGTTGTTAGATTGTAAATGGGTTTTTCGAATTAAAACTGATGATATAGGAAATAAAGTAAAGTATAAAGCTAGGCGCGTTGCAAAGGGATTTATGAAGAAAGAGGGCTTTGACTTCCATGAGACTTATGCACCTGTAGCAAGGTTAAGTACTGTAAGAACTTTATTGGCTGTTGCCAACTTAAAAAATTTGAAAAATGGATGTCAAATCCGCCTTTCTACACGGAAAAATTGAGGAAGACATTTATATGTCAATTCCAGAGGGTTTTGTAAATAATGAAAAAGGAATAGCATGTAAGTTGAATAAAGCACTTATGGGCTTAAACAGGCTCCGTATTACTGGAATAAAAGGTTTAATGAATTTACAGAAAAGGAAAATTTTCTAAGGTTTGTAAGTGATCCTTGTCTTTATTATAAACAGTCAGACAGTAATGTAACTTATATGTTGTTATATGTAGATGACATTTTGTTAACTAGTAGTGATGAAAATAAACTAAATAATTTAAAGGAAAAACTGAAACAAGAATTTGAAATGCAAGACTTTGGAAATTTGAAAACGTTTTTAGGTATTAATGTGAAACGGAATGAAAATTGCATTTATTTAAGTCAAACGAATTACATAATTAATTTGCATAGACGTTTTAATATGAGTGACTGTAAACCAGTAAATACACCTTTAGAAGAGGGAAATTTAAAAATTGATGCTAATAGTCCCAGTGTTGATAAACCTGTTAGGGAATTAGTTGGATGTTTGATGTATCTGATGTTGGCTACTAGGCCTGATCTAAGTATGTCTGTGAATTTATGCAGTAGATACCAAAGTACGCCTACTGAACATTTATGGAAAAATCTCAAACGTATTTTAAGATATCTTATGGGGCTATAGATTTAGAACTGTTTGTCGCTAAATGACATTGGTTTAGTCGGATATGCAGATTCTAATTGGGCTGGTGATGATACAGATAGAAAGTCAACCATTGGGTATTTATTTAAAGTGTTTGGTGGTACAGTGAGGTGGTCTACGAAAAAGCAAGCCACCGTAGCTACTTCGTCTACCGAAGAAGGGATTTGGTTATCTAACCTGTTATGTGCCCTTGGGTTTGCAAAAACTAGTTTTGTTATATTTGAGGATAACCAATCTTGCATAAAGTTGACAAAGAAGTTTGATCATAAAAGGTTAAAACATGTGGGTGTAAAATTCAATTTTATAAAGGACTTAGTGAATGAAGGAACTGTTGTTGTTGAGTATATATCTACAAAGGAACAAATTGCCGACATGTTAACGAAAAATCTTTCAGGTGATTTGTTCAGAAAACATAAATTAGGCTTAGGCCTGTTATGTAATTAGAATTTAGATACTTTGCTTTGTATGACAAATTGTTTTTTGTTCAATATGTTTGTTTTGCGAAAGTATTTGGATTGAGAAGGGGTGTTAAATTAGGCAATCCTATTACTTGTTATGTATCCGACTAGTGTTACTATAGACACAGCCATGTAGACTGTCAAAGGTTTAAAATAAAATAAAAACATTATTAGATGGCACAATGTACAAGTGTAATGTTGTTCTGTGTTTATTAATAAATAGTTTAAATATAACAATTGTGTAGTAATTGAGCTTCGAGAAGTACCAAGATATTCACAAACTTTGTAATGAGCCAGAATTTGGTAAGACAAATTAATTGTTATTTTAATAAAAATTATTAAGATAATGTTTAAATAATAATTCATTTTATTCCAGTGCTTAAAAATGTAAATAATCAGCACTTTTGCGTGCGCAGAAACGTTGCGACATTCCTACCTAAAACCCCACTCATTCGCAAGGTTTATAAGCGAAATTTTTAACTTTTACTAATAATTCTGTTTGTAGAACGCTTCTCTACAATTACTCTCCTGCCTCTCCGTTTGTAATAATTTATTACACCTGAAATTCTCTATTCGAGAACATAACCGCCTGACCCGCTCTTAAAGCAATTTCAATTGAATTAAATAGAATTCTAATACTCCGAAGTATAACCAATTTTTACGAAAGTAGTTGTAATACCTAGAAATTCCTATTAACAAACCATCCTTAAGAAATTAATTGACGTCAAAGAGGTTTTGCGTATTATACTGGTCTCAGGTAGATTGACTAGTTAACACCATCGGTCACCGGGACTATTATAGGACTTCTTCTAGTTAATGGGGCTAATATAAGCCACATCTGGTTGTCCGACCACGCGCTGTAACCTCAGAAACGGCAATTTACAAATCCCATCCTGAACCCCTGTATATAGTTCTATATATTCAAAGTATCCGATACAGCTTTGAATAAATAGAATCTCTAAGATTCGTTAATTTAGACTATTGAGCCCACTGGCTTGGCTATTAACGAGATTATAAACGAACACCCGATATATCCTTGACCCCTGTATATAGTTCTATATATTCAAAGTGTCCGATACAGCTTTGAATAAATAGAATCTCTAAGATTCGGTGATTTAGACTATTGAGCCCACTGGCTTGGCTATTAACGAGATTATAAACGAACACCCTATATATCCTGAACCCCTGTATATAGTTCTATATATTCAAAGTGTCCGTTACAGCTTTGAATAAATAGAATCTCTAGAATTTGTTGATTTAGCTCGAGCTCCTTGCTTGGCTATCAACACATATATAATTTATCCCCCTGTATATCACGAAAATCCACCTGAATATCAAGTCCAAATTACTACCGAAAACAAAACCTGAATTGTGTAAAACATAAAAAAATTATACAACTAAAAGTAAATTTTACGGTTTACTTCAAAGTAAAAGAATTTCTATTTTACAATAAGAAATCCATTACATTAAAGAGATTTATTTGGGCTTTAACAATTAAAACTTTAAGATAATTATTCTTAAAGAAAATAAAATTCCATTTGGCAAATAAGTAGCCTCATTCAATTAAAGTGTAAAGAATCATCCTCTTCATACAAATAAAACGAAGGTCAACGTTCCATTTTAGTAGTTTGAATGAACTCATCAATTTTCAACAACACATTGTCGAAAATATTCCTGTATCATATGAACCATTACAAACTTTACATTGCGAATTCCAAACTTTGAATAATCCCTTGTACATATTTGATTGCATATATTATTTATAGTTAATTTAGAATTAGTCTTTCCCTTAATCCGTGTGTATAAACTCTAAAATTAAACAAATCAAATACAACCGTTGTCTAACACGAATTGTATTAACACTATTCGTCTAATTATCAAAATATCGTGTAAGGCCTGCTTTTCTTTAACCTGTTCCGCATTTCAAAACGTTGCTTAAGAAAATATAAGTAATAAAGGACCAGTCCACGATAGAAATTTGAAATACGCTCTAACCTCGAATTCAACAACATTGTCTTAAATTTGTAAAATATAATAGACAAAATAAACTTACCTATCTAAATCACAGTAATCCTCCCGGTTGTTGAAATGTACACACACCCTTGTATTTTTTCACCTGAACACATATTTGTTTACAAAGAAACAAAATCACAATTATTTTATTTTTGAACACTGCATTATAACGCGCTTGTTTACGGGAAATTTCCAAACCGACTACGAGCACAGATACACCGGCGACACTTGTCCCTAAACATTATAAATCTTAGGATTTACCGCCGACATTTCAACGACACCAGCATTACTCCGAGGTACGGTGGGTTGCCCACATACCAGGCGCTGTACGAATCCCTTATAAATATTTTTAGAAATTTATCGTTTATTTTCCGTTATTTTGTTTAACTTGGATATTTAATTATTTTACCAGAATATTGTTTTGTTAAGTTATTATAATTCCAGAAGTTTTTTTTTAAGATATGTATTAAACCGGGGTATGAAAATTGTTTAACAGTTATATAACAGTCTAAGAAAACCCCATTTCCCAAATTCCTGACTAGCCGAGGTTAAAAAGAAATCCACTTAGTGGTAATTAGTAAGTGTAACTCATAAAAGCAACCTGCACAAATTTATGGGCCTTCAACTTTGTAACCTACTTCCCAGTTACTCAATATATAACAGCTTCCATGACATATACACAAACTCCTTCTAGCAGGTCATGCATTACATCAACACCAATGTTCTTTGTAATACTGAGACCGATTATTCCATACCAAATACAACTTTCCTTAATGTCAGTTTTAGACATCCTAGTTTAGTTCATTTCTAATTAACTTCTCATCTTCTTCACAACAAAATCTTGATTTATATTTTGGTATTTTACATACACAACAATAGTTCGCAGAAAAACTTTTTAAAAACCCCAAGATACTATGCAATCCTAAATTATCGCCTAAAATTAAACCTAACTTAAAATATATAGTTCGTCCATTAGATAATTTTATTCCATTTTGAATTATTCAAATCATTAATTAAAACCTGAAAAACATATTTATTACCAAATTTCGCGCGATCTCTAGAATAAAAGTTTTGAGTTAAAAAAATACTATTTAACGAAGAGATATTATCAACTGTTAAACATGGTATATTAAAATAAACAGCCCCTAATTGATTGCTACCGGATTGTGGGGACCTAAAGGATTTCCAGTTTCATAGTCGTCGAAACATAAATGTATTGTTACAACACTACTGTTCTCATTACTTATTGAAGTTTGCCAGTTATCGGCTTGAACGAAATTTGATACTATTTTTAATTTGTCTATTTCAAGTTGGTTCATGTATGTACACATACTGGCATAGACATTTTGTTTTTCAAATAACAGTTTCAAAACTGCTCTTGGGGGAATGAAATATCCTTTAACAATTATTGGAGTTGTTGTTATTGATGATTTTTTTCTTTTTATGTCAACATCCTGCCCTATGATAAATTCTGTTGGCTGTATATAGTATCCCGATTTTTGCAACATTTGCAATCTTTTATACTCAATATATTCAAAATAAATTGTTGATTTATTAAAAATTTCCTCTAACTTAGCAACATCAATATCTTTGAAATTTTGAAGAAACTCGAACATTTGTTGCTTAATAAATGGTATGTAAAATTGATCTACTAGTTTTTTTTAATTCATCTAAAACAGTTCGAACGCATTTTCTCGGAACAGAATTATTATAAACATTAGACACCAATTTTAGTACGCTAGTTCTACATCTATGTTTTTTTTTAACTGTTTGCAATGGCAAAGACAAATCTAAAGGTTTCTCTGATGTTGTTCAACTAGTACTTGAATTTAATAGAATATTTTTAAAAGATACTGGATTATTTCCGCTACTAGCAGCATTTTCAGTGGCAATTAGAGAAATTTTTAAGTGACTATTAATGTACCTTCTAAACCTAAACGATTTCATTGAATAAAATTCTCTACTACAACTAGATTCAACACACTTAATACAGTCTATTCCTGAGAGAACATGTATTTTTCTAAAATGCACATAACATTATCTAAGCATTGAAAATTTTTCTTACAAATACAGCAAATCATTATAAATCATCTATCTCAACATTAAAAATAAAAGTAAAGAACATGAATTAATGAGCTTAGGAGAAAATTACGCAAGCGCTTGTTAAATGGAGAAGTCATGCACCTTTTGCTTCCATAGTGGCGAAGAAAATAATTATAAATCAGTCTGTAGCACCAAAAATCTGGCATTTCTTGCAAGCGGTATCCCTAAGTGCAGTTCAATTAAGAGCTTTGCAAAAGTTGCTAGTTAGCTTTATATGGTCCGGCAAACATTGACGCAAAGAAGAAAATTTATTAGAGAAGAGGATTAGGTCTGGTTAATTTAATAGCGAAATCTCACATCTTTAGGATGTTGACGGTGCGAAGGTTCTTACTGAATAAAGAAGAACAAAAATGGAAAATCATCTTGGAAAGAAAAATCGTAGACGCCAACAAATGTCAAGTAAAATGGCAATGGTCTTTTATGTGCCATAGAAACGAAGATGTGGACAGAATTTCACTGTATATACAATCTCTCAAGGACAGTAGTCGCTTTGCGGAGGCACAAATAAACAATTTTCCAAGAGGATTGTGCGACATACAAAGTATTCCCATAACAGGGTTTGCTCTTATTAAACAAAAGCAACATCCGTTATTCGTTAATTACTGATCTAATACACGCCCCAGGAGAGTATCCGGTTTTATGCGCAATAATGAATAGATGAACGAAGATGCTTTTTCATCAACCTTACGTAAAGCTATTAAAACAATATCGACAAATAAAAGATTTCTTTGAAAAGCAGTATAGTAATGAAATGCGAAATAAGAATCCCACAAACGAACCGTTGCTGCTTATATTCACTAATCTGCACAACGAAATAGAAGCAGTAAAAAACGACCATAAATATCTTCAAAAAATTTTAACAACTCGAGTATTCGAGAATGAAGCAAAACAACCCGGTAAATGGATTGACAAGGAAGTTCAATGGGACACCTTATACAACAAATGGAGCCTGAGTTATGACGAGGAAGTTGCTTGGCGCCTTGCTAAGAATAGTCTGGCAGTTTCCGTTTTTCTACAGCAAATGAAGCAAAAGAGACGTTTACAACTGTCTATTTTGTCCTGCAGAAATCGGGAATTCATGGTATATGTTATTAACATGCCCTAGAACATTTAAACAAACAGGCGTAGAATGTACAATGTACAGGGTGTCCTATTTTCGATGTAATTGGGGGGGTTTTAGGTATTTCCCAAACAGATAGAGTAAAATCATGATCGGGACCCTTGGACCGATTTTTGAAACAAATTTAATAATCTAAAGAATATTTCAATATCTCGACTAGTTTGGGAAATTTAGGGTGTTTTTCGTTTTATGCCGTTTTCTTTAAAATCCCGTGACTTTTTTGTTTGTGAATATTTAAAATTTTGGTAACACATCTTTTGTGCCTTTTTTTTATGTGCAATTTAGTGGCGTACTCCATTTTTTTCTAACTTAATTTGTTTCCGAGTTACAGACCAAAGTTGCATTTTTTTAAATGGTAACCATAGTTGGCTATGACTCCATTAATTAAAGATTTCTTTTAGCTTTCTGAAAATATATAGTTTCATATATTTATCTCGGTAAATAAGAAAATTATAAACTATTTTTTGAAAAACACCTCTTGATCAAATCACTTATGTATAGTATAGTTTCATATATTCAAAAGGAAGTATATTACTATTCGCAGAATTTTATGCCATATTAAAAACTTATTGATTTAGAAAAAAATAACAACATTTTTATTTTATATCAATTTTTTCTTATTTTAGGTATTGTTCAAACTGATGTCCATTATGATGTAAACAAACTTCACATCGGCGCGAAATACACTCAATTGCCTTAATAAAATGAATAGATGAATGCCTTAAAACTTGAAATGCTGCCCTGGTTGAATTAACCAATTGTTCGTATGTTTCGCGGCAAGTATGATATATTTTATTTTTTAAAAATCCCCACATATAGAAATCCAGTATTGAAAGATCTGGAGATCTTGCTGGCCACTTAATAGGTCCGTTATTGCCAATCCATTGATTGTTAAAGTTTCGGTTTAAGTAATCTCGAACTAAAACAGTATTATGACTAGGCGCACCATCTTGTTGAAAATAAACATTTACCCTCTGCGCTAATCGAATTTCATCTAGCAGTTGTGGAAGACAAATGTTTAATATTTCCATATACCTCTCGCCGTTAAGGTTGCCGTTAAAAATGTGGTAAACAAATCTACTCCCCAAAATAAAGCATGATACATTAAAACCAAATCTACCTTGATTTTGGCGTGCTAATGTTACAAAATTGTTATTTTTTGACCAATATCGATTGTTGTTGCGATAAAAAATTCCTTCACTCGTAATATGACTCTCATCAGACCAAATGATATTGCGCCCAAAATTCCTATTTTGTCTAATCTGTTCTAAATAACAATTACAAAAAATAATTCGCCGTTCTAAGTCACCATCATTAAGGTACTGAATTACTCTTTTTTTGTACGGAGTATAATTATATTTTTTTAAGATTTTTTGTACTCTTGATTTAGATACGCCAACTTCTGTTTCTATTTGTCGGCAGGAGGTATTAGGATTTTCTTCAACTCTTGCTAAAACAGTTATTTCGTCGTCTTGTTGGTTCATTTTTGCATAATTTTTGATCCTAGGCTTCTCAAAAGATCCATAAGTTAATAGATGTTCTTTTAATCTGGCGAATATATTCTTGTTGGGATGTCATCGTTCAGGGAATCTTCAATAAAGTAGCTTTATTATTTTGCGTTTTTATAAATACTAGCATTATTAAAGTATTAAACGCACAACCTACCTATTAAAATATGCCTCTGCAGCTTGGTATGCATTAAAATTACACTGATGGTATATGCCAATCATATCCAACTTTTCAAAATTTTCATACTTCGTATTATTGACAGCCATCACAAAAAAGTTATTAACTTGAATAATTAATTATTTAAGCAAAGTTTTGAAACAATAAATCTAATCACATTTACGTTTCCACCATTTATTTATATGAAACAACTGCGTGAAATGTCAAATAACTAGCAACGAATGCGTGCAGTAAACAAAGGTTCATAGATGACTTGATCAAGAGGTATTTTTCAAAAAAATCGTTTATAATTTTCTTATTTACCGAGATAAATATATGAAACTTATATTTTCAGAAAGCTAAAAGAAATCTCTAATTAATGGAGTTACAGCCAACTATGGTTACCATTAAAAAAAATGCAACTTTGGTCTGTAACTCGGAAACAAATTCAGTTAGAAAAAATCGAGTACGCCACTAAATTGCACATAAAAAAAGACACAAAAGATGTTTTTACCAAAATTTTAAATATTCACAAACAAAAAAGTTACGAGATTTTAAAGAAAACGGCATAAAACGAAAAACACCCTATATTTCCCAAACGAGTCGAGATATTGAAATGTTCTTTAGATTATTAAATTTGTTTCAAAAATCGGTCCTAGCGTCCCGACCATGATTTTACTCTATCTATTTGAGAAATACCTAAAATCCCCCAATTACATCGAAAATAGGACACCCTGTACAAAGCTCCCTCAATATAATTTGTCAAATTTTCACTACAGCTAAAAGTGTTATTTACAAAAGTGGTTTATTTTTCATAACTCGTACATTATTATAAAAGAGACTGTATAATTACCCTGAAAAATGTTATTAAAATTATCACAGGTAGCGCAAGACTAAAAATTAAATATGAATGAAATGATTAAACCGTATTATCGATAGAATCAGATGACCTTGGTATTTTTTAAAGTTAACAAAGTGTTTATGTCTATCTAACATGAAGTTTAAATGTCATTTTAAATGTGGTTTATTTTTCGTAACGCGTTTATTAATATAAAAGAGGCTGTATAATTACCCTAAAAATGTTATTAAAATTATTACAGGTAGCGTAAGACTTAATATTAAACATGAATGAAAATCATTAAACCGTATTATTGATAGAAGCAGATGCCTTTGGTATTTTTTAAAGTTAACAAAGTGTTTATGTCTATCTAAAATGAAGTTTAAATGTCATTCTGTCGGGATAAATGTTTCTGTTTTTACAATGTGGTTTATTTTTCGTAACGCGTTTATCATAAAAGATATTGCATAATTGTTATTAAAATTATTATATTTCTTTTAAGTTCCATTTGCAGGTTGCCACCTTGCCTATATACGAATTTACAGCATGAATGATTTCACGTTCGAAACCAGCCAACCTTCGACGGCCTTGTATGCATACAATATTAGTTTTAAATGATTTGTGCCCTGAGGCTGTAAAATTTTACCTGTATGATAAAACTGTTTTTATGAAATGCAATTATTATTATTAAACAGTTATACAACTTCATTAATATGAATTTGACATCGTGTTAAAATAATGTGTTTACAAATATTTTTTAAAGTTTTGCTACCGAAAAATATGTTAAGGTCTAAATTAAATATGAGGTGAAATAATAATAATAATTTCCACCCTGATGCAATGGCGCTTTTTATATAGGTTTTAGAGTAAATAAAGATAATGATGTATTTCTTTTCTTCCATCAATGTAGGACCGTTTTGTGTTAACCCGAAATCGCTTAAATTTTACCTCAGGAGATTGAAATGGGGTTCCAAAGGGGGATAAATTGTTTGAACAAAGTGAATATATATTAAAAGTGGTTAAGTTCAAAAACATGAAAATTCATATTTACATGTTCCTTAAGAAATAAAGAAACACGTGTTTGACTTTTCCCGGAAATTACCACCTAACGAGTAGAAACGGGAGAGATGAACAAGGACGCAAATTAAGTTTTTCGAATCAAGTATACCGTTGACAAAAATAAGGGAAGGGCAATTATGAAATAATCATCACTCAGGGATAGTTTTGAGAGGTTAAAAGTTCAAAATGTTGTAAAATATCATGTTGGGTATCAAACTAAGCAGCGTTTGGCAACCAAAATGCAGATCGTTATGAAATTTACTTTTTGCGATATGTTAAAGAGATTTGCATAAATTGCGTTTTTTGCTATAACTTATGAACCACTTTCTAAACTCCATTCAGTTATCTGTGAATAGCTACATAACGTTTGTATTTGCATATACATATTATTGAACACAAAAAAATGTAATTGTAGTTCCGTATTTTGTAAATTATACTCTATTTAGTTTAACTGTTTGCAGAAAGCATGTTATACTTAGCTTTACATATTCAGGTATTCGTATCTAGTAGGTTTTGACAATGACAGAACATGATTGTTGACGGTGACTGATTGAGTGTCAAAAAGTTTTAATCTTGCGAATTGTGATCTATTTATCTTTAATAATTCATAAAATGCCTTATCAGTTTATCAATCAAGAATATACCGATATGATCTACGTTTATGGTTTTTGTAATGGTAGTGGATATACCGCAAAAATCGAATACGGGATGCGCTTTCCAGGACGAAGATCACCCGATTTTAAGACCTTCAGTCGCGTCTTTCGATACATGAGAGAACACGGCCAGTTTCCCTCGGCAAAATTAAATTTTGATACGAATTTTAAAAAATTTTATCTACAGGATTTGCAAATAAGTATATCTTTCGTAAAGCCGGACCTGCATTATCATTTCTTAATGCATCGATATATCCCACTAAAAACCAAGAACCCGTATATTAAATAAAAAATTATTATAAAGGATGGTCCCCCAGTTATGAATAAAAAACGCAATAAATTTCATTTCTTCACTGCAAAATCCTAAAAAAACTAAATATGAAATTAAAATTTTCGTAGTAAAGTCGCCTGCCCCAAAAATACAACCAAACAATTAAGTTCAGTTTTTTACACTCTTATCAAATATGGCGATTAAATTAAAAAAATCAACTATACAGGGTGTTATTTGGAGGATGGAAGAATTTATGAATTTTTCGTAAAGCCGGACCTGGATTATCAATATTTTTGTTACATCAGTATATCCCACGAGATAAGAGTAACATGTATACCAAATATAAAAAAAATCTACAGGACGGTTCGTAAGTTATGAGTAAGAAAAGAAACGGTAAAAATTCATAAAACGCCCTGTGTCTCAGATACAAAGGGCGTAAGACCCATAATATGGGGTTTTTTAGAGTCAGCTAGGTGACCCATATCCACAGTTAACGTATTTCCCTTTACCAATGAATCACCTTGTATAATTCAATTCCTCTTTTCAGGATACAACTGGGTTTGGCAACATTTAAAAAACAGTTATTTTGTTATTTGTTTGACAAACAATGTTTAAATTGATTTTCTTTTTTTTCTCAATATAATCCAATTAAAAGAGTATATGGATTTGTTTACTTTAAGACATGTGATACAATTATATTTTTTGCATTATTGTTCAGTATTATTATATACGTACATTGCATATTTTTAAATGGTTCTTATTCAAAGTAAGTATGGAAGCACACTCTGTTGCAAGTTCTAGCAATAAAAACTAAGTCAGAAATATCGAGGCATATTTGTATCATTAGGACTAACATACTCTCCTTCGTGTTGACTATTAATTAAGATAACGTGATCAATACGAAAAATTGAATACAGTTTTCCCCCGATTCTATTACCCAATCTGTTAACAGGTACTATGGTTTTGTTTCGATTAAAGGTATGTCGCGTTTAGTATCGCCATCAAAAAGGGGGCATATAATGTTCTTCGTATGCTTGAATCATTTCTCTACCAATAGCCTTTTAGAAAAGCACTCCAACACCTGTTGTCAAATAAACAATTGTTCTGTGGATTACCCAACTATACTGAAAAGTATGTAAAATTCTCTCACTATCCGTATAAGTAAACGGTTCCGTTTACTATTTACGCCGATATTGAAAGTATCTTGATCAAATGCGATAATATTTATTCCGTTTAACTTTGCGTTTTATCTGTGCATATGCATTTTGTAGTGGCATTGTTTGTAATTAACATTACTGTAACATTATCTATAGATTTGAGCGTAGATGGGTAGATGGGATTAATTATATATATTAGGTTAGTTTAATAAGCACATTGCCGAATGACGCAATTAAGTAACTAGTTTTGTATCTATAAATATGGGTAGAGTAGTTTTGTCAGGTATATTTTACATATTATTATAAGTATATAATGATTATAATGATTAGTATCATAACATTATTATTACGAGAGTACTATTAAATTAAATTATTATATTATATTATATTATATAAGTTGTTATGAACGAATAAGTCCAAAATTATTATTAAATTAGATTATACTAAATGAATGTAACGTGTAAATCAATTAAAAGTAAGTATGATGTACTAAATACTAATTACAGTGTCAATATGAAATATATATGTTGTGCCGATGGGGTGAAAGGTACATCCATCATAATGAATAACGTAAGGACCCTGTTAATGGCGACCCCAAGAGGCCTTATTAGGCGTTACATGGCTATCCTAAAGGCGATTTTTGTAGAAACAGAAGCAATTATATTTTAATTGGAATATTAAATGGGGCATAAAGAATGCAAAGAAGTGGATTCAACCGGAGAAGTTACTAATACAGTGGTAGTAAATGTGGTTAATGTTAGGAGTGAGAATTTTTTGTATGTATTATGTTCAATCTTAATTCTTAGAATAATTATTATGTACATATGCGAATAGGTACATAAGAAAATTGAAATGTAAGGCAACGGTAAGTTAATTATTAATTTTAGTGTATTTTAATTGAATGGGTATTTTTTAACAGTCTGGCTATTTTCAAATGATATTTTAAACAGTAAAAATTCGATTAAACCAATATTTTGTGAAAAACGCTGAAAATCTGATGTGGAATAAAAATACGATGAAGTAAAGGATGAATTTTTTAAATTTCAAAAAGACTTTTAAAAAGTGATGTTAGTAGCAATCCACAAACTTTAAGTAAAAATTAAAATTTTCTAATTGAGCAGTATAACGTTATAGTTAAGACCTGCTTAGTATTCGGGAGGTAATGGGTTCGATTCCCATCACCGTCTACCTTGTATGAGGTTTTTTCAGGGGGTTTTCATCATACACATGTAGCGGCATGGTCACTGCGTATACATACACCATGTGCGGCTACTTAGGCGAATCCTGGGGTAGTATTTTCCCCCTCAGAACCATAACTCCGTTCCTCCCGATACTATCCTGACCACACCCATCCTTAATACCATCACACCATGCATATAATGTATGTATGTATGCTGGGAATCCATAATTGTGGCTGAAGGAGCTCAGAAAACTCGAACAGCCCGCCCTCCCCCTTGGGGAGGGACTGAAATACGTGGCCTTTTCCTTTTTTTATAGTTAAGTTCATAGTATCGAATCTTTGTCAAATAAATGTAGCGGGTGGATGGGGAAATTATTAAATACTCGAAATAGAAAAATTGCCTTAGTTAATTAAATTAGATTTAATCTTGTCACTTAAATATAATCCTCCAGAAAATATTTTTGACAAAATTGATTATAATTTGGCGCGTGAAATAAAAGTAATTGAAAATATTGACAATATGGAGGTTTCTGAATTAATTAAACTAGCGAACGCTACAATTAAGAATTATACCGGAGATCCGTTTTCACTGATGTTTTTTATACATTCAGTAGAATTAATGGAAGATTTAGCTAGCGCTAAATTAGAAATATTATTTAAATTTATAAAAACTAGACTAAAAGGTGGGGCTCTTGAGGTGATAACGTCAATGATATAAAACCTTCAAACTAATTTTAAAGGAAAATTTTATAGATGAAAGTTCAGATTTAATAGAATCAAAACTATTAATGCAAAATATAAATGAATGGGACGTTAACAATTTTCCGGAAAATGTAAACGTGTTAAAGGATAATCTGAAAAGAACTTTAATTTTAGAAGGTACAACAAGCGCAAAAGCGATGGTAACGAAAAAAATAGTGGAAGTGTGTCGAAAAAATACAACTTCAAGTAATCTAAAAATCATTATAGCGGTTACTAATTTTTAAGTCATAAGGATATACTTCAAAAATTTAGTCTTGAAATTGTAATTGAGCTCAAGGACGGAAATCAAATAGGCCGCAGGTAATGCATTATGGTGGTAATATTAATAGATATTTTAAATAAAAAAATTCAAATTTTAATACACTAAGAAATCTTAATGAAAATTTTCGACAAAATTCGATTCAAAAACCAAATTTTAGAAACAATTTTAATAGATATAACCGCCAACAACATAATATTAATGGATACAACTACAACAATAGTAACTATAATTATAGACCTATGTCTACACAAAATTATAGTAGGCCGAGAGGTTATGAGTGATCTGAATATAAGCTGGATAAGTGCAGGTGTAGAAAATGTTAGTTTAGGGTTATTAGTTGACACAGGTGCTTCAATTTGTGTTATTAAGTATGAATGTTTAGGTATCAATAAGCAGATTATTAGGGATAATTTAGAAACCAGTGGGATAACTGGCTTATTAATTTGTAATAGATACACATACTTAGATTTAGTCATTGAGGGTCAAGAGTTTAACGAAAATTTTTTTGTTATAAAAATCTAAATTGTGAAACAGATGGTATAATAGAATTAAATATTATTAAGAAGTATAGAGAGATAATTGATTATGAGTTAAATACATTATAATTGACAAATAATAATAATAATACAATAACAACTTCTTTAAAGCAAACAAATTCAAATTTTATAACTATTCCACCAAGATGTGAGTATATTCATGGTTTAACAGCATATACGAATGATGAATGTGGGGAATGAAACATATGAAAATGTTTTCGTAGCTAACACTATTGTTAAAACACAGAAAGGAAAAATACCGGTTAAGATACTAAACACCCGAGATAATCCAGTTCATTTAATTAATGTCAACCCACCAATTACGCCATTAAGTGATAATAATACGTTTAAGTTTGAAAAACCAGATAACAAAACAATTGCTTTAACTTCTTAATTTAAATTACCTAAACTTCCAAGAAAAACTCGAGATAGAAAGTATTTGTAAAAAAATTCTGATGTATTTTGTTTACCAGATGACGAATTAACTACTAGAAATATTTATAAACAAAAATTGGTTAAAAAAATGCGGCACCAGTGCTCGTGAAACCATATCGTACCCCTCAATCATAGAAGAAGGAAGTTGAAAAGCAAATCAAAAGAATGTGTGAGGACGATATAATTGAATAGTGTCAAAGCGATTGGTCATCCCCTATTTTATTAATACTTAAAAAATCAGGCATGAATGTAGAGAAAAGATGGAGATTAGTTGTAGATTACAGAAAAAATCTCGTTTTAATAGCTCATAAAATCGTCGCTAACTATTAAAATTCGTATAACTTTATTAATAATCAATTAAATTTAATGAAATTTTACAGACTATCTTGTTTTGATAACATAAAATCGTCGCTAATTATAAAATGCACAATATTTTTAATTACCAATCAAATTTAATGAAATTTTAGACTCCAGCTCATCACACATCACATCGTTAATAAGAACTTCTTGAGCAACCATTAGTTTCCACGAAAATTTAAAAACTTTCGTTTTGATAACTCATAAAGTCGGCGATAACTATTAAAAAGTATATAACTTTTTTAATAAGCAATCACATTTGTCGAAATTTTACACGCAGACCTACCTTATCACACACCACATCGATGATAAAAACTTGTTGAGCCACCATTAGTTTCCAAGCAAATTTTTAAAAACCTCGTTTTGATAACACGTAACATCGGCGTCAACTATTAAAACGCGTATAACTTTAAATTATCAATCAAATTTAATGAAATTGTAGATGCTCTACCCTATCATACATCACATCGTTGATAATAAGTTTTTGAGCCATCACTAGTTTCATTGAAAAAAAATCTTCTTTTGATAACACATAAAATCGTCGCTAATTATAAAAATATACATCACTTCTTAATAACCAGTCGAATGTAATGAAATTTTACACTCATATGCTGTACCTTATCACACATCACATCGCTGATAACACATTTTTAGCCATCACTAGTTTCATCGAAAAAAATCTTGTTTTGATAACACATAAAATCATCGTTAATTATAAAAATGTACATAACTTCTTAATTACCAATCGAATTTAATGAAATTTTACACTCATATGCTCTACTATTAGTTTCCACGAAAATTTTAAAAAATCTCGTTTTGATAACACATAAAATCGCCACTAACTATAAAAATGCGTATAGCTTTTTTACTTATCGATCAAATTTAATGAAATTTTACACACCGATGTTATACCTTATCACATATCACATCGTTGATAGGAAATTTTTGAGCAACCACTAGTTTTTATGTAAATTATACATGTTTGGATTAGAACGCAGGTGAAGCATTCGTCGATGGCTTTAAAAGTATTGTAATACCTTTAGATATGTAAATAAAAACGACATACATCATCACTGTTATTATTATTATTAATAAATGGAATCTGAAATATGGATGGTTTATTAATTAATTAATAAGAGTGTTGCGGTTACTAGACTAAACGCCAAATACGAAGACACCAAGCTGCGCCAAAAAAAAATCACGTGACGGTGTACTATTCAACCGAAAAATATTAGTTTTTTTAAGAAACGTAAAAGTTACGTTTTGTACATTTTTTAGTTAATAACCTCTTAATAATGATGTTTATATTTTATAATTAGGACAATTTAAACAAAAAAAAACATTTATTTTATTGTGAAAAGTGAAATATAAGGTTATGTTACTTGTTCATAAATTTACTCGGAAATGTTGTAATTCGCATTTTAATTATTAACCACAGTTCTAAGGGTAAATAATTCGTGTCTAAACAGTTTTATACTGCGATGGTTATAAATAGGTGTAATAGAGGGTAGAGTTTTATCGAATTCAAATATTAGATAGTATGCAAGTTCAAATAAAGTTGAAGAAGTTATATAATTTGTTATGAGGAAAATATAGTATACGAATATAAACAGATGGTTTTTATACAACAAAACAGGTTTTATGGGGTTTGCACAATGATATTGAGCTATGGCAGTAGCATGTTAAAAAGGTCAACACGATATATATTAGTGTTTTAAAGATAAATAACAAATTTCACATATAAATCAATATAATTAAGCAATTAAACACATAACAGATATTGATTACATGAAGTACAATAATCCTAATGTGTAGAACATGTATAATAATTGGTACAATGCATAAAAACTCTGCGAACTATAAAAAGGGTTATGGTACGAAGACGTTATGTTGGTAGATCATAAACTAAGTGTTTAAAAAGTGCTTAAGAAGTTAAAGTGCCTTAGAAACATATCTAAGAACATGAACAACACATGTGCAATATGAAATTAACAATATAAATACAATAAAATATTACACAATTACTCTACACTTATTTCTTCGTTATCATAATCTGATATAAAATCTGATTCATCCGACGAGTCTCCACTCCGGTGTCCGGTTAAATATCCGCAAAATGTCAATTGCCCGCCGGAAAATTGTTCGCACTGTAAAATGCCGGTGAAATGTTCCGTAAATTCCCATGACAAAATCCGTTCGTAATTTGATGCTGTATAAAATGATTAGATATCTCTATTTGTAAATAGTCATCGTTTATCGTATGTTTTATGTTAAGTAATTTCCTTATGAGTATAGTTAGAAGTAATTAAGAGATTAAGTTTCAAATGTCAATCGTTTTCGCTTGTTTTGCAAGTAAGGTAGATTTATTAGAGAATTAGAAAGTCACATTAACGAGATACTTAATATAAATAATAAATGTCCTTACTTGCAAAAAACGAACGATTTTTGAAACTAAATATCAATCATTTACTAACAAAGGCAAATATACTACGATTTCTCATCATTTAAGCGAACATTTCACCTTTTTAAGCGAACAATTTTCCAGGCCAATTACATTTTGAAAATGACCGTGAACCTTCCACTCCTACGTATAATCAATTCCTCACAAACTACATCCATAATATGCTCTTTATTAATGTATTCCTCTTCAATTTCTTTAACGTGACGGCACACTTCTTGCCAGTGGCTCTCCAAATCCATCGAACACTTTTCACAAGTTAGTTTTTCAACATTGGCTAATTTAAAAGTTGTTTCTCGATGCCACCCCAAGCTTTTACAATGCTCATATTTTTCCTATTGGATTTAGCACCGGGTGGTTTGGAGGTAGTCGACATACAGAGTGACCATGTTTCGCAAACAGCATCAATTGAATATTCCGTGTAGCTCGGTTTATTACATTTTATTAAATCACACAGCTCCACTTTTGTTTGGGATTCATCATGTACGATCCCTCGTTCTTGTAACCAAGTTATCATTTCCATTTTTTTACTGCTAAAAGTTGGATGTTTAACTGCTAACGTGTTGTGATAACGCACTATCCATAACAATAACTGACTTTTCGGGCAAATTCGGTAATAACTGGTGCTCAATCCATCGTTTATAATTAATAAAGTTCATATCGTCGTGATAATCACCTGTTTTTGAGCCCGATTTAAAAACTAAGAGGGCATTATTGATAAATCCCATTTCACCACCAGCATGTACTATTATAAGACGTTGACCTTTACCGATTGGACATTTTAAACCTTCGTTGGAATCATCTACCCAGGAATGTGGCGTTGTATGCGATGCATGTATATATGTTTCATCTGTATACACAATGGGTCGTCCTGCTCTTCGATACTTTCCTATTGCTCGTATATAAGCACAACGTAAAGATCGTATATCGTATCGTTCCATTAAACATTTACGATTGTCAACGGTTTTCGTCCATTTAAAACCTATTTTATTTAATAATCTTCTTAAAGACTGTAACATTAAAACAGTATAAACACTAAAACTGGGCCAACTTATAATGTTAAAACAAAAGCGATGATGTAATAAATTAATCAAATAATTTTAATTAATAAAAATAATTACCAAATGATTTTCGCTACTGCCGTCGGCTCATCGGTTGATTAAGATGGGAGGGTTCAATTAACGCAACTGAAATACTGCATGCTTTTCATCAGCTTAATTATTTTCACTTATCCTTAATTCAAAACAAATGTTATCTAAAAATTATGAAAAAATGATAAATTCTCGAGCGCCATGCTGTCTTTTTTTTTATAGATCTATCTAGGAACAACAAAACCTAGTTATTGAATACTATAAACAAATTAACACAAATGAAAATAAAATAACAAGTTATACATAAGTTTATTTAATATATGTTTGAAAACTTAAAAAAAATTCAGAAGTCATAAACTATACTAAATTATAAAAAAAACTTTACCTTTTAACGGTTCTGTACATACACTGTGACAGGTACTATGAAGCAGAATGGTTCATATGGTGAGGTCAATGTCTTGCTTAGTTATCCTTAAAATATGAAATTTCCTTGAAGTTTAATTCGCCAAATTTATTTGTAAAAGTATGTAGAACTTGCGTTGTAAAGGTAACTCAAGTAAAACTTGCCATTTAAAATAATAGTACAGTAAAATATTGACTTATACGTGCCATTAAAGATTATTAGTCAAATAGGAGTGCAAATAAGTGCAATCTAAGTGTACAAATTAAGTATACAAATTAAGTGATTAAAAGGTAATTAAAAGTGCGTACTTAAAAAGTAAGTACTTAAAAAGTGCCTAAAAAAAAGCAAAGGCTTTAGTTTTAAATATAATGAGAAAAAAATAACTTACCACCAAAATTTGATGGCACCAAAATATAAAAATTAAGTAAAAATCATGCTTATTGCTGTTAACATTCAGCATTAAGTGAATTAAAAAGCTTTCAGAATAACTCAAGTGTATTTCCCTAAAGTCTTCACGCTTGCGCGAATACAATAATATAAATCCAATTTTTAAGAAAGGGAACTAAAACTATTTAAGTAATATTACACCCAAAAGATTTGTTCTAGGAAATGCCAATTAAATTACCATTTTCAATTCTACATATTAATAATTAAAAACTTTTCTAATATTACGCCAAATAAATGAACGATTCTTAAATTAATGTACTTTTTAATACAACCACAAAAAAAAGGTTGTTACAAGACGTTTCTTTCCCAAAGAAACCAATGGATTCGCTGTCTTTAATAATATAGATAGCATTGACGGTTGGTCGTCGTTTCTCCGTGACATGAAAATTGTGTACAATGCGTCGAATGACTTGTTCCCCACAATTATCGACAGATGATCTTGGTGCGGTTTTCATTCTTTTATTAGAAGTCTTGAACGATTCTATTTCACCACGTTGAATTGCACTCCCTTCTCTAATAATTCTAACGACGGTACTTTTAGATACTCCAGTTGCTTTCACAACGATATCAAGAACGTTAACTGTAAAGAAATGTAATCGTGAAAAAACTGACAGATGTTAATCGTACAATAATGACATACCTTCATTCATATTTTTATGAAACTGATAAACATTCCAAATAATTTCGCGGGCATCTTGCGATAAGACACGCCGCTTCTTTGCTGGAATGTTTGATGTACTAGAGTAAAATCAAAATCGGAAGACACCAGCGCAGAAACGCATTTTTAAACTAGATAAAGATGCAGTAATGATTGGAAAATGACACAGATATTAGTACTGTGCGCTCTAAAAACGTTAGTTTCCAGCTGATCGTTTGCCAACTTTTGTTTATAACCTCTTTGTTTTTCCGGCGTATCAAATTTGTTTATTACTTATTCTACAAAACAGTTTATTTTAAAACTATCCGCTGCCTGTATTGAATTTATAAGTAAGTTACTTTAATTATTAATTTCATGTTATATTAATGTAACCAAATCTAGTTCTTTATATAATGTGCGACGCAAGTATATCTCATAACGCTCAAGCACCTCAAGCAAGAAAACGCCATGTGTTATCTGAAGACGCTCGCAAGATTTTGTGGAACAATTACAAAAACTTTAAAAGTATCAATTCAGGTAAAAAGCAGTTGGATAAAC
Organism: Vesta saturnalis; assembly: GCA_036346205.1. Lineage (NCBI taxonomy): Eukaryota > Metazoa > Arthropoda > Insecta > Coleoptera > Lampyridae > Vesta > Vesta saturnalis. The sequence continues at coordinate 2,348,009 of JARFJB010001479.1, read as the reverse complement.
GTTTTATTTTGTAATATTCAAGGAATTTATAACCTCATTAAAGATGACGAAACAGTCGGATATTCGGGAAAGAAAACGTCATTTAGAAGTTTACTTTTAAAATGAGCTTCAGGTAAGTTTACTGATTAATTTTTAATCATATCTTATCTTGGGTTTTGTGTAGGTGGAAAAAAACATCCGATCGTCGTAAGATTATAATAGAACAACATGAAATACGTTCTTTGCATTGTGCATATATACGTTCGATCACTAATTATCGGAAAGCAGGACGACCAGTTATATACACATGTTTATTTAATTTTATAACGTAAATATGTTGCTATTTATCATTATTTTAGGTGGTGAAATGGGCTTTATAAAATAATACTCTGCTAATGTTTAAATCTGGCTAAAAATCAGGATATTAATTGTTATTGGCAAATGTATTTTAAAAACTAGATTTTGTAACTATGACAATAAAATATTATTTTACTTTATGATTATTTCAAAATTTTACTTCTAAAATTGTATTCTTGAACAACAAACGCGAAGTAACATAACCTAAACTTTTATTTTTCAAACGTATATTTTTTGTTGAGCTTTACACTCTGACGTCACTTTTTTTGCGCAGCTTGGTGTCTTCCGATGTTGATTTTACTCTATCAGACGATGTATTCGCATCACCCATTATAAACAACGAACTAAATCAATATATTATATTAATACATATTACTATGGATTACAAATACAACTTACTTGTAAATAAAAGGTGCTGAAACGGAAAGAGTTTTGAAAAAAACTATTTACAATTCATAAAAACGTGCACGAAAAATGAGGTTAGAAAACAATAAACAACACTACATTTTGTGGACGGAACATAATATCTACTTCTCACTCATATCATTATTCCATTTCTTTTTAATACAATATTCGGTTTCTGCGCAGGTGTCTTCGTATTTGGCGTTTGCTCTACCACATGATAGCACTGCGACTGTATAATTTATAAAAGTTTTGGTTATAAGCATACTGGTCGAGTGTGACGGAAGGTCGTTAAAAAATTGTTGCTATCTTCACATAAGTATATCGACTCTGTTGCAAAATTAATTTTATCTTGGTTATATTGCAAACGACAACGATTATACGGATACGACATTCAACTTATTTAACAGCCTGAACGGAGAAGTTAACCGACAGTCAATCCTGTGTTGGTACAACGTGTTTTCAAGATAGAACCGACACCTTGAGTCTTATGTGGATGTCATTGAAACAACCAGGCCTTGAATAACACGAATTCTTTGAAATGTTTTACGAGGTTGATAAGAAACTTATTAAAGTCGAACCTAAGGAGGAAGAAGGAATAGATTTACTTCTAACCCAACACCTTATAGTAAATAGAGATCAAATTAAAGGTGAAATTGATTACGGTTTAAGTAGTACAAAGCTTAACACTATTCTTACAGATGATGTGAATATCAAGAAAGAAGACACCTATTCTCAAATAAAAGATGTGAACTCGAGGAATCAGATCACAGTGAAAACAGTGTCAAACACATCACAAACATACACTGTGAACATAATAAATTTAATAGCTCAACAACAGTGTATAAACATTTAAAACAGGACGTTTTAAAATACAGTTCAAATTTTAAATATAAATGTGATAAATGCAATTATATAGCAAAAAGGAAATGGAGTTTGAAAAGACATCTTCTAAAACACACTTCCAATTATGAATACAAATGCAGCCAATGTGATTATGCAGCAAAACAAAAACAAGGTTTAAAAATTCATTTTAAAAAACACTCTTCAAGTTATGAATTCAAATGCGACCAGTGTGATTATGCAACACATCACAAAGATAATTTTAATATTCATCTTAAAAAACACTCTTCAAGTTATGAATTCAAATGCAACCAATGTGATTATGCAGCAAAACGCAAACAAGATTTAAAAATTCATCTTAAAAAACACTCTTCAAGTTACGAATTCGAATGCGACCAGTGTGATTATGCAACGCATCGCAAAGATAATTTTAATATTCATATTAAAAAACACTCTTCAAGTTATGAATTCAAATGCAACCAATGTGATTATGCAGCAAAATGCAAACAAGATTTAAAAATTCATCTTAAAAAACACTCTTCAAGTTATGAATTCAAATGCAGCCAATGTGGTTATGTAACAAATCACAAAGGTAATTTAACAATTCATCTTAAAAATCACTCTTCAAGTTATGAATTCAAATGCGGTCAGTGTGATTATGCAACAAATTACAAAGGTAATTTAAGAATTCATCTTGAAAAACACTTGAAGCTGTAAAATCAAATGAGGCTAATGTGATTATACAACACATCGCAAAGATACTTTGTCGTAATTGAGTTCACTCATCTGGAAAAAATTTAATCTGCAATACCCTATACTTTACTGTATAATTTGTGAACTGCACATGTTAATTTTTATTATCTATTATAACTATCATTAGGTTTTTACGAAAAGTGATTTTAGGTTAACCCCCGGGTATGGTTAGGTTCAATCAGCTGTAAGCGTGGTTCAGGTTAGTTCGTTCACTTTTTGTACCTAGCTGAGTGTCTAGGAATGAGGTTAAGTAATTTATTTATTTTATTCATTGAAACGCTACTGTGTACATATAACTTTAAAATAAAATGGTAACAGAAATCGCTCTATTAGGAAATGAATTATTTTTTGGGGAAGAAGAAGTGAAAGATGAATTATTGGTATTATTAAAAATTAAGAATGTGAGAACAAGCATCAGAGATGGTAGTCCAAGAATACAGTGAAACAGGTAAATATCAATTATAATAGTAACAAAATGTGTTTTCTGTTTACTGTGTATGTATTAAGCAGAATTCAAAAGTCATTTTTGTATGTCAAGAAAGACAATGATGAAAATTGTAACATTACTGGAGGATGAGAATGTCTATCACTTTGGAAGGCCTCCTATTTCATTGAAGAGCCAATTTATGGTAATGTTATGGATGGTAGGAAATAAGGAGGTGTTTAGGTAAATGTAATAATGTAAGCCAAATACCGAATTTAACATATTTGACTCAGAAAATTGTCAGATCGGTTTAACATAGCCAAAAGCACAGCGAGAAACATATTTTACAAATTATTAGACCAGTTAGTCGAGAAAAGGGATTTATTTATTAATTGGCCAAATACCGAAAAAGCTTTGCAAATCAGCGAATGTTTTCAAAATGTAACAGGCATTCCAGGAATCGTTGGTTGTATTGATGGCACTCATGTAGAAATTACAGCTCCTTCGGAACACAAAGACTTATATTAAACAAAAAGGTTATTACTCTGTGATCCTCCAAGGTGTATGTGACCACACTTCTAAGTTTATTGATTGATGTATGTAACAAATTACACTCCAAAATACAGTATATTTAAGTAATATTGTTCTGTTTCGTATAGGATGGCCTGGAAGCATGCATGATGCAAGAGTGTTACGTAAGAGTAATTTGGGACATCAACTCACAAATAATACAATGAATTTGTTGCCAGAACAAGATGTGATAGGAGATTCTTCATACCCATTACACAAACATCTACTAGTACCATTTAGGGACAATGGAAGATTACGGGATAATGAAAAAATATATAATACAAAGCTTTCAAAAAATCGCATTAAAATAGAACATGCTTTTGGCTTGCTCAAGGCTCGATTTCGTTGTTTATCAAATCTACGCGTTTATAGAATCGAATTAATCCCTAAAATTATTTTATCTTGTTGCATTCTCCACAACATATGTATTGATGAAAATGATGTAGTAGATGATGAACAACATGCAAATATAGTGCCAAATGATGAAGATGGTGATCATGTTATGCCAAGAGAAGAAAGTGGAAATGAGAAAAGAAATTATATTTTTATTATATATTAACTAATTATATATTAACATTAATATAGCATAACTGTCAAACAAGATTTATTCTATATATTTCACACATAAAGTATAGCATATATTTTACTTAATAATCAAACAAAAGAAGTTTCTAAATATTCAACATAATGTATATTGTGTAAAAACATAGCACTTAAAAAAATTTATATTACATAAAAATATTACTTTTATCTATTAATACTTTCATTAAGTTTAAGAATTCTTTCTGTAGATTAATTTTTTCTGCATGTCTTTTCTCAGCATCTTGTCTAAGGGTCTTAAAACATGGGTTCTTGCAAAGAACTTTTTCGTTCACGTGTTTGATTTTCTTTTGAATTATCGTTTTCTGCATTACTTTCATAACCAGTACTACTCTCTGCAATACTTACAGGATTCATTTCAGGTTTTTTATTAAATACATCGTTCATTATTTGGAAATAGGGCCAATCAATTTTGCCACGACCTGTACCTTTATTATTGTCACAAATTTTTTTATAAGTTTTTTTTAAGTTTTTAAACTTATTACATTGTTCCCATGTGAAAATGCCTATTTCTTTTGCAATGTTTGTCCAAAACATCTTATGAGAAACCTTTGGATTGTTGAAGTTTTGCTCATTTTGTTTATATAAATGGATAAAACTCTTAACATCATTATCTGTCCAAAGATTTCCAGATGCTGAAACAAATAGTTATTAATAAAGTAAAACATATTCTAACAATTCCGATTGTTTTGATGTATTTGGTTCTTGAAGGACTAAACGCAAAGCTTGCAGCCGATTTTTCCTTTCTATTTCTTTTTGTAAATACATATTTGCTAGCTCACAATCTGTAAATTAAAAAAAAACATTACCTAATTCTTTTACTAACAATACTCACCTCCATTTAAAATTTTGTCATAATCCTCTTGAGGTAGTGAAATGGTGTATGTTTCATTTGTAAATGGAACAGTTATTTCTAATATCGAGATAGTTTCGTCGTTCACCATTACTTAAAATATAATGCAATAAAAATTAAAATCGAATTTACGGTTATACCTGTAATGTAAAAGCTTCCTTGTCAAATTTGTAAAAGAATAAAACTAACCTCACTATTCGCAAGTAACCCATATAACCCTACAAGCAAGTGGGGTTACTCAGATCACTGACAGCTGATCGCTAGAATAAATTCGGTTACTTTCCGAACCAGAGTTATAAGTTAACTCGATTACTTTTTGGACGATTTTATGCTCCAGAGTTAACCCCGATCACTTTTCGTAAACGCCTATTGTCTTATCTATTACTTCACGTTCTCATCCAAATTTGGTTGTAGTGCACAAAATTAAGAACATTTAATTTAATAATCGTATAATCTTATTGATGTGTCACTTTTCACTAATATACAGTTATAATTAGTTTTGGATTTATTAGATTCCAATTGGAATTTAATTTCTCTGCATTGTAATATGAACAAAGAATCATTTATTGCCTTAATATGTTTCATATTCAGCAACAGTTATTTCGTTTTTAACTACCTTTACTTTCTACAAATTTTTGGTACACCCATGGGCTCGCCTCTTAGTCCTATTATTGCGACTATAATGATGGATGAACTATTAAACTGTAGTATACTGTTATATTTTCAACTTCCTTTTCTAAAGAAATATGTGGACGACATAATCTGTGCTGTACCAGACAAAATTGACGAAACCAATTTAATAATCATGTTCAATTTACAATAGACACTGAAACCAAAGGAGGTGTTCCCTTCCTGGATACCAGAGCAACACCAGATTTGGTAAATTACTGTTCATAAAAAATCTTAACACCTAAAATTACAAATGTAGTTAAGCAAGGATACTACTCCTATGCTGCTTAACTCTTGCTATTTACCAAATTTCATGCATTGATTGCATGGAAGTGTGCATAGGACAGGCGTCACAATGGGTACATAATAGAGTTACAGTTGATGCAAATTAACTAAATGTGTTGAGAAGATAGGTTATGGACATTTTGAACCCCGATTGTGAGATAGTATTTTATATTGTTGACTGTGTTGAAGTTAAAGTTAGTGCAACTTTATGTTTTTCGGGTCAGAGAATCCAAGTATGACCATAGTTTTCCTGTGGAGATTAGAATAAGTTAGATATAAGTAAATATCTATATGTAAAAATGCATAATTAGAATAATTAGCATAGCAAAATAGTGTGAAAGCGAAATGGGGTATCATTTTAAAGGAAATTTTATGTAAAATTTAATGCTTATAATATTTTTAAGATGTATCCTTGTATAACAAAGATATTTGTAAAATCAATAAATTGTAAATTTCAGAAAAATTTTCAACCAATCAGAATTAAGATCACGTTTTTTTGTATGGTGTAGAGATCCAATCAAAATTGGGGGTTCAGAAAAAAATGATACTACATTTCTAAATTGTCTTAACACTCTCTTACTAATCTTGAAGGTGAAAAGCACTTTACTTTTGTTCCGAATTTGTTATAAAAATTTAAGATTGGTAAGTGTTTCATAACCTTATTTATATAAAAACAAAACCTATTCACAAAAGTTACACTATTTAAAACAAAAATGACGTTAGTGTAATTAAAAGTAAGGAAATTGTTAAATGGATATTTCTATTGAATTATTGTTATGGATTTTTTTTAAATATAAACAAAATTAATTAAACACAAAAATCGAGCTTATTAATTTCATAGAAATTAGAAAAGCGTTAATAAATTAAAAATTGAATGCAGATAATTATTCTATTTAAATTATACAATACTAAAATAAAGTATTATGAGAAAAAGACAATAAATAAAATTTAATACACATAATTATTACATTAAAGTTATGCAATATTAAAATAAAGTGCTTATGGAAAAAGTTAATAAGTAACGTAAGTACCCGAAGAAACTCATGGTCGATAACAATCACTGTTGTGCCAGCATACTTTGTGGGATCCACAATACAGCAGATTTGGAGAACGGGACTTCAACAATTGGAGATTGCAGCAGCAGAAGGAAGATTCATAACTCTGTAAGTTATATGAATCTCTTATTAGTAATTTAGGCTATGTTTATGAATTATACGTTTCATCGATGTTTACATGTGTAAAGAATTTGAACAAATTAGATACCAGTCAGCGAATACGAACGCGATTCATTAATAGTATATAATAATATTACTTCAGTTTAAAATAAAATCAAATTATACTTACAGTAGCAGTAATTTATTTCATTGTTCAGCCATGGAACACACAATGCACATATTTAACATTATTAGTTACAAACAGATATCCGCATGAGCGCAATGCGTTGAATAATTGCTTATAATACAAGGTGTTTGAATAAAACAATATTTTATTTTATGTAAGAAATGTGGGAATTTATGTAATTTATATTTGAGTAAAGGTTGAACAGAAAAAGGAAACGTATATTAGGGTAGAGAAATAGGTGTTCTGCCAAAACTGGCGTGACGAATTGTTGAAAATTTGTATACGCGCGCTCTTGTTGTAAAAATGTCATTGATTTAATAATTAATTACGGCTGAACATAGCGCAAATCCAAAGGGAACTTTGTTTGGTACGTTGAAACTCGAGACGGATGAATGCATATTTTTAAAATTAAGATATTGTTCAATAATTAATATAAAACTATTCCAACGTAATAGTTTCTTTTTTTTTATTATTTTTGAAAACTGGGTTTGATTTTAGGGGGTAAAGATAGTTAGTTTGAAATCAGAGAAAAAGGAACTTACAGTTAGAGTGCCAATCGAATCAGATCGATTTGGTTAATTAAATACCTTCGTTATAAACAGTTGCCTTTAAAATATTTCTTGTATGTACATTTTCTTTTGAATTAGCCAACTATAATTAGTCTTTTCTTTCGGGTGTTAGTTTTAATGTGTTTTTAAAATATTAATCTATAAATGTCACCATTTTTTAAGTTAAACCGCGTATGTTAACGATCTGTGTCTGTGATCGATTAAAGGAATATATATATATATATATATATATATATATATATATATATATATATATATATAGGGTGCGGCATTAGTGCGTCGAAGTACGATATATCCGTTATTAAGGGAGGTATCAAAAAAAGTTATTTACAAAAACGATAGGCAACTTCAAACTTCACATTATAAAATTATTTTCGTATTTACAAGGTGCTACATATTACCAAGGTGAACCAAACATACTTTTTTTAAATGGGACACCCTATATATTATTTCAAATTAGATTAAGCTCATCTCCCCCATACTTCCAATATAGGGTTTTATTACGTTATACAGGGTATTTAAAAGTTATGGTCAATTGTACATGAAAATCATTCTCATTTCAACGTCCTGTATACCCTAGACAGAATAACCTAACAATAATGTTTTCCAGGCATAACTTTTTGACATTGGTACAGTGTTATGAGAAAATGTTATTTCTTTATTATTGCACCAATTGAATAATAAACATGATTTTGTCAATTTTTTCAAATGAATCGCCCTGTATTTTATTTTAAAAAGTTAAAATATACTTTATGTTCTTTAATTTTTATTTATCACTCCCTATAGCTAAAATCGTTAATTTCTGAGAATTTTTGGTAATATGTAACACCCTGTAAATACGAAAATAATTTCTAATGTGAAGTTTGAAGTTGCCTATAATTTTTGTAAATAACTTGTTCTGATATCTTCTTTAATAACCGTACTTCGACGCACTAATGATATATATATATATATATATATATATAGCGATGGTTATAAATAGGTATAATAGAGGGGGTAAAGTTGTATCGAGTTCAAATATTATATCGTATGCAAGTTCAAATAAAGTTGAAGAAGTTATACACTTTGTTATGAGAAAATATAATATACGAATATAAAAATATGGTTTTTATACAACAAAACAGGCTTTATGGGGTTTGCAAATGATGTTGTATTCATAAAACCATTGAGCTATAGCAGCAGCATGTTAAAAAGGTCAACACGATACATATTAGTGTGTAAGTTCAATTTCGTTAAAGATAACTAAGAAATTTCACATATAAATCAATATAATTAAGCCATTAAACATAACAGATATTGATTACATGAGGTACAATAATTCTAATGTGTAGAACATGCATAGTAATTGGCACAATGCATAAAAACTCTGCGAACTATAAAAAGGGTGCGAAGACGTTATGTTGGTAGATCATAGACTAAATGTTTAAAAAGTGCTTAACAAGTTAAAGTGGCTTAGAAACATATCTAAGAACTTGAAAATTACATGTGCAATGTGATATTAACCATATAAATACAATTTGTGTACAAAAACTTACAAAATATGATAACAATATGAAAGTGTGAAAATACAAAATTAGAAACTATAAAGTACAGATAAACAGTGATTGTGTTAGAGACATATATAGGAACATATTAGATAAACATTACAAGTGATATAAACGTTTAAAACGCAAGTTTAAATTAAATTATATAAAGTTAGGTTAAGTACAATAATTAAGAAGTTTACAAATTTATAGCTTATTTAGGGCAAGATAAGTTCAGAATAAATTATAAAAGCATATAATAATAGGTTTCCCTTATTTGTACAAAGAAATTAACTTTAAATATGTAGTTTAAACATAAATTTAGAAAAGTTAGGTTAAGTACATAAAATTAAGGTATTAAAGTAGAAATTTTGCTAAAACTATGTAAAATGGGTAGAGATAAGTGTATTCTCATACAGTTTTTTATGCAGAAGCTGAATATGTCATCAGTTTAGTTGTAAAATACAAAATTTATTAGATATTAGTAAATTTAGGTATAAAATTTTCAAAATGTAAATTCATGAAGCGAATTATAGCATGTGAGGTGTCTATTTATGCAGAATTTTGTCCTGAGTTCAAAAATGTATTTAAAAAGCAAATCCGAATTGTATTGAAAAAGTTATGGCATAATTTATGTTTTAGTTAAATTAATTTTTGTTTAGACCAATCGAATACCAGGATCTTTTGTATGTAATGTAAAAAAAAATTGAAAGTTATGGTAGCTATGGGTATAAAAGGAATTGCTCCTGATTTCTCACTCTCTTCTCTTCTATTTTTTTTTTTGTGGCTAACAAGTCATAGTGCGAAGAGTGCATTTGTAAACATGTAAGTTAAAGTTTTCGTTAACATTATCGGAAGTGAACCGCTAGCAACGTAGAGTCGGAGATTTCAGAAACAATCGTTATAATATATAACAAAATTTTTAAAACTAAGGTTACCGGTTATAATATTCGACACTATTGTTTTGTTTCATTTCGAAATTTTGTTCAACATCGGGTGATGTGCATTTTTTTTATTTTAATAAGATGTGTCTGTTATTTTGGATGTGATGTTTATTTTTTCTCAAAAGTAATTGAGGTTATAAAACAATTTTAACTTCAAATCGGTATCTAAAATGAAAGTGTTGGCAATTATAAAAGTTTATGAAAGAATAAGTCACAAGATTAATCCGAAAAATCAATAAATATTTAAATAAATATTTAAACATTCAAATAAAAAGTGCAACTATAAAAGAAAATGAGCGTATTACCCAAGTGCAACGTATTTACCGCAAAGAAGATTACCACAAGCTAGTGAAGCTGGATGAATTTATAGAAATTAAGCAGTACCATTTTCTACAGGAAGACAGTACCATCGTTAGATGGAATGAAGTTACATCCAACGTTAACATGGAACAAGCTTAAGGTGACCATGTAATGGAAATTTCGAAAATACATGTGAGTTTATTTTATTATCATAACCCAATAGATTGCATTGATTATTCATTTGATGTCCTGTATGTATGTATTTTTTTTTAAATTTCTGTATAATTGTTGTGCGACGACGTGTATCAATATCTGGAAAAGTAATGAACACGTTTATTCATAAATATAATAATTCTAATTTTAATTATAGAAAAATTAAAAAAATGGAAATATTTAGAAAACTAAATTTTAGCGGCATCAATGTATTTAGATAAAAGTTAGGTCTTTAAGAGTACTATTCGCCCATATCAAAATATACAGGGTGTCCCATTTGAAATAAGAGAATTGATGTACGTTGAACATGCTAAAGTTTCACACGGAGCTTTCTCTCCCCTATTCAATATATCAATAAAACGTTTACTTTTTTTCAAAGCCTATACCTAGCTTAACTATATCCCTGAACTAATTTGTCTCAACTAGATAATAAACTAAAAAATTAATTTTTATTGCTAACCTTACATTCAGGAAAAATACATATTTGTTAAATAACTTGGCAACGTTGCATTTTGTATGTACAAATGTATACATCGTTGAAAAACTTATTCATTAGGCTATCCAAAAATGTAATGATATACAGGGTATTCATTTAAAATAAAAACATTGATACCCCCTACTTTTACGAATCACCCTGTAGGTGCTAAAATATGTTTAAGTTGTGGAACCATATAACTTTTGTATAAATGATATTAATGCAAAATCAACAGCGAAGACACAATCTTCCGTCGCGTGACGCTTTAGACACCCGGTATAAGTAAAACAATATTTGGATAAATCATATATTTGGAGATATAGATAGAATAATAAAAGCCTTGTGTTACATTAGCACTATGTATGAAGTGTCCGTTCTCTGCATACGGCTATGGCAGCGCCCTGGAGTCGGGTTGAAAGGATTACGTAAGGAGGCGGAGACTAGCGTATCCCTGCCGATGCAGTTTCTGTCATATTCGAACCGTACGTATTCTGCAGCGGGCCTAATGTACATTTTACAAGCGTACTTTGTTGTTATACTTTAATTGTCGAATTGCGTGAATTTAATCCGTTAGGTTCATTAATTATGGATTACAGAAGAGGATAAAAATTACAGTTGGCAGGAAGAAACCCAACAATATTTCTAAACACACCATAAGTTGTTTTTTTTTTAAAAAGCCGATTTTCATAGGTCGACAACTAAAGTAAAATTTCTTTTTCTTTTTAGAAATCGATCTGTTGGTCTTCCTTGTCTAACAAAAAATATTTTTGCAATAACGCCTAGCTCAAATATGTAAGTACCTACTTACGCAGAATATGTCCTGTGTAAGGTCCATTCGTTTGCAACGCTTTTATTATCGATTTTATCAAAAATACTTTATAAAAAATATTTTATATGACAGTTGCAACGATTAATTACAAAAAAGCGTAACAAATTGCCAAACAATTGCTCACTTATCGCAATTAATTGTTGTCGTTACATATTGTATTTTAGGGCAGAGAAGAATGATTTGGCAAATTAAGTAGTGCTCCCATATGAAGCTACTTCTTTAGATAAAGAAACAGCATCGATTACTGATGGTGAACCGTCACATATGTCTTCTGCAACAAATTAAAGCAAAAGGTAATTTTTTGTTACCTATCGGACGCACCTTGATAAACAAACATCGTGATAATTGCTTTTTGTAGCTTAGGTACACTTCCTTTCAAAAGTTTCGCGTACACTTTCAAAATCAAGTAACAACGATTTTTCAAAATTTTAGCTGTGGATGGGTAATTTTGAGATCAGACTAGAGATGATATTGACAGAATTAACAAAAATTATGATCTGTCCGTCGGGACACAAATTATACTGGCTTACATAATAATTACAGATAAAACCAATGACTGTTACAAATAATTTTGCAGTTATAGAAGGTAATGGAGATTTATTGTTGCTGCAACCTATCGAAATCTTTCATGTAAGCACAACTCAAAGAATTAATCTGGTAAAGAGAAAGAAAGCAACAGAAATTTAATTAAAACGAACATAAACATAAACACTGATTTAAAAAAGTGCTAAATGTTGTCATGGCCCCATCTGCCTCTAGCACCGCATTCAGTCTCCTGGGCCTAGATCCTATTAGGTTTCGCCAATAATTTTAATCTTCGTTCAACTCTTCCCAGGTATTTTCAATAGCTTCCCACAATTATTCAGCATTTACAGGTCTAAAGTTCCTTTTATAAATTTTCTTGACAATTAACCCCCAAACATTTTCCATAGGTTTCAAATCAGGACTGTAAGATGGCCAAAGTAACATTTCAGTATTGTTGAAATATGAAATCATTGTGATATAATTGTTCCACAGAAGGAAGCATAACATTTTGCAAAATGTCACGATGAGCTACTGCATTAAACCGACCATGAATGCGCCATGCTACCCCTACACCGAGAAAACTTATCCAAGCCCAAACGTTGACAGAGCACCGTCCAGACCTGTTTCGTGGTGTCACATATCGTTCAGAAAATATTATAGTATTCCAAAAATTTAGAGGTCGGTGTAAGTTATTTAGACAAAATAGTACCCAGCCCAGCTTTTGTTCTTCTGTGAGTATAATTTTCTTTGCATTTGCTAAATTTTTAATTTCTGAATTTTTCACACGACGGCACGCTGTCGCCCACGATCCTGGAAAGTTGGCCTCAAAAACCGCTTGTCTGGCCGCATTGAAAGGGTTTCCCCTTAAATTATCCAAAAGGGCTCCATCCTGCTCGGGGTTTGAAATTTTGGGTTTCCCGTCTTCTTGTCTCGGTCCCTTCCTGGTCCCATCTATTCTTTACTCGTAAAACAGTGCTTTTATCTAGCCCATTATAAGTAGCAACCCTTCTTATGGATCAACCCTCTTCTAATTTCAAAACTTTGTCTTGCTCTGTCAGTCTAGGCATTTTGACTTTTCACAGTTTTAAATGTCAGACTTGATTAATTAAAACCCTGATTTTTTCAGAGATGCAACTTCGAAGGTGACTATCGCTACGTCACGAATTGTATATTTACATCGTTTTATAGAATCCTTGAAGACCATGTCAAATCACTCTACATTATTTAGCTGCAGTTTAGTCAATATTTGCGTAATAAAACAAGTAAAAATTGGTTACCAAACGAAGCTCACTTTTAAATATGGTATGTGCGACTTTTCCCAAACAATTTCCACTTGTCCAAAACGCCCAGAACAAGTAGATATAAATACCGCAGCAGTCGCTGCAGTCATGAAAGCAGGGCGAGGTTATACACAATTAATAAGCATTACTGGCGCGAAGTTGGGCAAAAGAGTCTTACAGAGGAACATGAAATTATAATTTTCTTTCCGAAACTGCTGCGATTGTAGGCTTGAAGTCGAGAAAAGTTCTGTATTTAGGGGTTAAGAATAAATACTGCTGTGTTTGTTAAAGGGCTGAGAACGCGGGTGAAGTGGCTGCCGAGCTACAAGAACTTTTATAAAGATCCTGCGAATCCTTTAGATAAAATTCCTATCCTAGTAAATAATTCCTATCAAACCTTATTTTCCAGTTATTTCCACAACTGGATTATCATTATTCATAAATGTTATCAGTTGTCCATTCTTGTTCCCACTGTCTAGAATTTTGCTATAAATACCCGACCACCTCGCATATAGCAACATTATTATTATTGCCTGTATACCTTTTGACATTTAACTTTGCACTCATACCAGACCTGCACCCTTAATTATACCCAAATCTGATTTACCTGTCCTATCAGAACACACCAGTATCCCTAATTCAATATCCAAACTTGCCCCTCCCCCCTTTACACACCTCAATCATCCACCACTTACGTTCCCTAACCCCATATTGTTACAACCACTCTATTCGGAGTCACGTTTGTGTAAAACGCTCTTGGCTGCTATTAGCACCGAGTCCGGTACATAAACGTACCTAGGGTACGTGGTAATTAGTTTGCCGGAGGCTACGCCCCGTATTACTAAATATTGCGAAACCCCAGAATCTCCCTGCACTTAGATGCAGTCACCCTCAACAAAAGGGTAACGTTTTATAATTCAAACCAACATAGTGACTGTAATTTGCACCGAGACGGGCTTCTGAATTATTCCCAAACGACGTAGTTGTTTCGACGGAAGTCCTGCCACGAACATCTAACTACTTCCACTTCAACCAACCCTTGAAACATTACTACCGCTTTAATCGTTGCCGGTGGTCAAGCCCCGAATACGGTATCCCTGTTCTTAATTACTATACAGAAGCGTCTGTCAATAAACATAATAATCATTTGAACTTCTCGTATACTCTAATCCATTAATTACATCCTCTCAATCCCACATTACCTGGCTACAGTTATAGTTAAAGGCGACATTCCCTTCACTCTGTATACATTCTATGATAACAGTCCAGAACGTTCAACTGTCATAAAAACACACATAATTCATTTACAGGCGCCTCAACCAAAATTTCCTACATAATTGGAACAATAGCAAACTCACTCACATGTAGCCACCTCCTATATAACTTCCTGATCACAACACCAATACACCCACGTAACACCTGTTGTTTTCATTAGCGTTTTTCAAAGAATGTATTTCACGTGTAAACACATCCGTGTAATTAGTTAATTTACAGCACGTGGAAATAAACCGCCAGAGTCGTCCCCAGCCGCTGTGGAAATATTTTATTTTATTTCATTTTATTATTTGTTATGTTATGATTTATTTAGTTTGTTATATAGAGTTTCATTTATTTTATAACCATTTGTATAATAAAAGTATCTATAACCGGTCTGGTTACTATTAGTTCATTATTCACAAATTCGTCGTTTAACCCCGATCCTGAGGGGTGCAAATAAACAAGGGCTACCAGAAATTTGATTTGTAGGCCTGGTACGCTACAAACTATAATTATTCGTCAGCGGTTGTGGAAGCGAATATCATAGCTGAAGGATTTTGTTCCAGCATTGAAATGTATGGTCTTATTTACAATAAAATGATAGCAGATGGAGATAGCAGTTGCTATAAGACACTTATAGACAGCAGACCACACGAAACATGTACGGTACAGAAAATAGAATGCAGCAATCATTTACTTAGAAATTACTGCAACACATTAAAAGAACTTTCCAAAACAAGGGGAATTCCCGGGATACTAAGAACTGTCTTGTCGAGTCACATTTTACTCTGCAGAACGGCTGTGACAATGGCAGTGCAATGCAGGAGGAATGATAATAATGTCAGTAAGGAAGACAAAATAAGAAATTTGCGAAACGATGAAACAGTGTAAGCCACATATTTTCGGAACATTCAAATTGTTCCGAATTACATTATTTTTGTGGAAAAACTGAGACCGACAAAAATAACCACATATTAGATTTCCGGACATTCGCCATTGAAGAGAACCTACGGCAAGCAGTTAGGTAAACGTCACCACAAAGATTGTGGAGCAATTTAATTCTATTATTGCGAAAAAACTAGGAGACAAACAAGTAAATTACACCTTAAGAAGAAGCTACCTAGTACGTTGTTGTTACTCTTCAGTTATTTCACATATTTTAAAGAAGCCATTGTACAATATACATAAATATCATTAAAAGAAGCGCAGTTAGAAAAAGGCTGACATATTCGGCAGGCCCAGACAATAATTATGGAGAAGATAGTCAGAAGCCCGATGATAAAGAGACATTTGAGAAAAGAAAACGCGTAACTAAATAAAACCAAAACTGAATATCGAAAAGAAAACTCGCCTTCAATCCGATTCACCTGATTGGTGACAATATAGGACATCACTGTTAACATCACCCAAATTTGCAAAATGCGACCGACGACGTATATAACGAATTTTTTTCTAAAGCTTTCTCTTGGGGAAAAGATAATGAAGACAGAACAAAAGAAGAATTGGAAGCGAAGTTTGGATTAAAAATTTCTAGTTGCGGCGATATTATAAACCAAAATTGGCCATTTCTTAGTGTTTCCTCTAATAAAATTGAAGAAAATTCCGGATTTCTGCTCGAAATTAAATGCCCGTATTCAGCCAGGAACTTTACTTTTAAGGAAGCAATAGCACATAACTTTATTCTATATTTGGAAATAAAAGGTGACAATTTAAAAAATAATCACAAGGGGCAACTAAATATAGCAGATAAAAAAAAATTCTATTTTTGTGTGTGGATGCTAAAGGAAATTATATGTCTGAAAGTTACAATTGATATCACTTTCTTTACCAACATTTTGCTGCCAAGATTAGATAAATTTTATTTTAATTGTCTGTTGCCGGAAATTATAGATCCTGAACACACAAGAGGAATGGAAATAAGCGACCCGGATTATATAACTAATGCCCAAAATAATAAAGTTAAAGCAAACAACAAATAACCATCTCTCAGCAAAAATATTCCAGGGAGAGGGATATTTTATCCCAATGGCTGATTAGCAGTTGCGTTTACAATATTAAAATTTTGATTTTACAAATTTTATTTTTTCTCACTTAGTACATTGTTCCCTTTAGTCTTCTTTATATTATGAATTTGTAATTTTTTCATAAATGTAATGCCTCTTCGATTTATACAAATGGAATACTTTAATTTCTGGCCATGCCTCGTATATAGACAAGATTATAATTTTTCAATTTGTTTTTTTAGATATGTAAACAATGTTCTGTTATGCAAGCGTGTGTCGCTTTTACGTTGCTATGGACGGTTATCACAGGTCAAGCATCGTCCTTGTGTCCCTACCAAAACATAAGGTTTGGTGAAATTATTATCAGGTCTATCAAAGGAAAAAAATACAAAATAACTGAACTGATAACAGTTTCGACGGATTCTCGGCCGCCAATCCAGGAGAGCGGTGGTATCTTCCCCTGGAGGCTTGGATTCCTCCTGAGGCCTTCGAAAGTAGTTGGATCGCTGTTGCTGTAATCAGATATTAAGCGGCAAACGGACCGCGAAAAATCTTCTGAGTTGAGATTTAAACAGTTTAAAAAAAATAATCAACTCGGTAGGGGGGAAAACGTTATTGATTATGACAAAAAGTTAAAAATAATTGATTGACCGATGGCATAAGATAATTTTGTACATTAAGTTATTAAACGGTTATTAGTAAAAACTTCGCGTAGTGTAAAAAATTGTTCAGGAAATAAAAATAAATGTAATTTATTAATAAATACCGTTGCTTTCTCATGTATATAAATAAATAACTTCAAAGTCCACAATACCTGAATTTGAGTCATATGGGTTTTTAAACAGATAATTCCCCATTTTTAATCCGCCATTTTGAATTTTCTAATTTTGACAAATGATTTATTCTTAGCGATCTTAAAAACCCCCAAATACCCGACTTCCAAAAAATGTTGTGCCCTAAAAACAGTGCGCTACTGGCAGTTTTTAAAAATTTATTTAAATGTTTTACAAATGAAGAAAGTTGCAAAATTGATCATTAGCCCACAATACCTGAATTTTAGTCATATCGGATTTTAAATACGATAATCCCCCATTTCTGATCCGCCATTTTGAATTACTTAATTTTGACAAATTATTTATACTTAGCGATCTTAAATATTCTTAGCGATCTTAATAACATCCAAATACCCGACTTTAAAAAAAATTTGGCACCCTAGAAATGGTGCGCCTTTGACAGTTTTTAAAAAAATTTTAATTAGATAACGTGATTTATACTTAGCTATTTTAAAAACCCCCAATACTCGATTTTCAAAAAAATCGGTTGATAAATTAAATAAACACAAATTCGCCATTTTTGATATTCCATTTTGAATTTTTTAATTTAGACAAATGATTATACTTAGCGATCTTAAAACCCCCCAATACCCGACTTTAACAGTAGGGTGATAACAAAAATGCACAATTTTGTTCCCTAAAAACGGAGATTTTGAAATTATATAGCAAAGTATTAGTTTGTTTTTTTTAATTATGTAACTTTTTAAAATTTGAAACAATGAATTTTTTAATTTTCTAATCCCCTAAAAATGCCCCGCCACTGGTTGGATTTTTCTTATTAACGAACTTAACCTAGATTTTATGACAAAGAATATTTGTACCTAATTTCATATCGATAGCTTTAACGGTTCAAAAAATATCCCGATCCCGCACACACTCAAACAAATACACAGACACAATTTTTTTTTTAAAGTTGTTTTTTATCGATTGCTTTAATATTTCAAAAGATATCGCGCACACTTGTAATGCTTCCCTTTATTTACTCTAGGTTTAGCGTCACATTTATATTGCGCCCTTCGGTTTTATTTTGCCTCGGCTTTGCTCAATCGGGTTTATTTTATAAACGGGGTGTGGTTCGTAGTAAGTACTGGATGGGCTTAACACTGTAACCTTAAATAAAATCCGTAAAGCATTTTTAACACGTATATTAAACAAATATATACAATAAATAAAATAAACGGTAACTAACAAAATATGTAGGTGAGAACTCCCTGGTCCGGGTCCTGGCGTCACTGGGTGCGAAGTCGCTTCTGTGAACAAAAGATAGTCTTTTTAATCTATTCCTTACCTAAGAGGCAAAGTTTAGGTTACGGTCCTGCATGTACAGTAGCGCGAGTTTTATCCTTGATACAGTGGTTGATCGGAGCGCTAGCGCAATGAACTCGAATCGTTGAGAAAATCGATATCGTGCTTATATGTTAGTAACTCTGGAGCGCTGAAGCAAGGATGTCCTACTCCTCGGGAAATAATACACGCGAATGCGCGTCTGCAAACGCGAGATCTCTGGACGGTCTTTCTCTAATTATAACCGGTTTAATGTAGGCAATTAGATTATTTATCTAACTAAATTAATTACCGATCTCTATACTAAGTTTAATTATTTATAATTAATCAAGGGAACCAAATACTTAATATTAAAACTACTCGAATAGGTTTACGTAAAGATAGAATAATTTACGTACTATCTAATATATTTACAAACAAGCTCGCACCAGGTGTTTACGGTGGTTATATTGACTACAAATTTATATAACAGGTTATGGAGGTACTCTTCTGCGATGCAAGACACCGTGTACGGTTATGGTGTTTTGTCTGTAGGTAGTGTATGAGTTTCGAGCGGGATTTCAGTAATGCGCAGAAGACGTAGGCGATGGCCTGTCTTTACTGGATATACTAAGAGAAAGGTCGTAGGTCTTTACAGCCCTGTAACAACCCTTCACCCTCAGGTACTTTGTAAGATACGTCGGGGGCTACCCCTGCGTTCCTCTAAGTGTACTTTGTATTGGCGAGTTCCGTCGGGGGCTACCCCTGCGTTACTCTAGGTGTACTTTGTGGTGGCGAGTGACGATGGTATCTACCCTTCGTGCTACTCTAGGTGTTAGTGTAATTTGTATTGGCGAGTTCCGTCGGGGGCTACCCCTGCGTTACTCTAGGTGTATGTGGTATAACTCCTGGAGCTCAGCCCGGAATTATTTACGGTCTGTAGTGTTTGAGTGTAAATTGTTAGCTTGTATAACTTTACAACTTACGTGTCTATCAATAGCAGTACAGAATTGAACTTTAGGTTGCCCGGTGCGAGGTGGTGTGCGTTCTCGCCCGATCGCGAAGGACTCTTCGTCGGTGAACAACAGGTCGGTGCTTACACTAAACAAACGGAGCGGCTGCGGCTACTGGTTTCTGGAATGGCTTGACTTGAATCTACTGAGATTCATCTCCCTTTTATTATGCGCGTCGCGAGTTTATAAAGGTGCATCTGTGGGCGATTTCGCGGCTACTGTGCGGGGGATGCCGTTATGCGATTGGTTAAAATCGTTCTGACGTGCAGAAACTTACGGTTTCTTAGGAATATACGTCAGCGGTGATGAATAAATTATTTGTTGTGCAATATCGCGTAAGCTTATGAAATCTTACATACAGGATGGTCCGCACCTAATTTATTCTAAAACACATATGTACAGGACGCTGGTTCTTTACATACCACCCTTTCCTCTTCTTGCGGATTTCCTCCTCTAGTTGAAATTGATGTCGCGGTGGTAAAAATTGTATTTTAAAACTGACCAAGAAATCTTTCCAGGTCGTCCAGGATTGTTGATGGTTTCTGTACCATAACAGAGTGCTTTCCTTTAATAATTCCGGAAGGGCGAGTAATAGGTCACGGTCGGTGATGTTGTAGCAGGTTTGTAATTCCTCTACTCTTTCCAAGAAAGAAATCGGGTCGCTGATACCGTCGTATTTCACACCCCATTTGCGTATTCTATCGCAAATATCGGCGCGTCTGGTTTCGGTAATGTCTAGGTGTTCCCCAGCTGGTGGTGATGGTATCGGAGCGGCTAATGTTAGTATTTCTGGTGTCAGTGTGGTTACTTGTCCTTCTCCGGTGCGTAGGTATTTTATTATCCTGGCTCGAAGTGCATCTACATTTCCTCCTGTCTCTAGTTTATATTTCCTAGCTTCGGTTGCTAATTCATCCTTCTTGAGATGGTAAATCCATCCCACTCTGGTGTCGGTATCTTCAGAGTCCCTCGGTATACTCATCCTGTAACAGACAGATTAGTGTCTCTGGAAAACAAAAATATGTGATTACTGGTACTTCTGCGGTCCTTTTGGAATCTGTAAACGGAAAATTATTTAAGGTGTTCAGTGTTTTTCGAGCCCCACGTTTAGGTGCTACTTGTAATGTTTTTCCCAGGACTATGATATCATCTAGATATACAAAAGCGCGTCCAATCAGTTCTGGACCAATAATAGAATCTAGGAATCTCTGGAATGTAGCAGGGGCGGAATGAAGTCCAAACGGTAGAACCTTGAATTGGTATAGTCCACGGCCGGGTACTGTAAAAGCGGTAATGGATTTACTTCCATTTTCTAGAGGAATTTGCCAGTATCCTTGTTTCAGGTCTAGGGTACTGATATAGCTTGCTTCTCGCAGCTGGTCTAAGATGCCTTGAATATATGGTAACGGGTATGCATCCTTGATGGTGACCTGGTTAACTTTTCGAAAGTCGACGCAGAATCGATACGAACCAGTTGGTTTCTTAACCAACACTACGGGAGAACTCCACGGGCTGTGTGACGGTTCTATGATGTCTTCTGCGAGCATATTATCAACCTCCTGATTGATAAGTTCTTGCATTGCTGGATTGCGGGGATAGTATCGCTGTTTGATCGGCTTAGCGTCGGGCAGGAGAGTGATCTTATGTATAACATCTTTGGCTTTTCCTGTTATCTTGGTGAATTTCCTCATCTCGGTTTCCAAGAATTCGTTTAACTCGGGCAGCTGGTCTTCATCTGGTCCATGTATTCCACTCAAGCCTCCTTGTACGGAACTTTGCAAGGGGATACGTATTCCGGTGATTTCTAGTTGTTTCTGGTGTATGTGTAGAGTGGCCTGAAGATGTTCCAGCGCGTCTAATCCAATCACAATGTCGGTGGACAGTTGGGGTATGTAATAGCCTGGTAACTGGAGAGTTTTCCTGCCTATCTTGGGGGGGAAAATGTATAAACCGCGGGTTTCAGTCATGGAACTGTCGGCAAGACGTACAGTTGCAGCTTTTAGCGTGCTCGGGTATATACGGTTGTTAATTAGTAAATTCTTTACTTTCTCGCCTATATATGTGCGGGAGGCTCTGGTATCAATTAAAGCATTGATGGTTTTGTTAAAGACCATAATCTCTAGGAAGAGTCTATCATCATAGGAACGATCTAATCTTTTATCGGGTTTCCTTCGTGTAAACTGAGCTACGGTCTGTAGCCAAGTGGTCCACTCGCTGGCGGTTGTTTTGTTTCCAGGTGTAAGAGCCGGGGTAGTAAAAAGTTCCTGGTGTCCCTTTACCGGCGTCTGGAGTTTTCCGACCGCGGACAGGGGCAGTCGCGGGATAATACACCTTCTTTGCTGCATCTCGAGCAAAAAGCTTTAAACGGTTCTCTACACCTCTCTTTGAAGTGTCCGGTTTTCCCACATCTCCAGCAGACGGTGGAGCGGTCATACGGGGTGGTGATAGGTGTTGGGACGGTTTTAGTGGTGTTGATTTCACGGGGACGGTGTGCTGGTGTTAGACCACTAAAGTGTACCTTCTGGCGGTTTGGACTGGGAGACGGCGAGTGTGTCCGCGGAGGTAGCATTTCGAATTGGGTGGCCAACTCGAGAAGTTCGGTCAGGTCTTTGAAATCTCTCTGGTGGATGTAATATTTATATTCCACCCTCAGGTTGTCATACATACGTTGTAACTGTTCTTCTCTCGACATGTTTCCATGGTGTCGCATTAGGGTCAGGACGGCGGTTACGTATTCCGTAGCTTTTTCTCGGGGTTTTTGTAATCTATTGCGGATTTTTTCTGGATCAGGTAAAATTCCTTTTGCGGTGACGACGTGTCCCAAATATTTGAGTTGGGTCTGACAGAAGTAGCATTTGTCTGGTTGTAGTTGAAGTCCGTTATCACGTAGTCTCTTGAATACTTCCCGAAGGTTACTCAGGTGCTCTTGAAATTTGTATTGGCGAGTTCCGTCGGGGGCTACCCCTGCGTTACTCTAGGTGTATGTGGTATAACTCCTGGAGCTCAGCCCGGAATTATTTACGGTCTGTAGTGTTTGAGTGTAAATTGTTAGCTTGTATAACTTTACAACTTACGTGTCTATCAATAGCAGTACAGAATTGAACTTTAGGTTGCCCGGTGCGAGGTGGTGTGCGTTCTCGCCCGATCGCGAAGGACTCTTCGTCGGTGAACAACAGGTCGGTGCTTACACTAAGCAAACGGAGCGACTGCGGCTACTGGTTTCTGGAACGGCTTGACTTGAATCTACTGAGATTCATCTCCCTTTTATTATGCGTGTCGCGAGTTTATAAAGGTGCATCTGTGGGCGGTTTCGCGGCTACTGTGCGGGGGATGCCGTTATGCGATTGGTTAAAATCGTTCTGACGTGCAGAAACTTACGGTTTCTTAGGAATACACGTCAGCGGTGATGAATAAATTATTTGTTGTGCAATATCGCGTAAGCTTATGAAATCTTACATACAGGATGGTCCGCACCTTATTTATTCTAAAACACATATGTACAGGACGCTGGTTCTTTACACACTCACACACAGATACAGTCAGGCACGAGATTTTCTTTTCTAAAAATGTGTTTTTCGTATTGTTTAGGTCACAAAACGTCGAGAAATGTGAAAAAAGGGTTTGAAAAATTAAACCGATTACATAGGTTTCTCTTTATACGTACGTATATGAGAACGCAAAAAATAAACCAAATGACCAACAAAAAGATATTCTAACTAAATAAATACGGTAGCAGAAAATTAAACAGAAACCAAAAATCAACTCTTAAAAGACTAAGTTCTTCTTTTTATGCGATCAGCTAAAAAAATTGGAATAGAAGGTTTATAGAACAAACAGCGAAAAAATCAGTTGTAATTTAAAAAATGGAATAAATAGTAGGTACGGTTTAAAGAATTTATATTAAAAAAAAGTAAAGAGTAATATATTAATCGGTGATAATTCTCCAAATCAATGTGTAACAAACTTCGAACGTGTTGTTAATAATTCACCTCTATGTAGGCAACTTAACGTGCATTTCGTACAGCATGTGTTGCATATCTAGTTGCATAAAAACGTGCATTTAATTATTTTAATTAGAACTCGTACACATAGTGTTTGCACATTCAATCTAGACACGTTCTTGCGCAATAGGCCACCTTAGCGTCGTTTTTGGTTGAGTTAAGAAGGTGGATGTAGCATCCATTTTTGCTTTGTTAAATATTTTTCATTAACAGTGCTATAAATTTTATGGTGAGTTATTTTAAGTTATTTTACAATGTTTCAGACGTTTGCATTTCAGACACTTTTTATTTTTACTTTCATGTTTACGTTTTATTTTTACTTTAACCTGATCTTTTACCGTTAATCCAATTTACGGTATTAGTACGATTGATCAAGATAGAGATTTATTAATTTGGAAATTATAAAGCATACGAATCCAGATTTATTTCAACCTGAAGTAAGCTTACGCAACAATTTCCAAAATCGCTGACACAGCATGCATCTATTTCGTTATCTACAGTGTGACCAAGAATAAGCTATTCTGATTCCATTAATTGCTCACAATATTAATTACTCATTAGGTTATAACGTTACTAACATTAGCATTAAAGTATTTCTGTTTATAATTAAATATAGGTTGTGTTAATAAAATTTGTTATTGTAGAAATTTACTTTTAACTTTATTGTATAATGGTTTACTTGTTTATTCCATATTTAAAAACAAGTTGGCGTCCGAGTATTTAACTACTAGTTTCAGAAAGAAGCAACTCCGATCTTAAAGTGAACATATCTAGGTACATGTAAATATTTTTTGGTAAATAAGGCAAATCGATAATTTTATGAACCTGACCCACTTTAATCTACGACTGAGCATAAGGCACCAAATCTTCTATTTATTACCAAAACTCTTAAGTAGCTAAAATTTGTAGCCATGGGTGTAGAAGTATACGTATATACTATAACTTTAAGGGTTTTTACAAATGATACAATAAAATATTCCTACAGGAAGAAACGCTAAAGGTTAAAAATAAATTAGCGAAACGGGTACGAATTTACCTACGTAATATTCTGAATTTTATAATAAATAATAGTTAATAAAATTGCTTATCACGGAATATTTATAAACGTAATTGTTAACAAAACTAACAGTGTTAATATGATTATGATAGTTAACAGGTGTGTTATGAATTGTACGATAATAATAACAAGACTTACCTGTAACGGGAGCGGCGGCACGTAAGAATTGTGACGAAAATTAATTTTAATTAATGTAATTACCCACTTTTATTACCTTTCCAATACTCTAAAATCTATTGCAAAACTGCTTAAAATGATATAGCGTTTGGTGTATTTGATAATGAAACTTGTCTTTGAACATGAAATATTTTGTTACATGGAAATTATTATATTAATGTTTAAAAATCTAAATTTATATAACTATAATGATTATTTACTACATCTAACAAACAACCAATCACAGCATTCTACTTTCCTCAATTGGACCAATCAGAGCATTTTTACACTGAATGTGTCCTAGTGCGATTTTTTTCAGCGATTAAATGTTTGTTTACCTTTTTGACAGTCTGTAATGAAATAAAATAAAAATGTACAATGTTCTGTTGAATATTTGTAGTGAACGAAAATAATAACATAAAAACATAACTTGTTATTAAATTAAAAACATTTCTTTGGTACGTTTATAATCTTTTGTAATAAATAATCGGCAAACTGATTTAGTATTAAATCTTAACATACCTATACCCTCGACCTATGAATTTTTTGGTTAAAACTACAGCAGCTTTTTTTTTAAATTTGTTTTTTAGTAAATATTCTCGACTTAATACCTAATTCACTTAATTTTAATTATTACGTCTCAAATATTTTCTAAACAAATAAACAAAAAGCTGTGGTAGTTTTAACCGGAAAAATTCATAGGTGTTGGGATATAACCTACGAAAATATCCCGTCGTCAATAACGACGGGAGATTTCCGATCTCCCGCCGTCAATAGCAACGGATATTTCTTACTGAATCCCCCACGTGCTTGAGTTAATTACCGGAAATTTCTTCTCGTTCACGAATGTTTTGAGAAAATTAACCCTCGTCTTCGATTCGGGATAATTTTCAAAACATTCGTGACTCGAAAAAATTTCCGGAAATAATCCAAGTACTAGGGAGATTACAAGTGACAATATAATTTAAAGTAAATTATTGCACCTTACATTTCATTTAATAAAAGTGTACGTAACATACCGCTTTTCTGACCCTTTAAAGGTTGAAAAGTGATTGATTCTACGGGTTTACTTTAAGCGGTCAGTAATAACAAGAAAGGAGACAGTAATGAGATGAAGCGGTCAGTAATGGACCACTTTCCAACTTGTGGGGGAGCTACTATCGGTTTAAACTATCAACGTCAAATTGACAATTTGCCAATTTTAATGAAAGGTCAAGAGTATGCAACCATTTTTTCTCACATGCGTAGACGGTGAGTGAACGTAAGCAATAGGTGGAAACAAACAACACGTTTTCTTTAATAAGCATATTTAATAAGTGAATTATTGATAACAAGTAACGACAAAACCAATAGAAAAGTAGTAAGTATAACATTTATGGCTTCTCATTAAAGTAAAAATGAAAAGTCGCATTGTCACGACCTTCAATATTAAACGAGAAGCCGTGATGGATGTATTCCAAAATTTTTTTATTTGAACTGTATAATATCATTGAGTAAAAAATCATAAAGAGATGCAATGTAATGTAAAATTTTGTTCTATATGGCTATCTCACTTCTCGCGTTCCTTTGCACCTCACTATCGACAAACTAAACCACTGTGTAGTGGTAACACCATCGTCCGTAAACAGAGTTTGCGTGTGATATGAAATTTTATCGAAAAAGGAAAAGGCCACGTATTTCATTCCCTCCACAAGGGGGAGGGCGGGCTGCTCGAGCTTTCCAAGCTCCTTCAGCCACAATCATGAATTCCCAGCATACATACATACATTACGTATATATGCATGGTGGGATTAAGGATGGGTGTGGTCAGGATAGGATCGGAAGGAACGGAGTTAGGGTTCTGAGGGGGAAAATACTACCCCAGCATTCGCCTAAGTAGCCGCACATGGTGTGCATATACGCAGTGACCATGCCGCTACATGTGTATGAGGAAAACCCCCTGAAAAAACCTCATACAAGGTAGACGGTAACGGGAATCGAACCCATTACCTCCCGAATGCTAAGCAGGTCGTGTCACCACTACGCTACCAGCTCGGTAAATTTTATCGCTGAATGAATAACATTTATACAAACATCGCAAGAAACCGATGACGTCACCTCTTTTATATTAGAAATGATTCGAGGATTAATTTTATGAACGATTTTAAGTATATAAATAATTTACATGTTACCTGTTAATTATATACTTGTTTATTGGTTTTAACGTCAATAAAACTTTGATATGACATGATAGATTTAAAATCTGATAATTAAAGTGTTTAAAATAACAAAAGATAATGCTTTATGAACGATTTCAGTCATTCAAAATTTGCTTTAATTTTCGTTCATTCCTCTTATTAATTATATACTTTTTTTGGTTTTCACGTCAATAAAACTTTGTAATTGCATATATAAATTACAGTGTTTAAAAAACAAAAAATGGTTTGATAAACATTTCATTAAAAATTTACTTTAATTTTGTATACAGGGTAACTCATAATATATAGTCATTAATTTTCGTCAATAGATTTTAAGCATATATAAATATTTAAAACATGTTTTATAAACATTTATTGAAATTTATTAATTTATGTCAATAATAACTCATAATGTCAATTGATTGAAAACTAGAAATTTAAAGTATATTAAATATTTATATCAAGTAAATGCTTTATACGTCAATAAAACCTCACTTGCATATAAAAATAATTAGTATTTAAAATTAAAAGAAATGCTATTAATAACAGTTCATAAAGATTCACTTTAAGTTACAGGGTATTTCAGTATAAAGATCACAAGTCATTATTAATTTTATTAAATACATAAATAAAAGTTTAACTCGAGTAGAATTTGAACCTACGACATTCACTTTACTAGAGTGACGCTCTAAGACACTTTCAGTTTTAGCATTAAAAATGGACAGGGGACGTTTCTAATGATTAACATCTCTTAAAACACGACTATTTAATGTGTCAAAAATATTGTTTACATTTTCGATAAATGTAGCAGTAGGAAAAGCCGTCGTACTCTTGAGCTGTTCTAGTTGATGTGCCGATTTCATACCAGAAGCCATGTGTGGGAAAAAATTTGTGCTGCATATTTAACGCGCATTTTTTGAAGACTGTTCGGATTCAGGTGTTCGTCCTTAATCTTATACATAGCTCGAGTTGTTTTACTTCTCGAATCAATTTCGTAAGTTTCTAAAATGTCGTTCCAACCAACGCGTTCTTTGCTTACTATAAATTGTAATTTGCTATTCATAAAGTTATTGCGTAAGCTCTTGATTAAGTGCGGTGCGTCATAGCAGGTTAAAATACTCTCCCCATCAATAATTATTTCTGGACATTTCGCCGTAGCCCCAAGCAAATTGAATTCGGAGCGATTATTAGTCCCCTGGTCACAAAATAGTAGTAAACGCTTTAAGGAGGTGTTTCTCAATGTCTTCACCACAGTGACAATAATATTTTTTTATTCCATGCCTTTTACGGGTCCCGCTGAAACAAAATAGCCCACAAGAATTTTCCAGTTATGCAATTGTCCACGAACTAAAAATACTAGCGCATTATTAGCTACTTTTGGATTTCTTCCCAAAAATCCCAAGTCCTCATGTCCCTCAGTTAGATCATGCACTTCGTCAAAATCTAAATGTTGCCTTCATTAAGAGGTGCAATGTAATATAAAGTTTTGTGCTATATGGCTATCTCACTTCTCGCGTTCCTCTGCACCCCACTATCCATAAACTAAACTACTGTATAGTGCTAACACCATCGTCTGTAAACAGAGTTTGCCAGTGATATGAAGTTTTATCGCGGAATGAATAACATTTTATTCAAACTTCGTAAGAAACTGATGCCGTCACCTCTTTTATATTAGAAATTATTCGAGTATTAATTTTCTGTACGTTTTTATGTATATAAATAATTTACATGTTCCCTCTTAATTATATACTTGTTTATTGGTTTTAACGTCAATATTACGTTGTAATTGCATATAGAAAAATAGAAATTAAAGTGTTTAAAATAAAAAAAATGATTTAATAAACAAGTTCCACTTCATTATAAAATTGAATTTACGTATACAGGGTATTTCATAATAAAGATCACATTAACTTTATGAACGATTATAAGTATAATTATTTATATGTTCCCTGTTATTAATATACTAGTTTATTGGTTTTCACCTCAATACAGCTTTGTAATCACATATGGAAAAATAGAAATTAAAGTGTTTAAAATAAAAAAAAAATGCTTTGACAAACAGGTGCACTTCATTCAAAAATTTACTTTAATTTACGTATACAGGGCATTCCATCTTATTAATTATATACTTCTTTGTTGATTTTCACGTCAATAGAACGTTGTAATTTCATATAGAAATTACAGTATTTAAAACAAAAAAAAAATGCTTTCATAAACATTTCATTAAACAATTTACTTTAATTCACGTATACAGGGTAATTCATAATAAAGGTCACATTAATTTTATCAACGATTTTAAGTATATAAATATTTATGTTTCCTTATATCAATTATATACTTGTTTATTGGTTTTCACGTCAATTAAACCTTGTAATTGCATATAATCAAAGTATTTAAAATTTAAAAATAATGCTTTAATAAAACTTCATAAAAAAATTTACTTTAATTTGCGGGGTATTTCAGAATAAAGATCACATTAAAAGTCATTATTAATTTTATTACATACATAAATAAAAAGTTTAACTCGAGTAGAATTTGAACCTACGACATTCACTTTACTAGGGTGGCTCTCTAACCAACTGGTATATATCTCCATCATCAGCATAGCTATCTAAATGATCATTATAAAGAAATTCCTACGATTGAACAGAGGAAAACAATTATAATTCTTTGTTACTTGCAAAATTAATGTTAGGAAAGTAGATAACCCGTATATACTACAAAAAATAGGAATAAAAACACCTCGAATCAACAGCAGAATAAAAAGTTATTTCTCAGTTCCTAAACCAAACACTAACTGTTTACTAAACTCTCCAGTCTTTAAAATGGTAACCTTACATAATAAATTGCCTACCGAGGTAGATTTGTTTGGTCTAAATATATTGCAGTTCAAAAAAATATTGATGCCTATTATATTCGATATTAGGTAAATAATAGTGTGTAACTAATTAAGTTTAAAATTTTATTATGCAATGTTACTTTCATTTCATTTTGTATCTGATATGTATTTTCTTTAATGATTACTCTGTAATTGGGTTCTTGTACCTGTAGAGTAATAAACATTATTATTATTATTATTATTATTATTATTATTATTATTATTATTATTATAACTGAGCTATCGAGATACAAGTCCCAATCTATGTAAATTTTGACTTTATGTATTTAGAACTCATGTTCTAAAGGAAAACTGCATAAAAAATATTAAAATATCGCCCCTCCCTCCCCCCAGAAATCTAATAATGTTCTTATACACTGCTTATTAGCTTATCGGCTCTGCAAAATTGCAACTTTCCTTCTCGTGTGTTGTGAAGATTTATAATTAGCAGTTTCCAAACGAATATTATGATGAATTTATATTAATTAATAATTTATTAATATTAATAATTTATATTTTTATTCCATTATTTAAAATGAAGTCATAGTGATTTTCGCAGATGTCCAATCGTTGCTTCTGGCTCAAGCCTTCTTGGCAATAAGCTTTTAGATGTTCTTTTAGACCAGATAAGTGTTTTTGCTTATCAAAAGCGATATTAAATAATATATAATATCTTTAACAAGATCCGTAAATCTTTGCGTGGGCCTTTTCAGGAATTTTATGGATTTTTCACAACCATAATCCTTATGAAGTAAAAATATTCGCTTTCGTTAAGAATGTCTGCGTGTGGTTTCAACATAATTATTTCACAAAATTGACATTTATACTGTTTTAAAAGTTTATAAGCTAAATATCCCGCAACATAAACATTAGAGCAAATTTTAAGCGTGTTTTTTTTTTAGAGATGGCATCAATATTTTCTTTATTCTCCAATAAAATACACTTGGTATTTTGTATACTTAAATTGTGATCTTTCGCAGACACTTCCCTTAATACAAAATGCTCATTTTCAGAGAACTCACTATTTTCCTCCTCTTTCTTCTCTTGCATGTCTATATTCACTATATTGAATGTATTATTATTTTCATTATGTGCATGTTGGCGGCTAAGTTTAAAACACCCTGTATGAAATATCTATAAGATGGATATATTGAGCTCACGGGCAAGCGCTTGTTGTTTATTGGTTACAATTTCACGTCACTAGCTTCGTTATTAATGGAGATATCGTTATCCAATATGGACTAGGATTTTTTTTTAAATTTAAAAAAAACGAAATATCTCGAAAATACTTCATTTTCGGTATGGGACATTGTGCACAAATTTTATCTAGAATTTCATGTAGAATTTGAAAATAAAATAAAAAATATTAGGTTCCATCGTTGACTGAAAACTTACAGAGACTCGCGAAAGAGCAAGACGTTTTGTGCATAAAATTTGCTCTGGCGGATAGGAGCGCTGAGCTCGCAGCTCGCTGCATTTGTATGTATTATATTTCATAATTTAATTACTTTATACAATGATGTTTTTTATTATTAAGTCTCAGTGGTGTAAACGTAACTGAGTCAATTTAGAAGTGATCGATTGGAAAGAGATTTCAACTTTTGTCTTGCTGTTCCTACCTGTAACTACCAGTACCTACCTACTACTATTGCTACTTACTTGATGTAAGTTTCTATTTCATTTAATTGGGTTTTTGTAATTAGGTATCAGGTAATTTATATTAATTCATTTATTGGCGTCCAGATTAAGTGGTATTGAGCTCAGAACAATGACACCTGAAAGTATGCAGGCTTTCTCGAAAACATACATACATATTTCAATGACAGATTCTCCGAGTGGAAATATGGAGAAAAATGTCTCTAAAGATATATGACCAGCTCCTCGCTCCTGTAGTAATACGATCCTGCAAAATTTGCGACTTTTTAACAAATTTTTTAAATATATTTTTACTGTTTCATACCAGAGGGCTGAAATTTTTCGCACAAAATATGAAAGTTTTACTCATTCCAGAATCGAAGTTAGCTCAGTGGTTCATAAAAGTCTGTTGTATTTTTTTTTTGTTAAAATTTTAAAAAAATACTTGTTTTTTGGGAAGGATAAACCTTCACGTTTAATTTTTATTATTATATTTGTTTAATTTAAGATATCTCAATCTGTTTAAGAATGTCTGCTGATAGAAGAAGAAAGCTATCTGGTTACCAATATGAAAGACGCAGGATGGAAAAGGATACCGAAAGGCAAAAACAAGCTGCGCTTTAAATAATTATTTTCAGAGTTCGTCTGGTAGTACCAAAAGTAAAGAGGAGGCAAAAAATCCAACATCGGAATTGTCAGCGAGTGATGACGACCAAAGTCTAGACGATATTTCGGAATCAACAGGAACTGGCACAATTCCGCCGCCAAGTACTATAAAAATTGGCAGCAACCTGGCACTTACGGACAGCGAATTTTAAGCAATGGAGAGTAAGTTGCAAGACACTGGCTAGTGTACTCTATTTCAAAAAACTGTATATACTGCTTTTGCTACAAAATTTTCGGTCGTGTGATCAGTTCCCTTTCAAAAGAAGGTTTTAACAATTGGAAACACCTCGTTAAAACATTAAAAGACCAACATTTCTAAAAACTACATCCAGGCCAAAAAATCATGGCTAGAACTGAATCACAAAATTAAAGTGTTGTAAAACTATAGATGCGGCTGCACAAAAAATTATTAATGCTGAAACAAATCATTGGTACGAGGTGCTTCTAAGAATCGTTGCAATCACTAACATGCTCGGTAAAAGTTGTTTAGCTTTTCAAGGTACAAGCGACAAGTTGTTTGAGCTTAGTAATGGTAAATTTTTAAAAATAATTGAGCTGCTATCTAAATTTGATCCCATTATGGAAGAGCACGTGCACATAGTGCTCAAAAAAGTGGAAAGTAAAGCTCACTATCTCGGGAAAAATATGCAAAACAAGATAATAGACCTGCTGCATCAGAGTGTGAAATCACACATCATACAAAATTGTTTCATTGTAATGTGTTCATTTACAGTTGTAAAAACCCATTAAAAAAAGACTGGAAAGTAATAATTACTTATATAACATAGAGTTAAATTAAATTAACATGTTTTTAAGAATATCAAACTGATATAACCGAAATAAAAGACAAAAGGTTTTAATGGTTTATTATTATACGTGAATTAACAATAACTACAAGTTTAAAAACAACGAATACGTGCGTACCTACTATTTTGTAGAGTTGATCTTATGACGTCATCCTGCGTAATAATACATTTTAAAAATCTTTATCGACATTTTTGTTAGCAATATCAGGTAAAAAACATATTAGAAATAATACGCTTACCTTTAGAAGTGTTTTTCCTTCAACTATACCATACGTTGAACAGATTTTTTTTTATACAACGTGTCCCACTAAAATACGATTTGTGAATAGCTGGATATAAACAGCCGATTACATACCGAACATTAAACTATTTTAGAAAGTAATACACAAAAACCTGAATTCGTATTTAACAATCATGTACTTACAAAAAAATTTACATTCAAAACACTTACAAATATTTTAAAATTTTACTAACATGAAATTACTTTAATTCCCCACACATACACGCACACAAACCCACACACACACACACACACACACACACACACACACACACACACAACACACACATACACACATGTGATTCACGTTATATGGATTTTTATCAGTTAGGATTAATAGCAATGTCAACTAAACGTTTTAAAAAATTTCTAATCTGAAATAAGAGTGACGTAATCTAATTTTATTTGAAATTTCATGGAGAGTATCATCATCATCGAGATTTTGAGATACAATCACCTTATCATCTTCACCTTGAACGATTATATTGTAACAACCTATAAAAGTAGCTAATAACCCCTGACAGCTTTTATCAGACACTATTATTACATTAACATGAGGTTAGCCCTAAATTAACTGGTTACAACACGGCTCTGGAAATGCTGCACACGCTTCAAATCTTTCAGCTCGTTCGCAGAAGTACCGTATTCATTTCCTTCAATTTTTATCTGCATTCTGTTTCGAGACTGTAGTACGTTTTCTAATATATAAACAGAATCTTCAATACTGTGATACGTGTAGCAGCAAAACACATTGCTAGTTAGTTTCACCTCTACATTATTTTATATGCAAGCCTGACCTTATCATAAATAAGCACATCTGTCAAAAAGCTAATTAAACATAACTCCACGGACTGGGCATAGCAAGCAGCGTTTCCAATTATAGCTTTTAGTTAACACAATACACGAGGATCAAACGAAAACACGCACGCACACACGCACTCACGCACGCACTTACGCACGTTCGCACACCCGTACGCACGCACGTACGCACGCAAGCTCGCGCGTAAGCACGAGCTGCACACGTACGCACACACACTACGTACGCACACACACACGCACACACACACACACACTACACACACCAACACACACCACACACACACACACACACACACACACACACACACAACACCAACATCACACACACCACACACACACACACACACACACACACACACACACACACACACACACACACACACACACACACACACACACACACACACACGAGGGTGCGAAAACACGCAAACGCAAAAACACACTAACGCAAAAACACGCAAACACGAAAACACGCTAAAGCGAAACACGCTAACGCAAAAACACAAACGAAAAAACGCTATCACGAAAATACTCTAACACAAAAATACGCAAACGCGAAGACATACAAATGCGAAAACGCATAAAACGAAAACACGCAAATACGAAAACACACACACGCACGCACGCACACACACACACACACACACACACACACACACTCACACACTCACACACTTGGGTGGGTGGGTGCGTGCGTGCGTGCGAGTGTGAAAGAGAGAGGGGAGGAAGAAACAAGATAGAGTAAGAGGGAGGGGAGGAAGAAACAAGATAGAGTAAGAGAGAGAGAGAGAGAGAGAGAGGTGCATTATCAGCTTCTATTATAGAGAATGTCCATTAGTCTATACGCCGCTAGATGGCTCTAAAATCAATTCTTACTCGAAGGGGCCCGGGTGCAGACTCTGATACTAGTCTTGTCTTACAAGAACCTCCTTATTAGAATACATTTTTGTATGATGGGGCGAAGGCCTACAGCTGCAAGATTAAGTTAGAACCCTCATACAATTGCATCAAGGGGGGCACGATAGGGGCTAAGCTCTACACTTGTCTTATAAGGTTAGGTTCCCACATTATCTTCGGACAGGGGGCGAAGGCCTGAGAACAAGTTGCGAAGCCCTACACGTGTCTTACAAGAACCTCCTTATTAGAAATACGTTTTCTCGTATAGGCAAAAGATCATCCTATAGCACGTGACCATTTTAAAACAATAGGATCGATAATTTTAATAATAATAATATCTTATTAATTATGCATTTTCCAACATTGTATGCGTGTGCAATTGCCTAACCTCCAGGGGCACTGCTCTTAATATAGCCAGAAGGACCTTAATATCAAAAATAACCCTAAGACCAACCCCAAGTCCAAGTCCAGCCCCCCACGTGAGCAAGTACAGAAAGGCTCTAGTTAGGGTTGACCCACAGGGTAGAAAATACGTGTCCTATACGTGAGCTGTCATAAAATAGGGGTGAAAAAACACGTGCGCATGTAAAAAATAATTAGGGTTGAAAAAGGACCTTTGAAAAGAAAGGGTTGAAAATACGGTCTCACACGTGAGCGGGTAAAAATAATTAGGGTTGAAAACGGCCTCCGAAAAGAAAGGGTGGAAAATACGGTTTCACACGGGGGTGTGTAACAAATAGGGGTGAAAAAATACGTCCTACACGTGAGCGAGTAAAAATAAGGGTGGAAAATGCGGTCTCCCACGTGGGCGGTCTTGTGACGTCAAAATCCAAGATGGCGGCCAAATGTGTCCCTGTACTACTCCGTTGTATTCATTTTAGTTCGTCAAACTATGACATACGACTGAACTTACTCCAGCAAAGAATTCGCTCGAATTAAAACAGAGCTAAACCGGGCGAAGATAAATATTGTTTTTAAGCTTCGCTAGATTAATATTGCTTCGCTTAAGCGGCTTTTACATTTACAAGTACTCGCTTGGTTTTACTAGGATCCGAAGTCCTTCTCTCGAGAATTTAGTTTCTGTCATATTTGAATATAAAAAAACACATACTCGAATACGAGTAGTTACTCGGAAATGTAAATGACGTTTTAGCGTTATTTGCCGTGATCGCATACGTTTACAATAAAGCTAATTTTTACAAAACTTAGCACCCAATGGCTGGCCCCTGACTTTTAATCTTCAATTATAATGTAGTTTTCTCCTCTTTGATTAATTTGAACATTAAAATAAGTTATTTTGTCTAAAACATACAAGAATACCCAATTTTCTCTTCCATCTTATTGATCAAAATGTTTAACGTGGGAACTTTGTTATCGACGGTGCAGGTTGCATGTACTGTTCTCTTCAATATTCCCAAGTCGCAATCATCTAACACGATTTTTTTAGAAAGGCCACTTCTTTTTTTCAATGGAGAATTCAGAATGCTCTCGTCGCTTGACTTAACTTCATTTCTAATAATAATTATCGTTATTTACAGATTTAGTTGGGCAATTCAAAAAATTTTTTAAAGTAGCCGATCTCCCTGTTGCGGCAACTGCTAATTCCGTTGCCTTTTTCAAAAGAAATGACCACACACCTGCGGCTTTCTGCCTATTTTCAAACAAAATATTGATGTTGAATTTTTATGCAATTTTTTGGTTGCATTCCGCACCTTCTAAAACCTCAGATTAAGATTTTAAAAGATGCAGAATTTGAGAAAAATACGCTTGGCAACTAGGCCAATTTTGTGGTGACGTTTGTATGCATCAGTGTGACAGGCATTTTTTGCACCCATTGCGTCGTTCGATTTCATATTTCACTGGTGATCATGTACTCATTCAACGAGTACGCAGATATGTACAGGCTGTCCCAAATTCGAGGGCAAACATGGGGGTCTCGCTTATTATAACAGATAGGATATAGGTTTAAATTCGGCACTTTTGCTAAATTCGATGCCGAGTAATAATCTGAAAATAAATTTGAGCTAACTCGAATGGATTTGGTTTTATGCTCAAAAAACTAAAAATTTCGATTTTCGTTTTTCGCGTTTGGCCACCTTATTATTAGGAATTTTCAAAATTCGATTAAACATTATTAAGGCACCTTTTTACGCACAATACTAATACGGTATTAAAAATATTATGTGAGGTTTCGTTTATTATGAACCATCATCAGGTTTATTTTTTCTTATGGGGGTTAAGATATGTTTTTATGTCGTTGGATGGAGAATGTTATGCTGATTTTAGCAATATATAACACTTTATGGTTTGATCGACTGCGAACTAAAATAATGAGAAAAATACGAAGAACAAGATTCCGCCTTCTTGGATCCAGCAAGGAATAATTACAAGTACAGTACAAAAATTATTATAATAAATGTTCGAACAAATTTCCTCCTTCTTGAATACAGTAACGAATTCTTCTTCTACAATTGTTTACGCTTCTTTGAATGGTTCGCCTGGGAATTAGACGAAGTTCATTAACAACCCTATTCTGGAGTTCTTCTATATTTTGCGGTGGCGTCTTATAAATCATATTTTTTAAATAGCCCCCGAGGAAGTAACCTAAAGGGGTTAAATCTGGACTTCTTGCTGGCCACCTAAGTGGTCCCCTATTTCCCATCCATTTATCAGGAAATTCGCCGTTAAGATATTCACTTATTATCGCAGCATTATGAGGAGGAGCTCCGTCCATTTGCCACCAGAGAGTCCATCTTTCGTTTAGCGGAACATCATCCAAAAGGTGTGATATTTCGTGTGTTAGAAATGCGAGGTAGCGTTGAGACGTTAAGATACCTTCGTAAATGATTGGCCCAAGGAGCCTATCCTTCCAGATTCCAACCCACACATTAAAGGACCGATGGCATTGTCCTCGCATTTGCCTGTTAATTCGTGGATTTTCAACGGGCCAGTAGTGCTCGTTATTACGATTAAACATTCCAATAGTGGAAAAATTGCACTCATCCGTCCAAATTATTTGATTGAGAAAGTTGCGATTTTCCAGCATTTTGGTATTAAGTTGGTTACAAAAATCCAACCGTCTCATATCGTCCCCAGGCCGAAGAGTTTGACTAACGTGTAACTTAAATGGTTTATAACGGTGTTGCTTTAACACTCGCCAAACTGTCGTTTTTGGTACTTCAATAGTTTGCTCTATTTCTCTGGTAGATGTTGAAGGATTTTCTTGAACCTAAGATGGATAATATAAAGTCATAACTCTCAAAAAAAATGTCTGCTGAAATTAGCAGTGAAGTGAGTGGAAATTCTTATAATTAGTATAATACTAACAAATAGTACCTGATGTAATATTTCTTCTTCGACATCTCTGTCTAGTCTGCTACCATATGCATTTCGAGGTTTCTGAAAACATCCAAATTCTCGCAAATTTTGGTCTAATTTTAAAAAATATCTCTGGTTTGGTTGCTGCCTCTCCGGATATTCCTCTAAATATCTTTGTTGTGCTCTGACACTATTTCTATTACAGCTATAAAATATCCTTATCATGTCTCGTTTTTCTGAATTTGAAAACATTCTAAAGAAACTTGCAAATTTTAAAGCACTAAGACGAAGGATCTTGTAGTTATTACCCTTTTTACAATTAGAAAATGACATGACAAAAGCCAACTCCTGAGTTTTGTTTGATTCATGGGTATCGTGATAATGTAATATTTAGTTTTTAATTTAAGAGTATTTTAGTTCGCAGTCGATCAAACCATGAAGTGTTATATATGGCTAAAATCAGCATAACATTCTCCATCCAACGCCATAAAAATATGTCTTAACCCCGATAAGAAAAAATAAACCTGATGATGGTTCAGAATAAACAAAACGTCGCATAATATTTTTAATACCGTATTAGTATTGTGCGTAAAAAGTTGCCTTAATAATGTTTAATCGAATTTTGAAAATTCCTAATAATAAGGTAGCCAAACGCGAAAAACGAAAATCGAAATTTTTAGTTTTTTGAGCATAAAACCAAATCCATTCGAGTTAGCTCAAATTTCTTTTCAGATTATTACTCGGCATCGAATTTAGCAAAAGTGCCGAATTTAAACCTATATCCTATCTCTTATAATAAGCGAGATCCCCATGCTTGCCCTCGAATTTGGGACAGCCTGTACATGGTGTACGGGCTCTGTGAAGGGAACTGTGGCTGCTGCTGAACAATATGTTCAATAATAAAAAATGTGTTCTGTACTTTTTGTATTGTTTTGATCATAACCAATATGCTTCTGACGCCTTGTATCACGTATCATGAATAAAAAATGTGGTCTGTACTTTTTGTATTGTTTTGATCACCAATATGCTTCTGACGCCTTGTGTCACGTATCATGTGGTGAATATGTTTACATGTAGCTTTCAACGTTGCAATTTAATGCCATATTTGGATGGCCCGTTAGAAGAAACGGCGCATTGCCTAGCATTAATTCTTTTATGAGGCTTCTCAGATTCGCATGGGCTATAACGCTAGCTGAAGATTTAACTCTATTTAATAAACACCGTGTATATTAATTTTCTGAATAAAAGAAACGGTTATTGTTTATTTGAATTTGAATGTAATTAATATTAAGATGAAAACCTTGAGTTTGTTTTAATAAGTTATCTATATATTCAATTTGAAAATATTTGAATACGCGGCATTTGTAAGTGCATTAATGTGTAGGAAGGGAAGGACGCTGTTATAATAATCATGAGTTTTAAGGCAGTCGCATATAGTGAGCGATGACAAAAAGTCGCAATAAGTAAGCGAACAGAAAGGGTCGCATAAAAATAAGCGATCAGAATTCGCAGTCTAAGCGACATTGTATAGTCACACTGCCCTATAAAGTGTTAAAATTGCAAATAATAATTAATTAACGGTGATAGAGAAGAAGTAGAAAATTACATTCTATATTAAAATAATAAAACGTGCAAAATTGGCAATTTGGGTGTAATAGAAGGATTGCGTAATAGTTTACAATAGCGTTTTAAGTGCTCATTGAAAGTGCTCCAAGTTGATGGTTTAATAGCGAGTAATAAATGTACAATAGGCCGGTAGGTTGCATCATCAGGGCAGTCCGAACTTCGGTATCGAACGTAAGCCCCTACTCTGCGTAAGAGCCTTTGTCATTTTTAATGCAAAACTCTTACTTTCCAAAAAAGAACTCAACTCAACGTTATTCATCGTTCCGGCTTCGTGATCTTCGCTGCATCGGAGTTAGATCTGTCACTGCGTACATACAGATAACACGAAGAAGCGGTCAATAGAAGAGGATCTACAACTACAGCCGGATACAGAATAATTCCAGGACAAAGTCGCCAACAGCAGGATCGTCGTCGGGTCAAGGTCAACGGTAATAGGTACCATTAATAAAAATATTTTAATTTAATTACTTTGTTATTTTTATTTTAATTGTGTATTTCCGCCGTTTCGAATTGGGTCTCTGATTTCCAAGCCTGTTTTCCTCGGGGTGTGAGGCTGCACCTCGGTAGGACCCGGCCTTTCGATAAACAGATTTTTAATTTTTTTTAGTCCTCAATTTTTACAAACCCTATTACTAACAACGCAGCCGAGATGGTTAAGCAAGGTTGCCACCGAGCTACCTTAACCCTGTCGACACCCGTCCACCTACACCACCACCTACACACACCTACGCACACACACTCGCCTCTCCACTACCTTCCGCACGCACACGATCCCATTCAAGTGGGATCGTATGGATTTGTAAATAATGGATTGTTGATCTTTAAGTCAAATATCAAGTGAGCAGACTACCATCACGACATGAACCATGCGAACTTCATGACTTGCTTATAAAAACAACTAATTCCAAATCTACCTCCAAATGGTATTGTCGTCATGGGCAACGCTGCTTACCACAGCGTTCAAATTAATAAACCACCAAAGCAATCTACCCGGAAGGCAACTATTCGTGAGTGGCTGGAAAATAATGGGGTTTCCACAACATGCGAAAAGCAGAATTAGTAGAATTAGTGAAGAAATTTAATTACAACAAAACTTTCTATGTTGACGAGTTATTAAAGCAGTACGGCCACACTGAACTTTGCTTGCCACCATACCATTGTGAGCTTAATCCGATAGAATTAATTTAGAGTTTAGCAAAACACAAGGTTGCGATGAACAACGTTGCTCAACGTGGTAGTGAACGAAACGCTTTTGCCGATATCAGCATATCGGACTGGCAAAATAATTGTGCTCACGTTGACAATGTAGCGCAAGAAATGTGGAAACGTGATGCATTGCTGGATGAAGCAGTGGAAAGTTTGTCTTTCAACGTAAAACACAGGTTCTTCCGATGACGAGGAAACAAGTAGTGGTGACGCAGATGAAGAGGAAGGAGGTTCAATTTAATCCTTTTCATAAAATTAATTATGAACTTGCCTGTTATTAATTTTTGTTAGCTTTCATAAAATTTTTAAGTATATTTTATTAATAACTATTAATAACTATTTCCGTTAATAGTAATTCGAATACTGAGTATTCAACTGATCTTACTGTTCGAATTATTTAATATTTTGAACTTAAGAGAAATTGTTCTTTGAGGAGACTTGAGTTTTGTATTTCATGTAATTATCCCAAATGTGAGAAAATTAACAAATATAGTCAATTAAATCCTAGTTAATGCAAATATCACTAGCACGTCACATTTAAATTTATCGCCTTGATACTTTTTAACCCGAATGTACCTTTCAGACAAGAGCGACATCAAAGCGCCACCTTCAGGGACTTTGTTTTCTTGGCAGGACTATACCTCTTGATCGTACAAATATAGCCTTTAACTCACCACCACTTGTAAGAAACTTTTCTTGATTAAACAAATCTGTGTGCAGATGACCAATCATCTCAACCTGTTTGCTGGTCGCTGCAAGTACTTGACGTTTTGAGAAACCGTTATTTGCGGGCCCCAGTGTATTCATCTGCCCAGCTGTATCATTGTGCC
This sequence comes from Vesta saturnalis, assembly GCA_036346205.1. Classification (NCBI taxonomy): domain Eukaryota; kingdom Metazoa; phylum Arthropoda; class Insecta; order Coleoptera; family Lampyridae; genus Vesta; species Vesta saturnalis. The sequence continues at coordinate 2,305,557 of JARFJB010001479.1, read as the reverse complement.
ATAAGATACAACCTGGATGTGAACTATTGGCCTCCTTTCCATAATTTAGCAACGCTTCGATATATGAGCGGTAGGCGTAGATGTTTGGTTGTGACACCATCTTCTGATTTAAGTAAACCTCCGCTTGTGAGAAAAGCGAATGCACCCAATCGTTTACCGGTGCTACAACATCCGCGACAGTAAGTGATGTATCATCTTGCTTTAGAACTTTAGCTGTGATGTACAACATGGTCTGGCTTAAATATATGTAATCGTTTCCGTTACCGGGTACCACGAACTCTGTTGGGGCGTCATCACTATGAGCTGATAAGTGATTGTAAAATATCCATTCACCACTCTCGATAATTGTCTGCGTCGACGGTAAAGCGAACAAATCTAATTGGACTTGCGCATTCACACGATTGGGCATGTAGAAAAGCCTTTATTAGCTTGAAAATATATCGTCGTAAGTAGGTTTCTTCTTCTTACCAACAGCTCTCGTTATTAGCTCTGATTATTATCAGATAGACGTACTCTTTTATAGCCCGAACCCTCCATCATTTTATTTATCTTCTCATCGGCTTTACGTTTAAGATTTCTACCTGCCTCGTGAAATCTTTCTTGAAACGATTCTTTAACAGGTCGATCCTGTATGACGTCACCAAGAATATTAGCACACATTCTAAGAGCTTCTTTTCCAATAGCCTTTGCACCAAACTTAAATAACGGTATGATATTTCGAAATATACCACCTAGCCGGCTCCCTATACCATGTCCACGTTGATATGGTGCGCCTCTGTAGATGGACCCGATACCGTTACCGGCGTGACTCATAGACTATTGTTGATAAGGGCAAACCATTATTGTACTTTCTTAATTTGTATCTTCAGACACGACGTCCCAAACTCGAATCGCATTGCTGCACCCGTATCTGTTTTTATATTAATCTCGATTATTTCAAATTCCCGTGTCATCACTGGCATGTGGTGTGCAGGCGAAAAAACACATCTTTATGACCCCCGTAAGCGTAGTTTTCTGAAGTAATATTTATTATACTCATAAGCGGAGATAAAACATCACCAACAATTTGCAGTTCAACGATGTCGCAATAAACAAACATCTGCGGTGGTAATCATATCCATATACTAGCGGGGTACGGTGGTTTTGGTTCCATAGCTATGTTTTGATACGGCCGATAAGCCATCTGTAAGGCTAAACGGTGTGAGAATCCGAATAGCGAGAGGGAGGTATTTAATTTCGTAGTGACGCGCTTAGTTAGATTATGGTATTCGATTGTTAACAATTTACTTATTAGCTGGAGGTTATTTAGCTCACTGGCAATTTCTTCTATGTTGGCATAATTCTCCGAGGCGAAACGTAACACATACCATCCATCCTCAGTATAAATCATTTTCTCGTTGTCGTGTTGAAAATGTAATGTAGCCTTTTTTAATATAGCCTCTAGTACGTCCTCTTCCCCTACAGGTGGATCAATTATAGAATAAATTAAATTGTCTGTCGCACTTACAGCGGCAAAAGAACGAGGGTACTGAATTTGCGATATGGCTACGACCCATGAGCCTGTTAACCTTATTCGTTTTGGCAGTTGTGTAATAAAACTTGACGTCATATTGTCGGGAAAATACATCGTAGAACTATTACTCAATAAGGTAAGGTAAAATTCCATTTTTATATATCTCTCAGCAGCGGAGCTAATACCCAACTATTAAATTTGTCACTGTATCCACACCCCTTGACCAGGTATTGTTTATGTCGTCCACGGTCCTTCTCTGCTAAAATCTTGTCGACTTCGAATAAAGTGTCTTTATCAATCGTAACAACTAGCAAATTTCTCCTCGTAAAAGGTACCCACAACAGGATCGTTATTAAGATCGATTATGCGGTAAACTGGCGGTCTTCTTTTTATCACTGCTCTACTTGTAAAAACGTCCTCATTTTAATTCGTATCATATCCCTTTTCAAAGGTGTACTTAGTTCTGGCGATTCTAACATGTTTACCGACTTTATATTTAGGATGATGTGCTGTGCCTAAACCTTTCGCGTACAGGTTATTCCACACTTGCAAAATGTTTTCATCATTTACAGCCGCAGTGGCCATCTTGCACTTGAATGAGGGCTATTGATGTAAGCAGTCACATCAATATACCTGTAGGAATTCTTGTAGGTGAAATAACGCCCCATCTTTGTTTTCAATGTTTTATTAAACCTTTCAACTACCGATGCTTTTACATCAGGGTTATTTGTTACATAGACATTGATATTTTGTTTCTTGAAAAAGTTTTGTACACTGACCGCCACAAACTCTGTGCCTTTATCCGTCTGTAGATTTGCCTGTGTATTATCACTTTCTTTCAAAATATCGGCGAGTTACAGATGCGGCTCTCTTGTTTTTAAGAGCTCTCACCCAAGCCCTCTCGTTAAACACATCAATAACCCTTAGTATGTAGTTGTAGCCACTATTGTGTTCACTTAAAGTTCGCATATCACAAAGATCCGCTTGCCAATGTTGCTCACAAAATACTTATTGCTTCGAAACTTTTTTATGACTGGTTTATGCACCGTTTAAGCTTCCTGAGTCTGCAGTCAATTTTTCAGATCACCATATCTACCTTTTACAGCATTAGCTAAAGGAGTTATACCCGAAAACCCAACCTAATGCGAGGTATCATAGTATACAGCATCCACGTTATGCTCGCCGCGTATCCCAATCTAGTGAAAGTCTTCTTCCTTGAGAGGATCTTCTTGATGTTTCCCGCGATTCACTATCAGCATCGTAATTCTCACCTACAGTTGTGAGGGTTCGTTCACCGTTAGGTGATACAGCAGCAGCAGCATCATGTCTTCGCGTATTTCCGATAAACTCTTGTATATTTCTTTAATGTATCTCGGAAACTGTCGCCAACCGTGTGGGTTTGTAGTTCGCTCCCTTAACGTTTCGTGAACCGGATCGATAATGTTGGAACGAGGGATGACCTCACCTTTTATTGTGACAGTGCCCCTTTTATCCCAAATTACATCACCGCCCATATGGAGTATACGTAAGAAATCAGTACCTTTCTTCCTGTATGAAACAGGCAGTGTTGATACTATGTCCTCGTCTGCCAGACTTGCGTTTCGGCGAATCTCTGATATGATCATAATCACCGCTGGCTATTATGCTAGCAGCTTGACGTAACTGATTGGAAAAGTGTAGATATCTTTGAAGTACTTCATTGTATTGTTGCCATTTGTCATGCTCGGTAATTTTGATTTTTAAAACTTTATCCGTATCGCTGCCCAACTGCGTTAAAATGTTGTTTTGTGAGACATCCGGCGTTTGCAGACGCTGTATAAAATCCAGCGGTAGAATAATCATCTTCCTCAGATTGTGGTCCATAATTATTGAAACAACTTAGCCAGAATTCCACCAAGTAATGGTTGTAACAGGAGTGGTAGAAATGCGCCGCCCTTCTGTACGAGAAACTGTTTCTTCTTTTTTATAGATTCGTATCTCTGTGCCAGCCGTCTTAAAGTGTGCTTATGTTGAGAGAGTTGCTCCTTCTGATTAGCTGACAGAAGTACACGACCATTTAAAATGTTACGTGCACACTCGCAAATGCATTCCATCCGCTTACTATCCAGACATTTCAATAAAGCGTCACGTTGACTTTTACTTAATCTGGCCAATGCACGGAGGATATCGGTGTTTTCGTCAACCATCATATATGATGTAATCTTTATGGCTGAGCCTTAAACCCTTTTTTCGCTATATATATATATATATATATATATATATACCTGACAAATACCTTGAGGCGCGAATATGTATGTTCTATTGCGTTGCACATCTGCTGGCATCCTGGTACGCCGCCTCTAAAAATGTTGGGTTGTCAGATGAAATCTGCCTTACTAAATGCTGTATCTGAGCTCTGTCATGTGGATTCTTAAACAAGATTATGCAATGAGCGTTGAGAGATATCTCGCTGTCTACACCCTTGATGAAATATGTTTTGCGTTAAGAAAACCTCACTAAGGTTTCTATGATGACAACCCTTTGTAAAAATGTCAACTGCCGAACCGTTAGTTTCGCACATTGGATCGTCAATTATTATTAAGACCGGTTTTTCACCGCCAAACTGTTCCATATCAAGTAATACTTTCTGAAATTCCACTGACAGATCTTTGAATAATAGTTGCCATTCGCCGTAAAACCAGATAATTCTTTCAAAAGCTGCCTCGCAGACAGTTTCGATATTTTTTAGAAAATCAACGATAAAATACGATTTCCCAAACCCCGATGGTCCCGTTACTATTGCAGAAAGGGAATGTTGAAACTGACCCTCCATCTCGAAACGTTAAACGATACTAAATAGTACTCCGTTATTATCACGATTTAAATATTAGATGAAAAAATCTGCGATCACAGATACATTCTACCATTTATCGTGCTTATCTTTTAATTTCAAATAATCCTATTGTTGTTTCCTTTAAATATTTAATAAAAGCCAACACGTGTTTTTTAAATCGTACATTAACAATAGTAGTTTGATGTATATCTAATTTATAACACCTAATTACTTACTTACTTACTACTCATTTATTTATTTTAAAAGTAATTTGTGTGTGTCTTTTTTTTGTTGTGTGTGCGTGTGTGTGTGTGTTTTTTTTTGTTGTGTGTGCGCGTGTGTGTGTGTGTTTGTTGTGTGTACGTGTGTGTGTTTTTTTTGTTGGGTGTGTGTGCGTGTGTGTGTGTTTCGTTGTGTGTGTGTGTGTGTGTTTTGTGTGTGTTTTTTTTTTTTGTGCGTGTGTGTGTTTTTTTTTGTTGTGTGCGTGTGTGTTTGTGTGTGTGTGCGCATGCGTGAGTGAGTGCGTGCGTGCATGCGTGGGTGGGTGAGTATGTGTGTATACAAAAAACTGTTGAAGATAGAAGACTGACTGGCTTTACACGTTCAAGTTAAAAATAATTTTAAATATATGTTGTAAATAATAAACATCGCTTTATATAAATTGGTATATATAAGGTGGCTCTAAGGAGTGCGAAATACGAATTGCAATAAATGTGATAGAGATAATTAGGTTTGTAGATTTACACTCTAGAAATTACTTAATGATGGGGAAACCAATAGCCAGTTTTATATAACTATTCACAAGTAAAAACAAAACGGGTTTAGTGAGACTAATATATTTCAATATTTAGTTCAGTTTAGTTCTCCAATACAGTTATTATTAGAACAGTCGAAAGAGAAACACATCTGAAGGTATGCGTATTATTTTTAATATATATTTTACTTGATATTGTTCACAAAAATGCCAATAAAGATTTTAATGTATTATTATCCTTATAGGAGGACGTCATAAACCAACTCTGCAATAGCGTCAACTGTTATTCTACACACTCGATCTCAACTCATTTGTTTAGTTAATTAGATAAAGGTGTGACTGTTACGCTATTTTTTAATTAATAACATTATGCGAGGACGTATTTGTGGGTTTTAAACTTAGTAGTTATTGATTCGCATATAATAATAAACCATTAAAACCTTTTATCTTTTTATTTTCGTTATAGCAATTTGGTATTTTGACTGTGGTTGATTTTGGGCAAGCAATCAGTAATAAATTAAACCAAATCATTGTTTTTGAACTGTAAGTTATGATCTGATTTTGTTGAGATTGATCTGATTGATTGATTTGATCGAACATGATTTGTTTGAGATTGATATGATTAATTTGATTTGATTTGATTAATTGATTTGTTTGTTTGAGAAAGAGCCGAGAGAGAGAGAAACGAATAAACGAGAGTAAGAGAGAGGCTAATTAGGAAGCACTCGCTACTGTAAAAATACACCACTAGATGGCGCCACAAACAAAACCCTAATTAGTCCTAGAAATATAACCGCTAGATGGCACCACCTCTATTACAGAAAACTTTTATTAATCCATACACCGTTAGATGGCGCTACAAACAAATTTAAATTTCGCAAGAAGGAGCCACGACAAGAGTGTGCAGACCCTAAAACAAGTTCTTTTAGCTGTCTTACAAGTTAACATGAGAGCCTCTCATTAGAAAATTCAAATTTCGCGCTGAACAGATTTTTAATTCTGACCTTGGTTAGCCCAAGGCCAATTCAAATGCCAGGCCCCAAGTCCAGCCTCAAGGCAAACCCTAGGTCAGTCGTGAGGTCAATCTCAAGGTCAAAAATGCGACCCACGTGGGCATGCATAAAAAGTGTAGGGAAATTTGTCTCTGGGGGCGGGCTTGTGATGTTACAAAAAAGTGAAAGTAGTGTCCCTATTCTACTACAATCTTTTTAATCCTTGTCAATTTTTTTTTAGAAATCATAAACGCACATCAGACGCATTCACTACTTTTGTAAACCATTCGTTAAAATGTTTTGAACGATGGCAATATTTCTAGACTTGTCCAGACATTTGACTGCGTGTCTCTCACAGTTCTTATAAAAAGGTTAGGTAAGGGTACCAGTTATTGACACGTCAATGGTTACTATAACCGCGACCTACAGCAGATGACACAATCCAAATGCAGTACTACCAACCGAAATATTTATATAATTTGGCATAACAGTTGATCGTCTACGCGAAACTTCAGTTTCGTTAAGGGTAGCTTTAAGCACATACTACGGAGATTTCGTCAGGTATTTTCTTGTCTTTAAGATTCTAAGTTTAAGTATAATAGTTAAGCACATCCTAAGAGTAGTAGATCACTAATTTTCGAAAAAAATACGTTGTCCAGTTTAGAGGTTAACTTTGCTGCATGTCTATTACTGGAACAATTTTTGTTGAGTGGTTCCTGTGAAATGTGTATTGAAAAGAATGGTTTACATTTTGAACAAAGTGTCTAATTTTATTATACTAGTGTTATTGTTATTTATTTATAAATCGTTATTGCTAAGAATTCTTATTAATTTCACAATTATTAATTAAGTATTGTTACAATAATAAATAAGGATTGTTAAAATTAGTGTACTAAACAGATTTCAATTTACAAAAGTCTTGTATTTGAGTATGGCTTGATACAGTGGCGGCTCTTTAATGGAGCAAGTGAGCAGCGGTCTATAACTTATTAGAATCTCACTTAAAAACTACATACATGTTTATGGCGAAATTGATACATACATAATTATACAGAAAGTATTGACCGCATAACAATAATAATTATGCATTTCTTTTTATACGACGATAATAACAATGGATACTAAAAAAAACCGATAACCTACCTATTTATAAATGAAAATGTATTTGAAATTTTAAAGAAACGATCGTTAGGTACTAAAATGGCTCTAAATGTTTTATTATATCTTTTTATTAAAAACTTTATATTCAATTATTCACATAAAGCACATTACTTAGTACCACATCAAACACTATAAATCAAAATAACTCGGAAACGCACAGGAATTTCGAAACAGAAGAAGGTTCATTATTTTTGTTAAATTGTATGTAAATAATGAAAATAACAGTTTTTTTTAAAAATAGTCATTGGCGTAGAAGTTCTGTTTATGAAAGGGGTTGAGCACCCCCTCCACTCCGCCACTGTGCAAGTTTGTGAACATTCTTATCGCTTGTTTTATGTCCCATAATTAATAGACATTATCCCCCCAACATGAAAAAATTTCGTTTATGAGTTATAATGAAAATTTGAGAAAAAAAAATTATATTCAACACCCTGTATCTCGGAAACTAAGCCTTCTACGACATATGTTTATAGAAACTTTTCTTTTTAGAAACATGTGTTTTATCTCCTGTTAAAGATTGTCTACAAAAACTGAGTCACCCTATATATATATATATATATATATATATATATATATATATATATATATATATATATATATATATATATATATATATATATATATATATATATATATATATATATATATATCCTATTATCTTCTTACGGAAAGAAAAATTAAGAAAATTGCGTAGAAAATTGGAAAATTTATGAAAACTTAACGACTATTTAAACTTCGCGTGTTTGACAGTTCGCGCGCCGCAAATGTCATTTAACAACTGCATCGGTCGGGATTTAACGGTAAACGGTGAAGTGTAGGTATCCACTAAGAAAGGGGTTTTCGAAATTCCTCCCCTAAGAGGGTAAATGGGGGATTAAACTTTTTTGTGAAACTTTATTCTATGGATCGATTTACTCGAAATTTGGTAAACATAATCTTCAGTTAAAATTATGAGACACGTGTATCACAAAATTTTAATATCTGAGATCGCAGCAACGCGCAACGGGTACGGCTAGTTAATTAATAAAAGAGTGTAGCTGTTAGCTGTCACTACCAAATGATTGCACTGTATATTTTATAAAAGTCTTGGTTTTACCGAGACCATCTCATTTAGTTATCGATGGTCTCGGTTATACGCATACTGGTTAAATGTGACGTCACTGTCGTTAAAAATACATGGCTATTTTCTCTGTTGTAGAATTAATTTTATCTGGCTTAATTACGACAAAACGACAACCAACATACAAATACGACAATACCACTTATTGTAGAACATTTTGAACAGAGAAGTTAACCGACGGTCAATCCTGATCAGTTTTGGTACAATAGGTTTCAAGATACAACCGACGATCACTTTGAACCTTCTGTGAACGTCATTGGAACAACCAGGCCTTAAGTAACACGAATTCTTTGAAATGGCCCACAAGATTGATGTTAAAATTATTAAAATCGAACCTAGAGAGGAAGAAGGAATAGATTTACTTCTAACCCAACATCTTATGGTAAATAGTGATCAAATAAAAGGTGAAATTTATTACGGTTTAAAAGTTTGTAGTACAAAGTTTAACGCTATTCTTACAGATGATGCGAATATCATACAAGAAGACGCCTCTTCTGTAATAAAAGATGTGAGTTCAAGGGAATCAGATCATATAAAGGAAAATGGTGTCAAACATATCACAAATATACAGTGTGAACGTACTCCATTTAATAGTTCAACAACAGTGCATGAAAATTTAAAACAGGACGTTTTAAAAAACAGTTCAAATTTTAAATATAAATGTGACCAATGCAATTATATAGCAAAAAGGAAATGGGGTTTGATAACACATCTTTTAAAACACACTTCCAATTATGAATACAAATGCAGCCAATGTGATTATGCAGCAAAACGTGAACAAAGTTTAAAAATTCATTTGAAAAAACACTCTTCAACTTATGACTTCAAATGTGACCACTGTGATTATGCAACAAATTGCAAAGATAATTTTAATCTTCATCTTAAAAAACACTCTTCCAGTTATGACTTCAAATGCGATCAGTGTGATTATGCAACAAATTACAAAGGTAATTTAAGAATTCATCTTAAAAAACACTCTTCAAGTTATGAATTCAAATGCAACCAGTGTGACTATGCAACAAATAACAAAGGTAGTTTAAGAACTCATCTTAAAAACCACTCTTCCAGTTATGACTTCAAATGTGGCCAATGTGATTATGCAACAAATGACAAAGGTTGTTAAACAACTCATGTTAAAAAACACTCTTCAAGTTATGAGTTCAAATGCGATCAGTGTGATTATGCAACAAATTACAAAGGTAGTTTAAGAATTCATCTTAAAAAACACTCTTCAAGTTATGAATTCAAATGCAACCAGTGTGACTATGCAACAAATAACAAAGGTAGTTTTAGAATTCATCTTAAAAACCACTCTTCAACTTATGAATACAAATGCAATCAATGTGATTATATGACACATCATAAACGTAATTTTGAAGTTCATCTTAAAAAGCACTCTTCATGTTATGAATTCAAATGTGGCCAATGTGATTATGCAACACATACCAAACGTTATTATAAAATTCATCTTAAAAAACACTCTTCAAGTGATGAATTCAAATGTGACCAATGTGATTATGCAACACATTGCAAAAATAATTATAATAGTCATCTTAAAAAACACTCTTCTAGTTATGAATTCAAATGCGGCCAATGTGATTATGCAACAAATTTCAATACTCATTTAACAAGGCATATTAAAACCACTCTTCAAGTTATGCATACAAATGCAGCCAATGTGAATATACAGCAAAACAAAAACAAGCTTTAAAAATGCATTGTAAAAAACAATGCAAATTACGAATTCAAATGCGACCAGTGTGATTATGCAACAAATTACAAAGGTAATTTAAGAATTCATCTTGAAAAACACTCTTGAAGTTATGAATTGAAATGAGGCAAATGTGAATATACAACACATCGCAAAAATACTTTTAAAAATTCATCTTACAAACCATATTCTAAAGAACTTTGGTTTTGTTGTAATTGAGTTCACACATCTGGAAAAAATCTTATCTTCATTATCTTATACTTCATTGTATAATTTGTGAACAGCACCAATTTAATTTGATTGTGTGTTCTACCATAAAGGAAAATGAAAATCTACGGTAACCTAGGATTCTCTGAATGGATTAAAGAGTACCGTAGTTTGGACCCAAGGTTACCGTAGATTTTAATTTTTCTTTCTATTTCAGTTTTTTTAGTCAGATTGAAGTTATAATTCGTCAAATTTCGTGTGGTAGAAGACACAGCTTTTTAATTTTTTGTCATCTATTATAACTATTATTGTCTTATCCATTACTTGAAGTTCTCATTCAAATTTGGTTCACAATTGTAAACGCTAAATATACTTATAGTAGTAAGCAATAATTTGTTTATTGGTAATACCTACCTATGTATTATTTTTTGCTAAATTTTTTGTGAACATTAGATATATCATTTGTAAACTTATTTATAGGTTTGTGTATAATGTATACATTTTACGTGTTTATGATTAATTTATGATAATATTATTCATAATGCCTAAATATATAATAGGTTAGTATGTAATTATAGGTGTAACTTGGTTGATATAGTTAAATACTTAGCTTTTGGGTTTTTAAACAGGGTATGTTTATATTTAATGTAAATTTATATGTTTCGATAACAATTATAGTGATTGTTCTTAGTACATCGTTGTGAAAACACAAACATAAACCTGTTATTAATATAAAAATTTGACAAACGTATTAAGACAAATATGGAATCTAATTTTAGTTAAGGATAACTAGATCCTTAAGAAATTAAATATTATTAAACTGCCGTGAAGATAACAAATCAGAACAATTTCTAACGGTCAAAAGCAATGAAAAATATTATATCAAAGAGCAAATTGAACGTAATTCAATCAAATTTTGATGTAAGTTTAAAATTGTGAAAAATTTTAATTTGAAACGAATAAAAGCATGCAGAAATAGAAACTTCACATACCAATTAAAGATCTAGTCAAATCTAAAGAAATAGTTTTTTTTGTTAATAATTGTTACTGTACAATGAAAATACAGTGTAGTAATATGATTTTTAATTTTAACTGTATACAGGGTGGTCCACTTATGCTCCATAACTCCCTTACTATTACAAATACGAAAAAATGTATTATACAGAACAACCTATATATTATTACATTTTTGAATTCCTCGTTGAATTTAAACGTCACTTTAATAACCATACTATGGGTCTACGTCGCATTGCTTCTGAGTTATTTGACATTCTGTAGAAAAAATGACGTTTGCAGTGCCTCCGAAAACTTTCAATGTCTCGAAGACGAATACCGGTAGAGAGATGTGGCTTACGTTTTTTACTTCCGAAAAGGGTACCGCATCATTCTCATTCGTTGCCAAAAATCTTGCTTTTAGAATTCAATAATTGCTATCGCTCCGAAAATATTTTTTTTCAAACATGGATAACTTGATTTGCCTTGCAGGAATTTGAAATGTAATAGTTATTTACGCTGCTAGGGCGTAACAAGCTGAGACTGTAACCCACATTACTCATGTAGCGCGTACAATATTTTTCCGCCTGTAGAGATTTTATTTTGCACTATAATTGCAAACAGCATTTTTATTAAATACATATTACTTAAACAATGAAACATAATAATTTATTAAATTATTTTAAACACTAACACACTAAAATTTTAAATTACAAAGTATTCGTTTTTGAACAGCAACAATAATTGTTAATTGTAACTTGTGAACAACCGGATAAATTGAATTGTTTTACACCAGAGCTACTAATGCTGCTGGTAGAGCCGGCTATTTGCACATTTGATTCTTCTAATATGCTTTTTGCAGTTTTAATTTTATTATTAATCGAATTCTCTATGTATCTTTCTGCAACCTGGGTCGATTTCCGCCCACCGTGTCGTTTTACAGTAGCGAAGTCTGTTGAATTATTAGTTACTAATGTAGCGGATGTTCTTCTGAAACAATGCCCAGTGTAAGAATCGGCATCTTCTAAAGAAAGATATTGTGCAATACGTTGAGGTATTTTACTGAGAATATTTTTTCCTACGACTTGATTAAAGCATTTTCCGTTATTATATCTTAGAAACAATCTGCGTATTTGTGTATCTTTTGGACGTAAAGAAACATATTTACGATACAAGCCCTAAATATCCAAACTATTAGTGTTGGTTATAGCAAATGAACGCCGTACATAAGTTTTAGTATCGGGAACATTCACAATTAAAACGGCTCCTTTGTCCTCAATATCATCGATTGTTATCTGAATTAATTCAATTATTCGACCCGCTCCAAACACACCCATAACGGTAGCTATCTAAAAAATATAATTTATTTTTCATGTTATAATAATGTACAAAGAAAATTACCTTCCACATTAAGTATTTATCGTTAGGCGCTTTGTGTAAAAATTCATTTATATGTTCCAAACTGAGAATTTTTGATTTCTTTGGTACCTGTCCAATGTTTCTTGTTTTCAGAAATTGTATTAGTTTGGGAAATTTGCTGATATTTATATTTTTATTTATCAATATTGTGGATTTTAGCATACTGTATTTTGTCCATAATGAAGGAGAAGACTTCCAATACTCACATTGCTCCAAGAAATAAGATAATACGGTATTTTCAGTCTTTTTTGACGCAAGCCAATTTACAAAATGCACGTATGCTTTATCGTATCGCTGCTTCGGCTTATTTGGTAACAACTGTGTTGCAAGCACATCGGCGTTTTGTTTTATTTCGGGAGGAGTAGGTACGAAGTTTAATTAGTATTACGTTTGAACGGACGCCGGAAAATTTGTTAGACTGACGTTTATTTGACAAACTATCTACGCATTTATTTCATGACAACTAAATATCGAGAAAAGGTAAATTTACATCTTTCTAGCGCATTTATTAATAATTTTCTGTCTCTATCTAAAGAATTTTCAGTTTCGATGGTAATGGGAAAGTTATTACGGGCCTATGGGAGTAATGAGCAACATTACATCTAAATTAACGTGGTTGTAATGATTTGTTAACATATCGAAAGGCGGAAAAATTAATTTTCTATTAATGTTTTGACAATAAAGCTTTAGTTTACAACTTACCTTTAAATATTTATCCTTCAAAGCAGTTATAATAACATTACATACTTCTGGTACAAAATTTCCTATTGTAATTCTCGATATTCTGCTAAGAAATTCCAAAGATTTATATGAATTACCACTTGCCAAATATCGTAAAGTAACCGCAAGTCTAAGCTTGGAACTTATAGTGCTTCTCATTAGAGTTTCTTGCTTAGTAATTAGGGGTGCAACCTGTAAATAAAAAAAAACTATATTTGTCTCCCTAATTTACAAAAAGGTACAGGTACCTCTTTTCGTCAGTGGCGAAACTACAAAATTTTTCTGGGGGGGGGGGGCAGGCTCCACGGGCTCTTTTTGGGGAGGGGTGCGTATAAAAATTTTGTTGGGGCGTACACACCACTTTTTTATAGATGCATGCGCATGGAAACTACGCCAATCTTGTTTTCACTCTCAATTTTAAACAGTTTTGGTTTTCATCATCATGGTTTGTCATATACCTACTTTAAGTAAAAGACTTTCTTGTTTTCACATTTTATTTAGGAAATATAACATATAAGTATGAATAAAAAAAACTTCAAACTAATTTTAGTTTTCTATCTGTTTTTATAAAAACAGAGAGAACTTGTTCAGCCGACAATTTCTGCTTAACTAAAGCATTTTCGATACAGAGAAGTGATAAATTTGAAAATCTATCTTATACCATTGTGGTTCTCAGCCATGTTTTTATCCGCCTCATAGCGGAGAAACTTTTTTCGCAACCAGCTGAACTGATTGGAAGGTCTACAGCAATTTGTAGTAATTTATAAAGATTTGGAGTCAGATCCCCCTTCACTTGAACTTTTAGATTTTCCAACGTGATTTCAAGATTTTTATTTTTGAATAAATTTCGTATCACTAAAACTTCAGCGTGAAGTGTTGAGATTTCGATATTGAAGGCCCTCTGATAATTGGCGACGAACTTAAATGCTTGATCCAAATCTAGCTTCATAAAGGAATCAATCGATCTTGCAAGGGGAAGATTTTCAAATCGTTTTTTCATATTGCCAATCACGTTGTCCATGACTTGGTAGTAAATGTTGACTTTCCAGTATTCGGGAGCTGTAGTTCCTGCAGGTATGTCGATCAGAGATGATTTACTCAGGGTTGAGTCAGATAGATATTCATTAAGCCTTTGTGGTTGCTTCCTTTTTTTTTGAAATCCTTAAAGGCTCCAAACAAATGTCTTGTTCTCCTGAGAATTTTTCTATTTCACTCCACAAGTCCTCAAATTTGTTCCTCTTCTCTTCAAAGCTACTTAAAGTGCTATCTATGATATCACTAGCCTGACCTAGTGTGCCATCTTTTCTCTGAAAATATTTACTCAGTACATTTGCGACCATTAACACTGAATAGAAGACGAACAAACAAACGATAAATTGTGGCTTTATCATTGATGCCTGTATTCCAAGTGCTTCTACAGAATTGTTATCTCGCCCTTGTTCAATTTCCTCATCCAGAGCATTTCGAATTGCTTGGAAATTTTTCAAAAGGGATTTGTAATTTTCATATCGACAACTCCACCTGGTACTGCTAAGACTTCCCATTTCGCCCCCCGACTTTATACCTAGAGCATCACGGGCGTTTATGAGATGAGAGTGATGACCGGGTTGAGAAAAGTGGACGTATATTGCCTCCAGAGTGTTGAAAAATGCAGCTGCAGTAGACACCTTAGCACAACTGTCGACAATTACCAAGTTCATCCTGTGTGCCAAGCAAAGAAAGTAAATGGCTTGTGGATGATCCTCCCTTATTTTGGCTTGCAGTCCTTGATGTTTCCCAGACATAACACTGGCTCCATCATAAGATTGTCCAATTAATATGGCGTTATTCAACAAACTGCATTTACTTAGATACTTTTTAATAAGTATTTTTAAACTCTCGGCATCTCTAGAAGAAGAACAGTCTACGAAACCAAGAAAACGTTCCTCAACTTCCAAGCCTACGGTATATCTGATTGCCACGGACAATTGTTCTTGTTTGTAGTACCTAGCTTCATCAACCATTATCGAAAAAAAACCACATTGCCGCACTTCTTCTACAATCTGTACAATAACAAGTTGAGATACGATGCTTATTATTTCATTTTGTATTTTGGAACTGCAATAACTGATATGTCTGTCTAGATGCATCGAAAAATTCGTGTCATGTTTTGACATAAGTTCACCCAACTCCAGAAAATTTCCTCGGTTAGTAGATTTTGCGTCTTCTCGGTGTCCTCGGAGTGGCAGTCCTTGACGTGTCAAGTATAAAATCATGTCGATTAATTTTATCATATAATCTCGGTTCTGTATTATCATTTCTTCATGTTGTATGGTTAGCTTCTTATGAACATCTCCGGCCTTCAAGGAATGCTTGTAGCCTACAAACCTTCGCATACAGTCACTGTGAGCCAAAGAGGTGTCATGTTTTTTCAGCAACTCACTTAGTTTCCTCCAATTACTGAACCCATTAATCGAAAACTTTTCATTTTGATCTCGAATATTTGCAGAATGCCGAAAATGTCTGCAGACAAAGCAGAACGCTTTATCTAACTTCACACTATATTCAAGCCACTGATAAGTATCAAAGAATTGCGACGAAAACGATCTCCGTCTATCTCCAAATGAACTTTTTGGAAAAACAACCCTTGGGCCCCTTGGCTGCGAAGGACCACTATCAAGAGTTCCCAGATCTTGATCTTCTAGATCATTTCGTCCTCTTTGATTTGTTTCTGCAGATGTAAAAAAATCGGATGTTTTGCTACCTTGCCCTTCTTCAGCGGCTTTATTTACATCTTCTCGTATGCCTCCACCAACATTTTCTATATTTGAAGTTGAAGATTGTGTTAAATCACAAGCTATCTCAATATTTGTTGTTGAGTCACATACTGGAGTAGACGTTTGCCTTGTCTCAATCTCATCTTTGTCGGGTTGATTTGTGGCAGATTTGAAAAACGATCGTATGTCTTTGAATTTCTTCATGTTCAAACCGCCCACAATCTGCAACGCAAATAAAAACAAATTTATAAACACCGAAGCTAACTGCTCGGACACTGATGGGGAAACAAGTAAAAGGCGTGAAAGAAAGTACAAATCAAAATCCCTTTGCAGTTTTAACTTTAAACTATTATTATTATTATTATTATTATTATTAGCTGAAACTTGTGATGCAATCTTTCCTTTTTTTTCACCCATCAAAATTTTAACATCTTATAATACTCTAAAACAAACATACAAATAAGTAAAATTACCTTAGTCTTTAGTTGTTTGTGGCAGTCGGCCTTGGCAGTGGCTATTTGTTTGCTTTGATGTTTTATTTCACACAGCACTGTGCTGTCAGTACAGAAGACTCAGAACATGGAACATCGAACACAGGTTATATCGGCACTTGGCTCATAATAATAATAATAATATTACATAAAGCATTAAACATAACTATAACAAGTACTAACCCCATGAATTCATCGTGCGTTGCAGCGTTGCTTATATAGGTACCGATGACGCAAGCAACCCTTCTCGAATCTTCTAGAAGTTCGATGACTAATAATTTACGTAAGCTGCTGTCTGCGTCTGCCGAGGCATCGTAATTATGATTCATACATCTAGATTGTTCGGAATAATGAGTCACCATTTCCGGTATGTTACACTATTTTTAAGTTTCAAGTCTCGCTTCCTTTATAAAAAGTTATCTTTTAGAATGTTAATGTAAACTGTATGTAAACTAATCTAACCTACTAATCTTTGCGGCGTCTTTATGCTTGCTGGGTTTACTACATCGTGAAAGAGGAACTATACATGCTATTGTTTATGCATCAACACTCAACGCATATCAGTATCATGAACCAAAACTATTCCAAGGGCAGCACAGTCACAGTCAGTAGTCTACCGCCGCCACGCCCCTTAGCTAAACAAATATTATTTCACCGATACAACTTATGCTCGAATGACGAATATTCTAATGTCCTTACATAATAAATAATAATTAATAATTGTACTTATCACTATGTCACTATTACTACTCGTTTGTTTATCGCAATGGTTTAAGATTTAACGAATTAAGTTGTTAGATGGAATTTAAGATAAGAATGAAAAATGGGGAAGTGCTCCGTTTTTATGGGGTGTGTCACGGCTTGCCTGGGGTGTACCTGGCACACCTTGCACCCCCCCTAGCTTCGCCACTGCTTTTCGTGTAGCTCTAAGAATTTTTTGAATGGTAAACGTGTAAAGTTTTTAAACTCCCCATCTACAGTTAATAACTCGGTTAATAAGGTATTTTCTAAATTAAAATATGGTCTATTTAATAAAGATGGTTTCACCCATTACTTTTTATTACTATATCTGCGTTTAGCCTGTAATAAGGTTCTTTTAATCGGCGCCATTTTAAATGAATTGTATTTAAGTAGCAATACTTCGTATTGTCATATTGTGAATTAGGTGATAACAATAAAACTATCGCAGTAGGAACATTCCCCACCAAGCAGTTCAACTGTTATAGCAGTTGACTGCTATGTGAAACCGTCGCTTAAGAATTGCTTAAGATGTTAGAACAAATTTATGAAATATGAATAAGATTAAAACGCAAATATAAGCCTGCTATTAATAAAACAGTTTGATAAAGTGTTAAGCCAATTATGGAATCTAATTTTAGTAAAGGATAACTAGATCCTTAATAAATAAAATGTTATTAAACTGTCTTAAAGACGACAAATCAGAGCAACTTCTAACGGTCGAAATCTAACAATGAAAAATGTAATGAAAAAACAAATTGAACGAAATTATATCAAATTATGATGTAGGTTGTGAAAAATTTTAATTTGAAATGGATAAAAGCATGCACAAATAGAAACTTCACATACCAATTAAACATCTAGTCAAATCTAAAGAAATAGTTTTTTGTTAATAATTGTTACTGTACAATGTAAACATAATGTAGTAATGTGATTTTAATTTTAACTATATATATATATATATATATATATGTATATTATATATATATATATATATATATATATATATATATATATATATATATATATATATAGGAAAATGTATTCATTGATTATAAAATTTGTATAATCTATGACATAAAATATTTCCTTCTGTAGTTTTCTATGAACATTGTTTTCGCAAATAAATTTAAAATCAGTCAGAAACTTAGCAAATTTCGGGCTCTCATGACGTAAGTACAAAAAGTTGACTGTGATCATTAATAAATATAGTTAGTGTACAGTGTGTCCTATTTTCGATGTAATTGGGGGGTTTTAGGTATTTCCCAAATAGATAGAGTAAAACCATGGTCGGGACCCTTGGACCGATTTTTGAAACAAATTAAAAAATCTAAAGAACATTTCAATATCTCGACTCGTTTGGGAAATATAGGGTGTTTCTCGTTTTATGCCGTTTTCTTTAAAATCCCGTAACTTTTTTGTTTGTGAATATTTAAAATTTTGGTAAAAACATCTTTTGTGCCTTTTTTACGTGCAATTTAGTGGCGTACTCGATTTTTTTCTAACTTAATTTGTTTCCGAGTTACAACCCAAAGTTGCATTTTTTTAAATGGTAACCATAGTTGGCTATGACTCCATTAATTAGAGATTTCTTTTAGCTTTCTGAAAATATATAGTTTCATATATTTATCTCGGTAAATAAGAAAAGTATAAACGATTTTTTGAAAAATACCTCTTGATCAAGTCATCTATGAACCTTTGTTTACTGTACGCATTCGTTGCTAGTTATTTGACATTTCACGCAGTTGTTTCATATAAATAAATGGTGGAAACGTAAATGTGATTAGATTTATTGTTTCAAAACTTTGCTTAAATAATTAATTATTCAAATTAATAACTTTTTTGTGATGGCTGTCAATAATACGAAGTATGAAAATTTTGAAAAGTTAGATATGATTGGCATATACTATCAGTGTAATTTTAATGCAGACCAAGCTGCTGAGGAATATTTTAATAGGTAGGTTGTGCGTTTAATACTTTAATAATGCTAGTATCTATAAAAACGCAAAATAATAAAGCTACTTTATTGAAGATTCCCTGAACGAAGACATCCCAACAAGAATATATTCACCAGATTAAAAGAACATCT
This sequence comes from Vesta saturnalis, assembly GCA_036346205.1. Taxonomy (NCBI): domain Eukaryota; kingdom Metazoa; phylum Arthropoda; class Insecta; order Coleoptera; family Lampyridae; genus Vesta; species Vesta saturnalis. The sequence goes on along the minus strand of JARFJB010001479.1, from coordinate 2,286,081 downwards.
ATTAACTTATGGATCTTTTGAGAAGCCTAGGATCAAAAATTATGCAAAAATGAACCAACAACACGACGAAATAACTGTTTTAGCAAGAGTTGAAGAAAGTCCTAATACCTAATATCGGTGACATAAGATAATTTTATACATTAAGTTATTAAACGGTTATTAGTAAAAACTTCGCGTAGCGTAAAAAATTGTTCAGGAAATAAAAATAAATGTAATTTATTAATAAAAACCGTTGCTAAATTATCTGCCATAATGCTTTCTCATGTATGTAAATAAATAACTTCAAAGTCCTGAATTTGAATCATATGGGTTTTTAAACAGATAATTCCCCATTTTTAATCCGCCATTTTGAATTTTCTAATTCTGACAAATGATTTATTCTTAGCGATCGTAAAAACCCCCAAATACCCGACTTCCAAAAAATTTTGTGCCCTAAAAACGGTGCGCCACTGGCAGTTTTTAACAATTTAATTAGGTGTTTTACAAATGAACAAAGTTGCAAAATTGATCATTAGCCCACAATACCTGAATTTTAGTCATATCGGATTTTAAACAGGATAATCTCCCATTTGTGATCCGCCATTTTGAATTACTTAATTTTGACAAATGATTTATACTTAGCGATCTTAAATATTCTTAGCGATCTTAATAACATCCAAATACCCGGATTTCAAAAAAATTTGGCACCCTAGAAATGGTGCGCCTTCGATAGTTTTTAAAAATTTTTATTTACATAACGTGATTTATACTTAGCTATTTAAAAAAACCCCAATACCCGATTTTCAAAAAAAATCGGTTGATAAATTAAATAAACACAAAATCCGCCATTTTTGATATTCCATTTTGAATTTTTTAATTTAGACAAATGATTATACTTAGCGATCTTAAAACCCCCCAATGCTCGACTTTAAAAAAAATCGGCTGATAAAAAAATGCACAATTTGGTACCCTAAAAACGGAACGCCACTGGTTATTATATATTTTGAAATTATATAGCAAAGTATTAGTTTGTTTTTTTAATTATGTAACTTTTTAAAATTTGAAACAATGAATTTTTTTAATTTTCTAATCCTCTAAAAATGCCCCGCAACTGGTTGTATTTTGCTTATTAACGAACTTGAACTAGATTTTATGACAAAGAATATTTGTACCTAATTTCATATCGATAGCTTTAACGGTTCAAAAAATATACCGATCCCGCACACACACACACACACACACACACACACACACACACACACACACACACACACACACACACACACAACAAACACACAGACACGAATTTTTTTTAAAAGTTGTTTTTTATCGATAGCTTTAATATTTCAAAATACACAGATACAGTCAGGCACGAGATTTTCTTTTCTAAAAGTGTGTTTTTCGTATTGTTTAGGTCACAAAACGTTGAGAAATGTAAAAAAAAGGGTTTAAAATTTAAACCGATTACGTAGCTTTCTCTTGATACGTACGTATATGAGAACGCAAAAAATAAACCAAAGTTCTCCAAATGACCAACAAAAAGATATTCTAACTAAATAAATACGGTAGCAGAAAATTAAACAGAAACCAAAAATCAACTCTTAAAAGACTAAGTTCTTCTTTTTATGCGGCCAGCTAAAAAAATTGGAATAGAAGGTTTATAAAACAAACAGCGAATAAAATCAGCTTTAATTAAAAAAAATGGAATAAATAGCAGGCACGGTTTAAAGAATTTATATTAAAAAAAAGTAAAGAGTAATATATTAATCGGTGATAATTTTCCAAATCAATGTGTAACAAACTTCGAACGTGTTGTTAGTAATTCACCTCTATGTAGGCAACTTAACGTGCATTTCGTGCAGCGTGTGTTGCATATCTAGTTGCATAAAAACATGCATTTAATTATTTTAATTAGAACTCATACGCATATTGTTTGCACATTCAATCTAGACATGTTCTTGCGGAATATGCCACCTTAGCGTCGTTTTTGGTTGAGTTAAGAAGGTGGATGTCGCATCCATTTTTGTTTTGTTAAATATTTTTTATTAAAAGTGCTATAAATTTTATGGAGAATTATTTTAAGTTATTTTACAATGTTTGACACGTTTGCATTTCAGACACTTTTTTTATTTTTACTTTCATGTTTACGTTTTATTTTTACTTTAACCTCACCTTTTACCGTTAATCCAATTTACGGTATGAGTACGATTGATCAAGAGAGATTTATTAATTTGCAAATTATAAAGCACACAAATCTAGATTTATTTCAACCTGAAGTAATATTACGCAACAATTTCCAAAATCGCTGACACAGCATGCATCCATTTCGTTATCTACAGTATGACCAAGAATAAGCTATTCTGATTTCATTAATTACTCATTAGGTTATAACGTTACTAACATTAGCATTAAGGTATTTCTGTTTATAATTAAATATAGGTTGTGTTAATAAAATTTGTTATTGTAGAAATTTACTTTTAACTTTATTGTATAATGGTTTACTTGTTTATTCCATATTTAAAAACAAGTTGGCATCCGAGTATTTAACTATTGGTTTCAGAAAGAAGCAACTCCGATCTTAAAGCGAACATATCTAGGTACAGGGTGTCCTATTTTCGATGTAATTGGGAGGTTTTAGGTATTTCCCAAATAGATAGAGTAAAATCATGGTCGGGACCCTTGGTCCGATTTTTGAAACAAATTTAATAATCTAAAGAACATTTCAATATCTCGACTCGTTTGGGAAATATAGGGTGTTTTTCGTTTTATGCCGTTTTCTTTAAAATCCCGTTACTTTTTTGTTTGTGAATATTTAAAATTTTGGTAAAAACATCTTTTGTGTCTTTTTCTATGTGCAATTTAGTGGCGTACTCGATTTTTTTCTAACTTAATTTGTTTCCGAGTTACAGACCAAAGTTGCATATTTTTTAATGGTAACCATAGTTGGCTATGACTCTATTAATTGGAGATTTCTTTTAGCTTTCTGAAAATATATAGTTTCATATATTTATCTCGGTAAATAAGAAAATTATAAACGATTTTTTGAAAAACACCTCTTGATCAAATCGCTTATGTACAGTATAGTTTCATATATTCAAAAGGAAGTATATTACTATGCGCAGAACTTATTTTAAAACTAGATAAAAATGTCCTCATAGTATTTTATGCCATATTAAAAACTTATTGATTTAGAAAAAAATAAAAACTTTTTTATTTTATATCAGTTTTTTCTTATTTTAGGTATTGTTCAAACTGATGTCCATTATGATGTAAACAAACTTCACATTACACTCAATTGCCTTAATGAAATGAATAGATGTGTCTTAAATCTTCAAATGCTGCCCTGGTTGAATTGAGCAATTGTTCGTATGTTTCGTGGCGAGTATGATATATTTTATTTTTTAAAGATCCCCACATAAAGAAATCCAGTATTGAAAGATCTGGAGATCTTGCTGGCCACTTAATAGGTCCGTTATTGCCAATCCATTGATTGTTAAAGTTTCGGTTTAAGTAATCTCGGACTAAAGCGGTATTATGACTAGGCGCACCATCTTGTTGAAAATAAACATTTACCCTCTGCGCTAATGGAATTTCATCTAGCAGTTGTGGAAGACAAATGTTTAATATTTCCATATACTTCTCGCCGTTAAGGTTGTCGTTAAAAATGTGGTAAACAAATCTACCCCCCAAAATAAAGCATGATACATTAAAACCAAATCTACCTTGATTTTGGCGTGCTAATGTTACAAAATTGTTATTTTTTGACCAATATCGATTGTTGTTGCGATTAAAAATTCCTGCACTCGTAATATGACTCTCATCAGACCAAATGATATTGCGCCCAAAATTCCTATTTTGTCTAATCTGTTCTAAATACCAATTACAAAAAATAATTCGCCGTTCTAAGTCACCATCATTAAGGTGCTGAATTACTCTTTTTTTGTACGGAGTATAATTATATTTTTTTAAGATTTTTTGTACTCTTGATTTAGATACGCCAACTTCTGTTTCTATTTGTCGGCAGGAGGTATTAGGATTTTCTTCAACTCTTGCTAAAACAGTTATTTCGTCGTCTTGTTGGTTCATTTCTGCATAATTTTTGATCCTAGGCTTCTCAAAAGATCCATAAGTTAATAGATGTTCTTTTAATCTGGCGAATATATTCTTGTTGGGATGTCTTCGTTCAAGGAATCTTCAATAAAGTAGCTTTATTATTTTGCGTTTTTATAAATACTAGTATTATTAAAGTATTAAACGCACAACCTACCTATTAAAATATGCCTCTGCAGCTTGGTCTGCATTAAAATTACACTGATAGTATATGCCAATTATATCTAACTTTTCAAAATTTTCATACTTCGTATTATTGACAGCCATCACAAAAAGTTATTAACTTGAATAATTAATTATTTAAGCAAAGTTTTGAAACAATAAATCTAATCACATTTACGTTTCCACCATTTATTTATATGAAACAACTGCGTGAAATGTCAAATAACTAGCAACGAATGCGTGCAGTAAACAAAGGTTCATAGATGACTTGATCAAGAGGTATTTTTCAAAAAATCGTTTATACTTTTCTTATTTACCGAGATAAATATATGAAACTATATATTTTCAGAAAGCTAAAAGAAATCTCTAATTAATGGAGTCATAGCCAACTATGGTTACCATTAAAAAAAATGCAACTTTGGGCTGTAACTCGGAAACAAATTAAGTTAGAAAAAAATCGAGTACGCCACTAAATTGCACGTAAAAAAAGGCACAAAAGATGTTTTTACCAAAATTTTAAATATTCACAAACAAAAAAGTTACGGGATTTTAAAGAAAACGGCATAAAACGAGAAACACCCTATATTTCCCAAACGAGTCGAGATATTGAAATGTTCTTTAGATTTTTAAATTTGTTTCAAAAATCGGTTCAAGGGTCCCGATCATGGTTTTACTCTATCTATTTGATAAATACCTAAAATCCCCCAATTACATCGAAAATAAGACACCCTGTACATGTAAATATTTTTTGGTGAATACGGCAAATCGATAATTTTATAAACCTAGCCTACTTTAATCTACGACTGAGCATAAGGCACTAAATCTTCTATTTATTGCCCAAACTGTTAAGTAGCTAACATTTGTAGCCATGGGTGTTGAAGTGTACGTATATACTATAACTTTAAGGGTTTTTACAAATGATACAATAAAATATTCCTACAGGAAGAAACGCTGAATGATAATAAATAAATTAGCGAAACGGATACGAATTTCCCTACGTAATATTCTGAATTTTATAATAAACAATAGTTGATAAAATTGCTTATCACGGAATATTTATAAACGTAATTGTTAACAAAACTAAAAGTGTTAATATGATTATGATAGTTAACAGGTGTGTTATGAACTGTACGATAATAATAACAAGACTTACCTGTAACGGGAGCGGTGGCACGTAAGAATTGTGACGAAAATTAATTTTAATTATTGTAATTACCCACTTTTATTACCTTTCCAATACTCTAAAATCTATTGCAAAACTGCTTAAAATGATATAGCGTTTGGCATATTTGATAATGAAACTTGTCTTTGAACATGAAATATTTTGTTACATGGAAATTATTATATTAATGTTTAAAAATCCAAATTTATATAATTATAATGATTATTTACTACATCTAACAAACAACCAATCACAGCATTCTACTTTCCTCAATTGGACCAATCAGAGAGTTTTTACACTGAATGTGTCCTAGTGCGATTTTATTCAGCGATTAAATGTTTGTTTACCTTTTTGACAGTCTGTAATGAAATAAAATAAAAATGTACAATGTTCTATTGAATATTTGTAGTGAACATAATACTTTGCGTAAAATAATAACATAAAAACATAACTTATTAAATTAAAAACCTTTTTTTGTTACGTTTATAATCTTTTGTAATAAATAATCGGCAAAACTGATTTAGTAAATATTCTTAACATATACCCCTCGACGTATGAATTTTCTGGTTAAAACTACAGCAGCTTTTTTTTAAATCTGTTTTTTATCAAATATTCTCGACTTAATAATTCACTTAATTTGAATTATTACGTCTCAAATATTTTCTAAACAAATTAAAAAAAAAACTGCGGTAGTTTTAACCGGCAAAATTCATAGGTCTTGGGATATAACCTACGAAAGATTTCCGATCTCCCGCCGTCAATAGCAACGGATATTCTTGGGATATTTCTTACTGAATCCCCCACGTGCTTGAATTAATTACCGGAAATTTCTTCTGGTTCACGAATGTTTTGAGAAAATTAACCCTTGTCTTCGATTCGGGGTAATTTTCAAAACATTCGTGACTCGAAAAAATTTCCGGAAATAATCCAAGCACTAGGGAGATTACAAGTGATAATATAATTTAAAGTAAATTATTACACCTTACATTTCATTTAATAAAAGTGTATGTAGGCTATGGTATAAGAATTTATTCAGTCAATCAAGTTCTAAAATTAAAGATACCGGGCGTTCAAATAAATCTAATTTGTAATTGTACGGAAAGTATGTACGGATAATTTTTTTTAATAGGTGTCAGCTGGTTGGAAAATATATTTTGTTCACAATTGGTTTGTAACATACCGCTTTTCTAATCCTTTAAAGGTTGAAAAGTTAATGATTCTACGGGTTTACTTTAAGCGGTAAGTAATAACAAGAAAAGGAGACAGTAATGAGATGAAGCGGTCAGCAATGGACCACTTTCCAACTTGTGGGCGAGCTACTATCGATTTAAACTATCAACGTCAAATTGACAACTTGCCAATTTTAATAAAAGGTCAAGAGTATGCAACCATTTTTTCTCATGTGCGGAAATAGTGAGTGAACGTAAGCAATAGGTGGAAACAAACAACACGTTTTCTGTAATAAGCATATTTAATAAGTAAATTATTGATAACAAGTAACGACAAAACCAATAGAAAAATAGTAAGCATAACATGTATGGCTTCTCATTAAAGTAAAAATGAAAACTCGCATTGTCATGACCTTCAATATTAAACGAGACGATATGTTGGATATGTTCCAAAATTTTTTTATTTGAACTGTATAATATGAAAATGTAACCATTATAACACATAATAAAATACTTATCTTTTTTGGGTTTTTTTAATGGTGTATTTTAAATTATACAATCTATACGTTTCGATAACACTTACAGTTATCTTCGTCAGTAGTAATATTTGTTAAAAATTGTTAAAGATGTTGTAAACAATTTTGTCAAAGTTGAAAAATTAAAACATTTTTAACAAATATTACTACTGACGAAGATAACTGTAAGTGTTATCGAAACGTTTAGATTGTATAATTTAAAAATACACCATTAAAAACCTCAAAAAGGTAAGTGTTTTATCATAAGTAGTACAATGTTTAACACTATTTTTACAGATGATGTGAATATCACGAAAGAAGACACCTCTTCTGTAATAGAAGATGTGAGCTTGAGGGAATCAGATCATATAAAGGAAATAAGTGTCAAACACATCACAAACATTAATTGTGAACATAATCAATTTAATCGTTCAACAACAGTGTATGAAAATTTAAAACGGGACGTTTTAAAATACAGTTCAAATTTTAAATATAAATGTTACCAATGCAATTATATAGCAAAAAGGAAATGGGGTTTGAAAAGACATCTTTTAAAACACACTTACAGTTATGAATACAAATGTAGCCAATGTGATTATGTTACACATCACAAAGTAAATTTAAAAATTCATCTTAAAAACCACTCTTCAAGTTATGAATTCGAATGCAACCAGTGTAATTATGCAACACCTCGTAAAGATACTTATAATATTCATCTTAAAAAACACTCTTCAAGTTATAAATTAAAATGCGATCAGTGTGATTATGCGACAAATCGTAAAAATTATTTAAAAGATCATCTTAAATAACACTCTCCCAGTCATGAATCAAATGCAGCCAATGCGATTATCGCGGTGTGAAGTTATCACCCGAATTCAAACGTGACCACAATAGGAAAAAATAATAAAACCACATAGTATCGGTAAACTTATTGGCATGAAAGTTTACACATTTGTTGACATTATACCTCATAATTTGGCCAAAAATGAAAGTAGGATAATAATTAGTTTGGCAGAAATTAATTATTTAATTGTCCTGCATTCGCGTAGATATATCGATAAATACAGAAAATAAATTATTTAACATTGTCCCCGAAAATTTTTTTGAATGAAATTTTGCACAGTAATTACTAACATGATAACTGATAATCTGGCCAAATATAAAAGTGGGCCGGCAATTAGTTTGGCATTAGTTAATTATTTTATTGTCGCGCGAGAAATATTTGACGAATCTTCAAAGCAAAAATCAATCAGATTGATGAATTGGTTTGGAAATGGCATTGTTTTGAAAAATGCATTGAAATTGTCATTTACGTTTCAAGGGAAGTCGCACTCTTAAACACAAATTACCTTAAAGATATAAAATCCTGTGACGTATATCGCATACCTGTTGAATCTTGACTAATAGTACCATAAATACTATTGTTCGTCAATCTCCCCATTTAAGCTTATTCAGGTTAAGTGCCAAGCAACAAGAACGATGTATCTATGTATGTACATACCTAGCTAAAAATTCACCAAACCTATGAGTATCAATTAATTTCTAAGTATCAAAAAATGGCAAGGACAGTCGATATACGTCACGAGAACAAGAATTTCATCAAATTATTATAAGTTTTGTTATGAACGAATATGTTCAAAGGTAAATATGTAATTAAAAATTATTATTAATTTTATTAAATACATAAATAAAAATTTATATAAGTTTTTGTTATGAACGAATAAGTTCAAAGGTAAATATGTAATTAAAAATTATTATTAATTTTATTAAATACATAAATAAAAAGTTTACCTCGAGTAGGATTCGAACCTACGACCTGTACTTTGCTAGAGTACCGCGCTACCAACTGCGCCACCAAGGTTCAAGCCCCAATCGATGCAAATTTTGTCTTTATGTATGTAGAACATATTAAAATTATAAAATTAATAATAATTTTTAATTACATATTTACCTTTGAACTTATTCGTTCATAACAAAAACTTATATAAATTTAATATTAGTCAAGTTGCTTTGGTATGTGTGAATCCTTGCGATATTGCAGGCTCACATTCCATTAATATAAGTAATTTGACTGTAATCTCATTATATTTAGAATTTACATCAGTTCTACATACATAAAGACAAAATTTGCATCGATTGGGGCTTGAACCTTGGTGGCGCAGTTGGTAGCGCGGTACTCTAGCAAAGTACAGGTCGTAGGTTCGAATCCTACTCGAGGTAAACTTTTTATTTATGTATTTAATAAAATTAATAATAATTTTTAATTACATAAATAAAAAGTTTACCTCGAGTAGGACTCGAACCTACGACTTGTACTTTGCTAGAGTACCGCGCTAACCAACTGCGCCACCAAGGTTCAAGCCCCAATCGATGTAAATTTTGTCTTTATGTATGTTATTTATCAGCTTTCGTTTAGTATATCAGCAACAAAAATGTATTGTATAACTTTCTTCGAATTTGAGGTTTAATGTAATCAATCATTTTCAATTTATCAATTATTTTCAATTTATCAATTATTTTCCAAGTACGAAATCGTGGCTGGGATATGCGATATACGTCACAGGATGCAAAATCTAATCAACTTTCGTATAGCATATCAGCAATAAAAATTTATTATATAACTTTAAAGGTAATGTGTGTTTAAATGTTATGAATGCTCTTATGGATGTTTTGTACACTATACTCATTTCAAACATCCTTTATTTAGTAATTAACTATTAATTGTGTCGTGGCTGACGTTTGGCAGTGTATGTATTCGATAGATAATGTTCTAAGCTATCGTTTTATGAGTTCCTTATCAGTGGCGAAACTAGGGGGGGTGCAAGGTGTGCCAGGCACACCCCAGGCAAGCGTGACACACCCCAGAAAAACGGAGCACTTCTCCATTTTTCATTCTTATCTTAAATTCCATCTAACAACTTAATTCGTTAAATCTTAAACCATTGCGATAAACAAACGAGTAGTAATAGTGACATAGTGATAAGCACAATTATTAATTATTATTTATTATGTAAGGACATTAGAATATTCGTCATTCGAGCATAAGTTGTATCGGTGAAATAATATTTGTTTAACTAAGCGGCGCAGCGGCGGTAGACTGCTGACTGTGACTGTGCTGCTCTTGGAATTGTTTTGGTTCATGATACTGATATGCGTTGAGTGTTGATGCATGTATAGTTCCTCTTTCACGATGTAGTAAACCCAGCAAGCATAAAGACGCCTCAAAGATTAGTAGATTAGATTAGTTTATATACAGTTTACATTAACATTCTAAAAGATAACTTTTTATAAAGGAAGCGAGACTTGAAACTTAAAAATAGTGTAACATACCGGAAATGGTGACTCATTATTCTGAACAATCTAGATGTATGAATCATAATTACGATGCCTCGGCAGACGCAGACAGCAGCTTACGTAAATTATTAGTCATCGAACTTCTAGAAGATTCGAGAAGGGTTGCTTGCGTCATCGGTACCTATATAAACACCGCTGCAACGCACGATGAATTCATGGGGTTAGTACTTGTTATAGTTATGTTTAATGTTTTATGTAATATTATTATTATTATTATGAGCCAAGTGCCAATATAACCTGTGTTCGATGTTCCATGTTCTGAGTCTTCTGTGCTGACAGCACAGTGCTGTGTGAAATAAAACATCAAAGCAAACAAATAGCCACTGCCAAGGCCGACTGCCACAAACAACTAAAGACTAAGGTAATTTTACTTATTTTGTATGTTTGTTTTAGAGTATTATAAGATGTTAAAATTTTGATGGGTGAAAAAAAAAGGAAAGATTGCATCACAAGTTTCAGCTAATAATAATAATAATAGTTTAAAGTTAAAACTGCAAAGGGATTTTGATTTGTACTTTCTTTCACGCCTTTTACTTGTTTACCCATCAGTGTCCGAGCAGTTAGCTTCGGTGTTTATAAATTTGTTTTTATTTGCGTTGCAGATTGCAGATTGTGGGCGGTTTGAATATGAAGAAATTCAAAGACCTACGATCGTTTTTCAAATCTGCCACAAATCAACCCGACAAAGATGAGACTGAGACAAGGCAAACGTCTACTCCAGTATGTGACTCAACAACAAATATTGAGATAGCTTGTGATTTAACACAATCTTCAACTTCAAATATAGAAAATGTTGGTGGAGGCATACGAGAAGAGGGGCAAGGTAGCAAAACATCCGATGTTTTTACATCTGCAGAAACAAATCAAAGAGGACGAAATGATCTAGAAGATCAAGATCTGGGAACTCTTGATAGTGGTCCTTCGCAGCCAAGGGGCCCAAGGGTTGTTTTTCCAAAAAGTTCATTTGGAGATAGACGGAGATCGTTTTCGTCTCAATTCTTTGATACTTATCAGTGGCTTGAATATAGTGTGAAGTTAGATAAAGCGTTCTGCTTTGTCTGCAGACATCTTCGGCATTCTGCAAATATTCGAGATCAAAATGAAAAGTTTTCGATTAATGGGTTCAGTAATTGGAGGAAACTAAGTGAGTCGCTGAAAAAACATGACACCTCTCTGGCTCACAGTGACTGTATGCAAAGGTTTGTAGGCTACAAGCATTCCTTGAAGGCCGGAGATGTTCATAAGAAGCTAACCATACAACATGAAGAAATGATAATACAGAACCGAGATTATATGATAAAATTAATCGACAAGATTTATACTTGACACGTCAAGGGCTGTCACTCCGAGGACACCGAGAAGACGCAACATCTACTAACCGAGGAAATTTTCTGGAGTTGGGTGAACTTATGGCAAAACATGACACGAATTTTTCGATGCATCTAGACAGACATATCAGTTATTGCAGTTCCAAAATACAAAATGAAATAATAAGCATCGCATCTCAACTTGTTATTGAACAGATTGTAGAAGAAGTGCGGCAATGTGGTTTTTTTTCGATAATGGTTGATGAAGCTAGGTGCTACAAACAAGAACAATTGTCCGTGGCAATCAGATATACCGTAGGCTTGGAAGTTGAGGAACGTTTTCTTGGTTTCGTAGATTGTTCTTCTTCTAGAGATGCCGAGAGTTTAAAAATACTTATTAAAAAGTATCTAAGTAAATGCAGTTTGTTGAATAACGCCATATTAATTGGCCAATCTTATGATGGAGCCAGTGTTATGTCTGGGAAACACCAAGGACTGCAAGCCAAAATAAGGGAGGATCATCCACAAGCCATTTACTTTCATTGCTTGGCACACATGATGAACTTGGTAATTGTGGACAGTTGTGCTAAGGTGTCTACTGCAGCTGCATTTTTCAACACTCTGGAGGCAATATACGTCCACTTTTCTCAACCCGGTCATCACTCTCATCTCATAAACGCCCGTGATGCTCTAGGTATAAAGTCGGGGGGCGAAATGGGAAGTCTTAGCAGTACCAGGTGGAGTTGTCGATATGAAAATTGCAAATCCCTTTTGAAAAATTTCCAAGCAATTCGAAATGCTCTAGGAAATTGAACAAGAGGGCGAGACAAAAATTCTGTAGAAGCACTTGGAATACAGGCATCAATGATAAAGCCACAATTTATCGTTTGTTTGTTCGTCTTCCATTCAGTGTTAATGGTCGCAAATGTACTGAGTAAATATTTTCAGAGAAAAGATGCCACACTAGGTCAGGCTAGTGATATCATAGATAGCACTATAAGTAGCTTTGAAGAGAAGAGGAACAAATTTGAGGACCTGTGGAGTGAAATAGAAAAATTCTCAGGAGAACAAGACATTTGTTTGGAGCCTTTAAGGGTTACAAAAAAAAGGAAGCAACCACAAAGGCTTAATGAACTCAACCCTGGGCAAATCATCTCTGATCGACATACCTGCGGGAACTACAGCTCCCGAATACTGGAAAGTCAACATTTACTACCAAGTCATGGACAACGTGATTGGCAATATGAAAAAACGATTTGAAAATCTTCCCCTTGCAAGATCGATTGATTCCTTTATGAAGCTAGATTTGGATCAAGCATTTGAGTTCGTCGGCAATTATCAGAGGGCCTTCAATACGAAATCTCAACACTTCAAGCTGAAGTTTTAGTGATACGAAATTTATTCAAAAATAAAAATCTTGAAATCACGTTGGAAAATCTAAAAGTTCAAGTGAAGGGGGATCTGACTCCAAATCTTTACAAATTACTACAAATTGCTGTAGGCCTTCCAATCAGTTCAGCTGGTTGCGAAAGAAGTTTCTCCGCTATGAGGCGGATAAAAACATGACTGAGAACCACAATGGTATAAGATAGATTTTCAAATTTATCACTTCTCTGTATCGAAAATGCTTTAGTTAAGCAGAAATTGTCGGCTGAACAAGTTCTCTCTGTTTTTATAAAAACAGATAGAAAACTAAAATTAGTTTTCAGTTTTTTTTATTCATACTTATATGTTATATTTCCTAAATAAAATGTGAAAACAAGAAAGTCTTTTACTTACAGTGGGTATATGACGAACCATGATGATGAAAACCAAAACTGTTTAAAATTGAGAGTGAAAACAAGATTGACGTAGTTTTCATGCGCATGCACCTATAAAAAAGTGGTGTGTACGCCCCAACAAAATTTTTATACGCACCCCTCCCCAAAAGAGCCCGTGGGGCCTGCCCCCTCCCCCCCAGAAAAACGTTGTAGTTTCGCCACTGTTCCTTATTTTCATATAATATTTTTCTCGAATAATACTTACCATTATTTTAATATGTAGAGTCTATAAGAGTTTCTTGTGTTTATGAGAGCTATGCAAGTGACCAGACCTTTGGAGAAGATTCCGGTCGAGGCTACTTCCTAACTAATAATCCCTTTGGCGAATTCTTAATGAGTATATACTTGCCACTTTTTACTTTATACTATTACTGCGATCAGTTCTGTGGAACTTTCGTGAGAGGCTGACGTGCTTATACTATTTTTTATAATCGCCCCGCAGTTTTGTTCGCATCGACACGATTGTAAAACAAAAACGTTTTATTGACTTTTTACTAATTTTAAGACAAATGATCTTACGCAATACAGATATTAAAACAATTGATCAATTGAAAATAGCAACGCAAAGTTGTGAAACATTTATAAGTATTGCTAAGACACACCATCATCTGTCTAATTGTTCTATAAGAAATTTATACAGACGTTTTCGTAAATATATTCTGAATAATGCTAATGAGAATGCAATTATTTCTTTATTTCATAATATTGAACGAAATAATATTAATCCAGTAGATATTTCAACTGATTCTCAGAATTCAAATATCTCTTACGAGAAAACTATGAATGGGACCGTTGAAACTGCACATGCTCCAATTGAGCATCTTCCTATCTACAGTGCCCCAATTCAATTCAAACGTGAAAGCGTTAGTGCAAAGAATTGTGTTGATCTCAGTGACGCTAACGCTAATTCATTAGAAATATCTACTGATGACGAGTCTTGTCTCGTAGAGGAATTAAGTAATAGTAGCAACCTTAATATTACTAGCGAAAGTATACCTATTAATAAGCTTGTAAGAAAAATGTCTCCTACAAATTGGGAGCATCAAACTCCGGAAAACGGAAAGCAGGAAAGTTTTCCTGATAATTTTAAGAAAACTCATGCGTGCTCTGTAGGCTTAGGAAAAGCAGAGTTAACTTTTGAAGAATACTATAGTATTGTGAATACAGATGGTAATAATGTTAGGTTGCATTCTGCTTACAAAGGTATTATCAAAAGGCTATTCCAAAAATATGCTAATAATGTATGTGACTTTGCAGTCCGAAAATCTAATCTCTTTTGTAAACGTACAGTACCTATAACCATTTATGGTTATTGCGCTTGGTCTAATTGCAATAAATTTCAAATTAAAGTTCTTGAAAAAGGAATTATATGTTACAGCACTTCCATTAACCTCAATTATGACAAGTTAAGAACTGGTCAGGTACGGGGGGAGAAAAGAAAGGAATTCAAAATACGCTTTTGACAATGGGCTGCAAAAAATATAGAGACAAGCAAGCGCAAGCCTTAAACCAAGAAATGGTATTAAAAACAAAAAATGTTCAAAATATTGTTTCTAAGGCAACTGCACCTAAAATAGGAGCAGATGCATTGAAATATAATAATCGAAATAATGACGACTTCAATGACTTACGACTATTTTCATATGCACATAAGAATTTCATTCAATTGCTCTTATCGACCATTTACTGTGTACATATACAGCAAACAGCAATTACAAATGGCAGAATCCATTGATTTGCCACTATTATATTTTGATGCTACAGGAAGTCTGGTGAGACATCCTGATAAAATTAAAAACCCGAGAGTTTATTATTATTGCGGGGTAATAAGCCTCAATAACATCAGTGATACAGTTCCACTCCTTGAAATGGTAGCATCAGAACATGATACAATTGCATTGCGTAATTTCTTTGATCGATTTAAAATTTATTCTATTAAGAACCAAGCATGGCCACCAACATTTAAAGGAGTAGTGGTGGATTTCTCGTGGGCGTATATACACGTAATTTCAATGTCATTTAATGAAATTACTTTCAAAGTATACTTGTTTGACGCGTTTTATAATTATTCAAACTTCAACAAGTTTATTTCGATTCACTTATGTTGTGCATACTTAATGAAAATTTTTTCAAACCGTGTAAAACAGTGCACACCTAAAGAAAAACAAAGAAGTAAATTGCGACAAACTTTAATTGATATATTAGCGATTCAAATTCCTTTACAAACTTTGGAGAAGGTGAATGAATGGTTTGAATGCGTTGCAATTTTATTAAATTCGAAATTTCACACTTCAGATGTAAACAAAACAATAGAAAAATTGAAAGAAATGGTGACAAAATCTGAACTACTTGATGTAGTAGAAAATGATTCAAAAGAGGGCAAACAAGAAAAACCACAATGTAAGAACAAAGTTGACCTTTTCGTCGAAAAGTCTTTGCGGAAAAGTAGCCCTTTCTATATACATTTCAATAAAATTTATGAGAGCCTGATGCTCAATAAAGTTGAAAGAAACAACTCAATTTATGATCTGAAAGATCGCCAAACACAAAATGTGTATTTTAACCCAGAGTTGTTCAAAATTTTATTGGAGAGCTACTTGCCATTCCTGCCTTTGTATTGTGGAAAATATTTGCCAGAAAAAGTAAAATGCAGAGAGATTGACTATGTTAGCAGTTCTCTTGTAGAAAATTTCCACAATACTATAAAGCACAAAATAATGACAAACAGGAAACATAGTAGAGCTACTGTATTTTTACGAAAAGTACGAAAAACAGTCATCTCTTCTTATAAACTTTGTCGTTTAAATATTCCTGACGAAGGTTTAAATCAACGAGCGATAGAACCAATATGTGATAATAAATTGGAAGATAAATTTGGCCACTTGTTTTCTCAAGAGACTTGGAATGCCAATACTAGAGTGTAACAACTCTTTTTCGTGTTGTATAAAATTGTCAGGGTATTTTGAACACCCTGTATACGTAGTGGGTAATTTTGTTTGTAGTTCTATGTACTTAGTTAAGATTCCGTATATAAATTTTTTTTTGTTGTCAAATTATGTTTTATAGTAAATTTGCTTTAACGTGTATGGCGAGCTTTAGATTTTTAGTTTGTGAAGTATTTTTTTGTAATTTAGGTTGTTTTTCCGTATTATTTTCGTTTATTGAATATTGATTAACGCTTATTTGTAAATAGTTGTATATAAGTTTAATTAAGGTTCATTTCGTTTGTTTTCCGAAAAATATAATAGAAAATGAAGTAATTTAAATGAATAGTATAGGTTTATCGGTGCATGATGTCATTGTCGCGACAAAAAGTCGCTTAACTTCGGTTGTCCGGATGAATACTGAGTATGTTGGTTTTGATTCATAGAGATTACATGTGGGCCTTATTGTTCGTACTTTAAGGTAAACATACAGAGGCTGTATTCGTTGATCTTGCTGACGGTTAGTTTTTCAAAATTTACCGAGTCCTTACGGACGAAAACGAAATTGTAGTACGGGGGTACTTTGGTTTCTCCTTCCGTTTTTTAATTGGTTGAATTATATTAGATAAGATTTTTTTATGAGTAGTGGGATGCAAATTCAAAGATGGATTTTTGTGAATACTTTGGGGCATTCTAAGAGAGTTCACGCTTTCAAGTAGTTGTACGTTGCCGCTTGTGTTACGCTTAGGGGGGGTGATTTAGAACGTTGATACTTTGGACCTTGTGGTGTTTAACGAACGTACTTTTTGTGTAATAAGGGTAGTTTAACTACTGAAGTAACCTGTGAAAGGGATTTATGAAAATTGTTCATTCACCAAAGGATTATACCTAGTGCCGATTTCGGTTTTACGTAAAATTACCTGGAGGACATCTTCGTGTTTTCTTAGTGCGTCGATGGACTTTTGGTTTATATCGCCTTTGCGGATTTACTTAAAATCATCGTTCTTACAGTGCCACCTATTTGTCATACAAAGCGTGTGTAAAGATACAAAGAAACTATCGCAATATATTAAAATATATTTAGTTATTTAAACAAATTATTAAGGAGTTTTAGTGGAAAATAAAATTATTTAAAAGAACATTAAAAGCTAAAAGTTATCAAACAATTTTTGAACGCTCACATTATTATTGTACAATAAGTTTTGGTTAATGCAGTAACATTTTGACGAGTTAACTTAAGAAGTTGTTCGTGTATAAAAGAATATCAGTCAACATTTATCTTCATCTTTTGCCGGACCTGGGAGTTTCCATTCCCGTTATAGCTGTAGCCGATCACCTGGTTCGTACCATCCGTTGTAACACAGAGGAGGTGCTATCTAGACCTTGTAAGGTATTATAACATTGTGTTTTTTATTGAAAACTTTTAAGATTGTTGTGTGTTTCGAATTATTTTATTTGTTGAAGGTTTGAAAGCGGAGTTGTGTATCGTTTTTTTTGTTAATTTAATTTGTTGTTTTAAATTTAGTTATTGGAATTAATCGTAACTTTAACGCTCCGCCTTCACACTTTTTTTTATTTTATTAGTAAAGGGCAATTGACCCTGTAGTTGTGTGGATACATAATCCACGGTTTATTTATATTTAGGTTAAACGATTTAGTACGGCGTAAGCAGATTCTGATCAGACATCCTGTCGCCCAATAAGCCTTTGTAGTTTTTTTGTCCATACACTTTATCGTATGTTTATATTTAACCTTATTTTATTTTATTATAGCTTTGTTTTGTTTTATGAATGTGTTTTACTTCTATGGAAACCCTTTTGTGTTACATAAAAGTCTTTATTGCAAGTTACCGGTAATTTAGTTCTAACGTAACGAAGTTAGTTTTTTTTGATTTTATTGAGTAATAACGTAACTTTTGTTTCTATTTTTTTTTGAGTAATAGCGTTCTTAATATTTAGTGTTTTATTTGAATTTTTTTTGTGTTTTGTTTTGATTATTACTTAACGTCAAATTATTTACACGGAGGTGTATTAACGTAACGTTATTGAGTGTTGATCACGCTTTTATTTGACAAGCGTGTAGTGTTTTTTTTTAAGCCCGATTTTAGGTGGTTTGCTGAATTGCTGTCCAGCACACCTGGAATTGATTACGAATAGGTAAGCGTATGTTTTTTGGATGTTTAGACACGCTATGTACTCGTAATTTTGGCACGACAACCCTTATTTTTGTCTATCAAATATCCTGGCGCCCTTAACCGAAACGATTTTGACTTCATCCCCTATTTTGACTAACGTACGATTTATTATTCTGGATGTGCAAAATTATTAACATCAATCCACGATCCGCACGCTGACTAGTCGAGGCAAAAAGGGGCCAATTTATCTGTAATCCCGTTCTACCACCCGTTATACCGTTACAAAATATACCTCAATTTAGGATCTTTCCTTCATTTAGTTCTAAATACAAGAAAATTTTAATTATTGAGATATTGGTATGAGGTAGACAACTTAATTTGCATATCTTCATAGTGCATATTTTCGTAGATATTTATATTCCCATAAACTGTCTTCTAGTCATTTGAGTTGCGCAACGCATCGTGACTTAATTTTATAATCAACGCGTCTGCGTTAAGTTATTCTGCTCATATATTGTGCGCAGAACAACATCATCTACTTCGAAGTCCTCCATTTTCACTTCCTGTTAAATGTCGAAGCATGAAGCTGCTTCTTTTTGATTTTATCTAAATTTATGTGAATGCGCCATCAATTTGGTGGTACGAGATATTTTTAATACATTTGCATAAAATTAAAGCATTTTGTTCTTTTTAGGCGTTTTCTTTACGCTTTCTTGAGGTATTTTTTATACCATTTTTTTCTTTAATTACACGTTTATCATTACTTCAATTTACAACGTAATTACATCTTAAGTACGCATTTTGATTTTATTGTTGCGTACATTTTTCGTTTTATGATTGCAATTGTTTGAATGGATACTTCCAATTAATGCAATAAGAAGTGGATTTAAAAGTTTTAAGAAGAAATTTATACGGATTTTATAAAGATAAATTCAGTTTGGGGTGCGGCTGATAACATTATGTCAAGATTGCACAATGATGATGTAAGAATGACTTCATGCAGGTTAGCCGGTTCGTAATCATATTTAGATACCAGTGGTTGTCAAAAAGAAAAGTTTGTATACAAAATTTCTAAGGTATTTGTTTAGTGATTTATTTAGTACTTTAAGCATAATTTTAAGACCTTCATTATTTCATCATTACATTTGATATCAATAAACATAGTATATTTTTATTTTTTTACATTTTTGTCAAGTCGGTTTAATTGTTCCGATATTATAAAAACAATTTGGTGCCCGAGATAAGTTCATTAGTTTTACATTTTTTATTATCGAGGGTAAGTGAAAATAATCGAGTAGTGGTAATTAAGCAAATCATTTTATTTGAACCCCCCCTATGAATCAACCGACTGAGCCAAAGGCACAACTATAAGTGGTGTAAGGTTAGTATTTTTGGAGAACTTACTTTTTATTATTTAAAATTTCACATACGTTACAACATTTTTATTACACTGTCGCCTCGAGCAAGATACATTGATTTGCTTTTATTACCATTTGCTGGTTATTTTCACTTTTATGTATTTCAGTTACGATTGTTAGTGATCACCATTTTAAGGTATTGTAACCATTTATTATTGTTATATTTGAATATTTTTATTGTATTTACGATTAGTGATATTTCATTGTTTATATATTATTTTTACCATGTCAAATTTAGATTATTTAGTGGATGTTCTTCGTAGTGATGAAAGGTTAACCGTAGATGAGAAACGCAAATTACTAAGACGCAAGTTCAATTTAGAAAGGATTAATCCAAAATTATTTGATTCGTACAAGAAATTGGAAATTAACCAACCCATCGAACTGGATTTATTAAAAGATAAACTTAATAATATTCAATCGTTGATTAATTTGTTCAAACATACGCCTTCAAAAGTAGAGTACCTTACACTTTACACTCGTTTATTGCACATCGTGAACGATTAAATTATACCACTTTTGATAATGAACTTTTATATTTATATGGTCAGTTATTAACTTTATGTAACGATTCTTTAGAATTTATTGAATCTATTTATCAAAACTTTGAATTGAATAATGATTTACCACAATTAGACGCTTCTGATATTTCTATGTCACCTAACGACAATGTTAATACTTCAGTTAATATTTCTGCTGAAGATTTTTCTAAATTAATGTAAACTTTACAAATTCCTAAAAGTTCTGTTCCTGTTTATAAATTAAATTTAAAATTTACGGGTAGTGATAAGGGTGATGATAAAATCTTTTGCTTTAAATGTGGTTATTCCAATGTTACCTTTCCTAATTGTCCGAAGTGTAAATTTTCAAAAAACTTATAATTGGGAAGTGTTCTGTTAGTCGACACATTCCTTATGATTTTTCAGAGACTGACAAACATGTTTTTAAAGATTGGTTGATTACAGTTAAGGAATTTTATGGAACTCCTAAAATTTGTTCCAAATTTATTGAAAAGAATAATGATATTAGACCTTTTATTAATGTAATGATTTTTAATGAAAATGTTGTTGCTTTATTAGATAGTGGAGCTACCGTAACTATTTTAGGTAAGCCTGCTTTATATTTAATTAATAAATATGATTTGAAGTTAAATAGGAATTCACCTTTTTCATCATTGATTATTGCTGATGGTTCTTCACAATCCATTTTGGGGAGTGTTGACTTATGTTTAACTGTTAATGGTATTACAAAAACTATTTCTGTTATTGTTTCTGAATCTATTACTACTGCAATTACTTTGGGAGTAGATTTTTGTCATTTATTTGAAATTAAAGCTGATTTTAGTGAAAATTCTTTTGTTGCAAACTCTGCGGAGACAACTTTTTCTATGATTAAGAGTATTGATGATCTTAATAATGATCAAGTTTTCGAATTTTACTTTATCTGATGCGACTAGAAATTATAGTCAAAAGTTAGCACCAAAGTTTATTGAAGCGAAAGTTGTTGAGGTGTTAGGTCCAACTACATACCGATTGGCCGCTCCTTTTGATAATAAACCATTAGGTGTTTTTCATGTTAAAGATTTAAAACCCCATTAGTTCTTAGTTTTTTGTATTCTTTTTGATTATTTTAATATTTTTGAGATTTTTACATTCTGGTTTTCTTATTTACATTTTTATTATTTTGATAATTTAATTTGATTTTTTGTGCTTATTTCGCACATTATTTTATTTTTATATATTTGTGGCTTTGCAAACCACTTATTTTATTTTTGCTACATTTGTTGGCATGATGGTTGATATTTAGATCACATCGTGCGTTTATTTTGCCGATTTTTTGGGACATTAGTTCTCGGGCAGATTATCTTCTTTTATTGGATTTACAATTTGCTATTGTTACAATAGTAAAATTTGAGATAACCATTTTGAGTTTACCTCTGATCGTTTATTTAACGTGTAATTTTCAAACTCTTAACCGTTGATAAGAAAACTAGTAATGCTTGTATACATTTTATTTTTTATTTGATTTAGTTATTTTAGTTTCCCTGAAATTGTTTTCGAAATTTTAGCTTTTGACTATTCCTGATTTGTCTAGTGTTACTAATCTTGGACGGTGCTTGAGGACTTCGGTTCGCCTCGTGTCAACCTCGATTAGTTCACTTCCCGATTGTGACTTCCTGATTATGACGTTTTGGTAGTTTTAGGAGGGGGTTTTTGTGTTCGTAAGAGTGCTTCATCTTTTCTCTTTGCTACCTCACCTAGATTTCGATTTATTTACAAAACGTGCGTGTTAGTTAGGGGTATGTTTAGTCTTGGACGACGACTGTGGAATAACATGAAACCTGAATCTCGTGAAGGGTTGGTTGGTTGTTCTCCACGACGAAGCATCCTGAGCTAATTTGCCATGAAAATAATCGTATCTTGGATTTACCGATTTTGACGTACCGAACGTGTCTGTAGTGGTTATGTGTGATGTACCTGGGAGGCTTGGTTTGAGATCACCGGCTCTCTTTCGGCCTCAAATCTCGCGATTATTTATTTATGGTTTGTCCGGAAGGATTTTTTTAGACTTGAGTGGAGTGGAATTTTGCCGTGATTTTTTTTAACGTTTCACCGAAAGCTGTTCCTGGGTTCCCCGCCCACTGTCCCTTCAGGTCATGGTTGGTTCCGTTCTTTTTTACGTTAGCTTCAAATTTTTTTTCCGGATTTTCTCATTTTGTTCTTCTGATGGTGATTTGCTTCACAAACCCCACCAGCTAAAGTTTTCACTTTATTTTAAGGCTTCGGGTCCTTTATCTCGACTAGTGGCATGTGCGGGTGGTAGCGCGTCAGTAGCTTTTATGTTTTTGCGAGGGGTCTTTCCTGACCAACATAACCACATTTTCAGTACTTCTTCGTACATTTTCTTTTCATTTTCTTTTACATTTTGCTTGAATTTTAATTAGTTTAACATTTTTTTTTATTTTCTTAAATTTTACTAACTTTATTTATTAACTTAGTGTTTGAAATCTCCGCTTTGGTGATCTCCGAGTCTAAATTTTAGGAGGGGGTGTGTAACAACTCTTTTTCGTGTTGTATAAAATATACCTCAATTTAGGATCTTTCCTTCATTTAGTTCTAAATGCAAGAAAATTTTAATTATTGAGATATCCGTATGAGGTAGGCAACTTAATTTGCATATCTTCATAGTGCATGTTTTCGTAGAAATTGATGTTCCCATAAACTGTCTTCTAGTCATTTGAGTTGCGCAACGCATCGTGACTTAATTCTATAATCAACGCGTCTGCGTTAAGTTATTCTGCTCATATATTGTGCGCAGAACAGCATCATCTACTTCGAAATCCTCCATTTTCACTTCCTGTTAAATGTCGATGCATGAAGCTGCTTCTTTTTGATTTTATCTAAATTTATGTGAATGCGCCATCAATTTGGTGGTAAGAGATATTTTTAATACATTTGCATAAAATTAAAGCATTTTGTTCTTTTTAGGCGTTTTCTTTACGCTCTCTTGAGGTATTTTTGATGCCATTTTTTTCTTTAATTACACGTTTATCATTACTTCAATTTACAGCGTAATTACATCTTAAGTACGCATTTGATTTTATTGTTGCTGATAACATTATGTCAAGATTGCACAATGATGATGTAAGAATGACTTCATGCAGGTTAACCGCTTCGTAATCATATTTAGATACCAGTGGTTGTCAAAAAGAAAAGTTTGTGTACAAAATTTCTAAGGTATTTATTTAGTGATTTATTTAGTACTTTAAGCATAATTTTAAGACCTTCATTGTTTCATCATTACATTTGATATCAATAAACATAGTCTCTATATTGTTATTTTTTTACATTTTTGTAAAGTCGATTTAATTGTTCCGATATTATAAAAACAATTTGGTGCCCGAGATAATTTCATTAGTTTTACATTTTTTATTATCGACGGTAAGTGAAAATAATCGAGCAAATCTAGTGGTAATTAAGCAAATCATTTTATTTGAACCCCCCTATGAATCAACCTATTGAGCCAAAGGCACAACTATAAGTGGTGTAAGGTTAGTATTTTTGGAGAACTTAATTTTTATTATTTAAAATTTCACATACGTTACAACATTTTTATTACAAGAGTAGTAGGTAATCATTTGGCAGGTAAACATTTAAGAAGAACGTCGGTTTTCTCAAATTCTAGCAGATAATCAATTAAATCCGTTCAGATTAATAAAATTAAATCTAATAAAAGAAAACAAGATTGCTCTACACCAAATAAAGTTGTTAAGTTATGAGTTATTGCTGAAGAAAGTTGTGCAGGAGTAGTCGATAAACCTATACCTGATGTAAAAACATGTTCCAAAGAATTTTTCAATCCAAATATTGGATGTCGAATTGAACGTTATATCAGATACGAAAACGAATTAAAATTTTATGTAATTGCTAAATTTTCAAAGTTAACTTTGCTTCATTAATCATTAGTCATAGAAGATTTCATAACATTGGATAAAAAATCGTGGTTATCGGAACATTTATTGGATACATATGTTTCTTTAATGAGCACTTATCCTAATAATAATTGTACAGTTGTACCATGCACATTAAGTGCATATTTAACAAATCCTAAAGAATATTCAGCAGAAATGTTAATGAATACAAATTTGTTGCAAACATTTTCTAAGCAAATGATTTTATGGCCAATTCTCGATAGCAAAAGAAATCATTTTACACTGATCGTTGTTGATTTATCAAGCAAAAAGTTTTGTTACATCGATCCAATGAATTCTTCCAAAATGACAAAGACAGCAATAGCACAGACCACAGAAAACACTGATAATTATTTTAAAATTTTTAACATAATGTATGCGCTAAATGCAAAAAAATGAAATACCAATTTTGACGAATTAAGTATCGGATGTTGGGACGAATTTCGTAAGCAAAATGATTATTATAACTGTGGAGTATATGTTATTCGATATATAGAAAAAGTCACCAACGCTGTTTACCAGTGCAAAAAGAAGTCAGTAATATTTGTCAGTTGTGCACAAAATCTCGACTTTAAAGTTTTAAGTTTATAAGTTTTAAGTATATTTTTAAGTATATTTTAAGTATATTGTTATGCAGATTATACATAATTTACGTAACTCTTGCGGTAAATCAAATTCCGCACTCACGAACTTACGAACTCGCCGCTACGCGGCTCGTGCGTTACCCGTTCGCTCGTGCGTAATTTGCTCTTTACCGCACTTCTTACGTAATATACTATTACATTATTGTAGATTGTTTTTATATATTTTATATTATATACCTCACATGCATTACATTATTTACAACATTTTACCATTCTGTATTACAGCTGTCATTACAAGCAAAATAAATTATCGGGAAATTTTTGGCATTTTCATTAATAACATAATAAACATTAATAAACAGCTTCGATATTTTTCTAAATTTTTTTCTAAATTTTGGGATGTAAAGTAGCTCACCTCCTCGTGGTGCATCCTGGATAACGCAAAATGAGTTACATTGATATTTCCTCACCCCAAGCAAACATCAATAAAAAGTAATACAGATCCAATATGTTTTAATGAGAAGCCACTGTATAGCTCATTTATGATTTAAAATGTAAAACAAAATATAATATCATCATCCATCGTCATCTTGCATGCATTCCCAACAATAAAATTTTTGAAATTTTAAAATTGGCCATATCTTATCAATAAATGATTAGATTAGCACGTGTTAGGCATCATGGTGAATTTTTAGCTAGGTATGTACATACATATATACATACATCGTTCTTGTTGCTTGGCACTTAACTTGAATAAGCTTAAATGGGGATATTAACGAACAATAATATTTATGGTACTATTAGTCAACATTCAACAGGTATGCGATATAGGTCACAGGATGCAGAATTTAATCAGCTTTCGTATAGCATATCAGCAATAACCCTAGCAGCACCGAATATACATACTATATTTCAGAGATGTTATCCTAATATTAGATGTCATTTAAATATTGCAACCTATAATAGATATATCCTAAATATTATAAAACTAGATATAACGGATGTTTAAAGAATATCTACTTGCAATATATTTAATATATTATAAAGTGTTAATTATATTGTAAGATATATTCGAGATGATGTGTATATTACAAAAAGATGTAAACCCAATATTTCTTTTTGAGATATTGTGGATATTTTCCTAATATTATTAAAGCAGATGTAACAGATGTTTGATGATATCTCCGTATAAGATATTTAATATATTATAAAGTTTTATAATTTTGTAAGATATATCCGAGATTGTGTGTTTATTACAAAAAGACATACAACCATTATTTCTTTTTAAGATACAGTGGATGTTTGCCAAATATTTGTTAATGTTTTATTGTAATATAATGTTTCAAATCTTCCATAGTGGTTTTATGTACATTTTCCAACAAATATTTACATACAAGATTTGAAAATGATATGAAAATATTGAAATTGGAATATTGACACAAAAGACGAATCTAAATACAATTAAGAAATCAAATTAACAAGCTTTAACTATGTACTGATTTCCATTTCATTGTTACCGTTGCTTTGCACCAAAACCTCGTAAAGTTTCTATAAACTGAACTGTTTGTAATAAAAATTACTAACTAAAGTAATAATAAGTTCTCTCTTGCAGACCGCGAGAAATTTTATAAACCGAGTCTAAAGACGAGTTTTATAATTTTTTTAGGTCTGCTTTCGTATCGAACTTTCAATACAATTTAGCATTCTACTAGAAAAAATAGTTTAAATACAAGTTGTAGATATAAAGTAATTTACAACGTTTGTTTAATAAACTTTTTTTTTTATAATTAATATTCTTGAAGATATTGTTAAAACAAGAAATCTCGGCAATTAACCATTACTTAAAAAAACTGTTTATACAAAAGATGTGTATAGTGATTATTTGAAATAACCTATATTTTTAAAAAATTGTGTAAATATTTATGAAGAAATTCTAAAAAAAACTTGAAGTGTCTCTCTATAAAGTGCCCTTTCGGCTATCCGAATTATACCCAAAATTTAATATAATTACTGCATATATAAAAAAACCCTTAAATACCAATGGTTTATCAAAATCGGCCGAGCCGTTCTTGAGATATCGTTTTTGCATATTATACGGACGGCCTAGGACAGAAAATTTTTCTCGCTTAATTATAATCTACTAACTGTAATTCGTCGAGAAAAGTGAAAAATAGAGTGAAAAATACGGTGTTAAAATTTACTGTGTTAAAGTTTTCGGTTTTGAAATCGTCGCATGACATCCGCATATTTTATAAGATGTGGAGTAAGATCTATTTCATTTTTTCGTTAACGGAAAAGATCTCAAATTTTATATAATATACGTATAGATTAATTTCCCTTGTTATGTTGAAGTGTATAATTAAAAATTTTGAAGAAAACAAGTAATACACGTTTAATCTTCTACGTCTCCTAATTATGTGATTATATTAACAATGCATTTATTTTATAAATCCGTATTCACAACGTAGTTTTTGACCCTTTTTTAAATTCTACCTGCTTGTCGCCTGTCGGTGCTTGTTGTGTTTCTCACCCCCCTGTTGTAATGTGTCTTTTGGATCTGTTATCTTTTTCTATTTCTCTGTAGATATTATTTTGGTACAATATTGAAAAATCCTGGGGGGTAATTTAAATGTGTACAAATAACAACCACTTAAAAATTTAAATTCGGTTTAACGATTATTTGTTTCAAAACGGCTATAAGATGTAAGTAGTAATATAAGGCCGGAGCTACTCCACTTCAAGGTCACCCATGTAAATCTTATGGGATTTATTTCAAGGTCAATTGAGTTTTCTCATTATGCCAGAACGCGCTCCACGCCTCAAGGACGTTTGAAGGATGCTTTTGTCGGGGAATTTAAATTTTCGGTGCAGGTCAAGGTCAAAGTAAAAATAGAAATTGCAATATCATCTTCATCATCATATTACAATTCTTAGAAAGTCTAAAAGTGTAGTGGTCAAGGTCAAAGATTATTGATCTGTAGGGATATCGTATAACATTTCTTAGAAGTGTAAAAATAGAATAAGTTCATGGAAAGAAGAAAAAGAAGAAGAAGCCTAGGTTAGCGGTTTTGAAGGATGTAGATTTATAATAAAAAGGCTTCCTTGGGTGTGTGTGATTTAGTATTAGCAGAAATGATGAAAATGGTAGTATGCAAGATAGGAAACGCAAGAAAAGAACAAGTATTAACTATTGTGGAGCGAAAGAAAAGGTTGGAGGTGTTGATACGAAAAATTAAAGATTTAAAGGTAGATTTAGAGGTGTATGAAATAAATAGAAGAATGAGACAGCTTCAGTATGGAAATAAAAAGAACAAGTATGAATTATTGTTGAGTGAAAGAAGAGGTTGGAGGTGTTGATATGAAAATTAAAGATTTAGAAGGTAGATTTAGGGTGTGCGCATTTTCACATATAAATTTCTAATGCTTGTTTTTAAGAAAAGTCTGTAAATTTTTTAAATCATGTAAAATTTGGGATTTTGTTCTTCCAAATATTAAGTTACCCAATTAGATGTTTCATTACGGAAATTGGTATCCTATAAAAAGAATCTTTTAAAACTATTTATGTATAATATTTTAACTAAATAAATAGATAATCATGTAACAAAAACAAATTTCATCTTATTAAAACTGTGTTGTAGTTGATGTGAATATTTTACCTTAAGGAAAAAAGAATTAAAACATTTATTTTCACAACCTCTACACATTATAGGTGATCTGAATATTTCACTATAAGAAATAAAGTAAAATAGAAAAAATAAACATTTATTTACAAATACACTAGTCTAACAATTATATTATATAGTGATGAGAACGTTGGAAATGTACGAGGTGAAGCTGAAGATGAAGAGTTTAAAAATAAGAAGGGTGCAAAATAAATAAATAATGTGATATGAAGTTTGATTTTTAACTATATTATAAAATCATAAGTTCGCATTTTCGCATATAAATTTCTAATGCTTGTTTTAAGAAAAGTATGTACATTTTTAAAAATCATGTAAAATTTGAGATTTTGTTCTAAATATTATTATTATTATGTTACCGAATTAGATGTTTTATTACGGAAATTTGTATCCTATAACAACAATCTTTTAAAAACTGTATTTAAGTATAATATTTAACGAAATCATGTAACGAAAAACAAATTTCATCTTACTAAAA
This sequence comes from Vesta saturnalis, assembly GCA_036346205.1. NCBI lineage: Eukaryota > Metazoa > Arthropoda > Insecta > Coleoptera > Lampyridae > Vesta > Vesta saturnalis. The sequence continues at coordinate 2,256,814 of JARFJB010001479.1, read as the reverse complement.
CTGTAGTGACATCAAAAAGATTTTGAACTTGGAAAAATTGTGTAAAATCGTTATGCAACTACTTATGATTTTTTACTGTTTATGTTTAATTCCACATGTAAAATTGCAATACTTTTTTGATGTATAATCTCTACACTTTATAGTTATAGGTGATGTGAATATTTCACCTTAAGGAAAAAAGTAAAAAGAATTAAAACGTTTATTTTCAAAACCTCTACACATTATAGGTGATCTGAATATTTCACTATAAGAAAAAAAGCCGAAAAAAGAATTAAACATTTATTTTACTAATAACAACAATTAAAACACTTTAGAAAAAAATAATAAAAAACTAAACTACACTAGTTCGTTAACTTAAATGAGGTTAAGGGACTAACCCAAGGTAATTATGTGATCTATAAAATTAGTAGCAAAATTTTTGACAACAGGTAGTATAATCAATTGGATGTCAAACTTTAATTGTTGGCAATTTTCTATAATTTTTGGAGGGTATCATATTACATTATATTAAGGTAATTTTTGAGGTGTGTCAAATTACGTTTCATGAATTTCGGGGGTTGTCAAATTTACATTTTTACACAATTTTGTGGGGTGTCAAATTATATTTTATGGTAATTTTGGTAATTACTTTTTTTGGTAATTTTGGGGTGTCAAATTACATTTGTTGGTAATTTTGGGTGTCAAATTACATTTTTGGTAATTTTCGGTGTCAAATTACATTTTTGGTAATTTTCGGGTGTCAAATTACATTTTTGGTAATTTTGGGTGTCAAATTACATTTTTGGTAATTTTCGGGTGTCAAATTACATTTTTGGTAATTTTCGGGTGTCAAATTACATTTTTTGGTAATTTTCGGGTGTCAAATTACATTTTTTGGTAATTTTCGGGTGTCAAATTACATTTTTTGGTAATTTTGGGGTGTCAAATTACATTTTTGGTAATTTTCGGTGTCAAATTACATTTTTTGGTAATTTTCGGTGTCAAATTACATTTTTGGTAATTTGGGGTGTCAAATTACATTTTTGGTAATTTTCGGGTGTCAAATTACATTTTTGGTAATTTTCGGGTGTCAAATTACATTTTTGGTAATTTTGGGGTGTCAAATTACATTTTTGGTAATTTTCGGTGTCAAATCACATTTTTGGTAATTTTCGGTGTCAAATTACATTTTTGGTAATTTTCGGTGTCAAATTACATTTTTGGTAATTTTCGGGTGTCAAATTACATTTTTGGTAATTTTGGGGTGTCAAATTACATTTTTTGGTAATTTTCGCGTGTCAAATTACATTTTTGGTAATTTTCGGTGTCAAATTACATTTTTGGTAATTTTGGGTGTCAAATTACATTTTTGGTAATTTTCGGGTGTCAAATTACATTTTTGGTAATTTTCGGTGTCAAATTACATTTTTGGTAATTTTGGCAATTTTTGGGGGTCATTCACCCCACGGGAAATGCCCAAAAAATGTCAAAAGGTAACTTTAAGCGTTTTGGTTGTCAATCTTTTACGATATTGAAAGGCGGTCTTGGTTCATTACATATATATGTATTGTCTTATGCGCTTTACTATTTTATAACCTTGCTCTATTTCTTATCTTTTGAAGGACATCAATGTTCCATAAACTCGTTGACCATCGGGTTATTGTACCCTCTATCGTTAACTTGAGAAGGTATATAAACCGATGATGTACGGTAAGATGGCAGATATCGCAGCTTAAAGTTAAAGAGCGATTACCTTCCGACAATTGTCTTTGTAATAGTTCTAAAGTGTTTTGTAGTCTGAAAATAGTTAACAAAACGGTCACTCCCCAGTTACGCTGATTTTTTTAAATTGTTCGTGTGTGTTTATGTGAATTTAAATAATATTTGTTTACATTTAATATTATAGCTTCTAAGGTAAATAAGCAGTTAAAATAATTAGATATGAATATAAATTCGGTTTCTGTTACAAGTAGTGAATTAATAAAGGTAATTCGCAAAGCTATTAAACTATTGAAAACTAAGGATGAAATAACCAGACATATTCATATGTTAAGAAATAATATCAGGACTTTGAAAAATTTATTAAAATTCAAATGTATACTGTAAATGAAAATCCACTTAGACTTGAAAGTAATTTATCAATTCTCAAATGTTATCTGGCGAAATTAAATCAATTAAGACAGACTTTAGATAAAAGAGGCGCTGGTGTAGCAATTAGTTCAAGTAACTTACAGTGGCACGATGTACAATCTTGCTTCAATGACAGATTACTTACAGGCATTATAGTCAATTTAAATATTAAAGATCCGCTAGTATTCTTGAAATGTGCTTATAAAAGTTTTTCGAGAAAAATTAATGTAATGTTACGACAATCAATGCTAAAAGTAAATGTCGTTTTAGCCTGTCATTTCATTCAACCTCAAAACCTTGAGCTTGACTTAAAAACATTTGCTTCCAAAAATGAAATTATAGATGTTGGTACCGATCTTAAACAATGGTACAAAACGCATGTATTCGATAAACTTCAGGCAAAATTAGAAGAGTTTGCGGAAAGGGATTCGGGATGAGCATTGCAAGAAATTTTACACTTAAAGGTTAATATTAACAATTACATTCCTATAAGGGGAGGTGTTTCGACGTATGTTAAAGTACCTAATTTCATAGCAATGAAGCGGGCAGTTGTTAATGTAAAAAATAATGATGAATACTGTTTCTTGTGGGCCATAGTATCTGCTTTATTTCCAGTACAAAATCATAACGATAGAGTTTTAGTTATCCTCATTTTAGCGATATTTTAAAATATGAATCTATTCAGTTTCCTATTAAATTAAACGACATCGGCAAATTTGAAAAGTTAAACAACCTTTCAATTAACTTATATTGTGTAAAGGGTAAAAAAGTGTTTCCATTTTTATTAAGTAAGAACCACATGAATAACAGAGAGTCAATTAATTTACTGATTTTACCTTGCGATTCAAATAACAAATGTGGTGCAGAAGAAGGTATGCCAAGTTACATTAATGGTAATAATAATACATTTTATCACTTTACTTGGATAAAAAGTATGTCAGCTCTGTTTGCCAAGCAACTATCCAATAGGGATCATAAAAATTTTTGTAATCGATGTCTGAATCATTTCTCTACAAACATACTTTTAGAAAAGCATATAGCTCGTTGTCACGAATTTAATACGTGTTCCTCTAGATTACCGATGAGTGACGATGAAAAATTTTTGGAATTTAAACATTTCACATATCAAGAAAAAGTACCGTTCGTCATTTATGCAGACCTTGAAAGCATACTTGAAAAATCCTCTCGGTAGACGATGAAGGAAGTAATACACGTGTATGTGAAAACATGTTCCCTTTAGTATAGCTTATTATTTGAAATGTTGTTATAACGACTCATTATCTAAATTTCAGTTGTACAGGGGCGAGGATTGTATTACGTGGTTTGTTAATGAATTATTAAATTTGGCGTATTGGGTTAACAATATACTTAATATGGTTGTACCAATGGATAACCTAACACAAGATCAGATTAAAGATTATGAGAATGCGGTAGTATGTCATATTTGTAGGAAACCATTTACGGGGGATAATATTAAAGTTAGAGACCACGATCATTTAACAGGGAAGTATAGATCCGCGGCACACAGAGGTTGTAATTTAAATTTTAAGGTGTACCATGTTATACCTGTAGTATTTCACAATCTTAGTGGTTACGATTCACACTTTATTATTCGCGAATTAGCAAACGGTTTTCCGGGCCAGGTCAAACTTTTACCGTTAAATAAAGAAAAATACATTTCATTCACCAAATTAGTCAACAATACAAAGATACACTATAGGTTTATTGACTCCTTTAGGTTCATGAGTAGCAGTATTGAGAAATTGTCATCATATTTGGAGAATGATAAAAAAAATATTACCCGATCAAATTGTAATAGTGATAATGAATTTAATTTATTAGTTTGTAAGGGAGTCTTTCCATATGAATATGTTGATTCTTGGGATAAACTTAATGAAACTACTTTACCTCCAAAACTGCATTTTTAGTAAGCTTCAAAACAAAGATATTACGGATAAAGATTATATGCATGCCGTTAATGTTTGGAATACGTTTAGACTTGAAACGTTAGGTCAATACTCGGATTTATATCTAAAACAGATGTTTTACTTTTGGCGGATGTTTTTGAAAATTTTCGTCGAACCTGCTTAAGCGCATATCAACTGGACCCTCTTTATTATTATACAGCGCCAGGTTTGGCATTTGATGCAATGTTAAAATTTCTCAAGTTAGATTAGAACTTTTACCGATATCGACATGGTTATGTTCATCAAAAGAGGTATTAGAGGAGGAGTATCGCAGTGTTCCAACCGTTACGCGAAAGCTAATAATAAATACATGGGTGAAAGCTACGATTCTAGTATCCCAACGAGCTTTTAATTTATTATGATATTAACAACCTTTATGGAAGAACAATGGAAGAATTTTTACCATATGGGGAATTTTCTTTCATCGATGAGCCTAATATTGAATGCATATTAAATAATCCTAACGATTCAGACATTGGGTTCATCATAGATTGTGACTTGGATTACCCACACAGTTACATGAGTCCCATAGCGATCTACCTTTGGCACCTGAGCACATGATACCCCCAGCCCCGTATTCCAAATCCAAATTAAAGAAATTATTGCTCACATTGTACCCAAAACGTAACTACGTTCTTCACTATAGGAATTTAAAATGTATTTAGAGCAGGGATTAAGACTAGTTAAAGTAAATCGGGTTTTACGTTTCAAACAGTCGGCGTGGTTAAAAACATATATAGCTTTGAACACAATGTTAAGGCAGGAATCAAAAACGAATTTGATAAGAACTTTTTAAATTAATGATTAATAGCGTTTTGGTAAACTTATGGAAAATGTTCGCAAATATAAGGATGTGCGTTTAGTCACAAAATGGGAAGGTCGCTTTGGGGCTCGCGCACTTATATCCAAACCCAATTTTCACAATTGTACTATATTTGACAACGACATGATTATAATAGAAATGAACAAATTGGAAGTCTTTTGAATAAACCTATATATGCAGGATTTTCGGTATTAGATGTTTCAAAAACCTTTTATATGATTTTCATTATAATTATATTTTAAAGAAATTTAAAAATAATGCCAAACTCTTGTATACGGATACAGACAGTCTTGTGTATGCCTTCTCTGTACCCGACATATATCAGAGTATGAAAGAGGATATTAATAGATTTGATACCTCAGACTATGATCCTGATAACGTTTATAACATTCCATTAGTTAACAAAAAGTGCCAGGCTTAATGAAAGATGAAAATCACGGTAAAATTATGTTAGAGTTTGTTGGTTTACGCTCAAAATGTATGCATATTCTGTTAACCAACACAAAGTTGTAAAGAAGTCCAAAGGTTCTACATCGGCTAGTGTCAGACAAGTTACATTAGATGATTATAAAAGGGCTCTGTTCGACTATAACATTGTAAAGCGTCACCAGCGTCTTATAAGATCAAAAAACATTCGGTGTTTACAATAAAACAAAATAAGGTGGTTCTTAGTCCTTATGATGATAAAAGATTAATACATTTTGGGTTAACTGATACTCGTCCTTGGGGATTTAATGTTACATGATCTTATACTTTTCTTTTGTTGTTGTAGAAATCATAAAATGAGTAATCAACAATCTCTAAAAAAATGGATGAGGAATTGCAACATTCCTCGCAAGAAATTTATAAGAAATTTTTGAAGCATGCCTTAATGGGGAAGGGTTCTATAGAGGTTTATATTCTAGTTGCTAACATACTTCAGAACATTGTAATACCTGATGAATGCTTTAAGTGGTATGCTGAGAATGCAGATGGAGCGTGTATCGATACGATTAACACATTATTTAACGTAAAGGTTAAGTTAGACCGTTATATTAAAATGTTATTAGAAGTTTGTGTAGAAAAAGATTTTATAACTGATATAGAATTAGAAAATGTAATTGGTCAAATTAATGTTTCCTTAAATTTAAAAATTTCTTTTAAAAGATATGTATGTAACTTGCTAAACGATAATGATAATTGCTTTACACCTAAAGTACAATATAGTATCGAAAATATTAAGAAACATTATCATGACATTACTTGGGCTACTAACGAATTTATTTCAACTGCTGCTTATTATGCTAACTGTAAATCACTTAAGCTATATATCGATGTAATTAATGCGCAAAACTTTAAATACACTTTTGAACCGTCAAAAAATTATGAACATTTCACAATATACAACTGGATTCTGGAAAACGTTGAAAAGGTCGGAAAGGCGAACGGTTAGGCTGGACAAGCGGACCTGACTCTGGGAAATGGCCATCAGTTAAGTTTGAGGACTACAGAGACACTTTAGATCTAATACATAAGATAATTAGATAGATTAAACAAAAATTATGTATATATCAGTATGTTTTTATTAATAAAAAATAAATTACAATTTGTCTTTTATTATTATTTTTCTTACAGAAATTACATCCTATGTTAGTCTGTACCTTAAGTACACTATATTACAATAATTGATTATTCATATTAGTCGATACCTATACAAGCCGGACATTTATATCCGTTATTAAACCAATAGTGATGCTTTCTACAGTAATTTAAGTGTTCCAAACTACTTGTTGTTTTTACCGGCATTATTGAAATACAAATGAGCTTATTATACAATCCTCTATTGCTTATAAATTTGAGTTTTTATTTCTAGTTAAGTAGTTAACAATAATATGCTTATAAAACTTTATTGTCATCGTCGATCCACGAGTATTCGTTTAATCCCAACCATTTCACGTACACTTTATTCTTCTTACGTCGAATGACCTTTTCCACCAAGTACACATCCGGATATTTAGCTTTTGCAGTTCCTGTCCATAAAATCCACCTAGTATAGGTGTATCTTTCATGTCTTCTAGCAAGTACGTGACCGGATTGGTTACGCGTACTTTAACAATCTTGAAAAGTTCACTAGACCAGTTTGGTATATAACCTTTATCAAAGATGCTTTTAAATTTACTAATGCGGACTATGTCACCCACCATAAACCGATGGTTTTATTAAAGATTTTCAGATTCGAATATACATTAAGCTTTGTGTTAGCATTTACTTCGCTAGGTTTCATTCCGATCGTTCGATGTTTACGGTTATTGTACTCTGTCGTCACTTCTTCGAGAAGTGGGCCAATCCATACGTATTTTCCATGCACCCCAAATTTTTTATACAGGGTATTCTTGATTGTCCTAATCACTCTTTCTGCTATGCTAGCCTTTTTAGTGCTGTAGGTGGAATAGTGATTAATGTTATGTTTTATCATCAGGTTAGCGAAATGCTTATTGTAGAACTCTTTTCCAGCATCTGTTTGAAGATTTTTGGGAGTCCGTTCTTTAAAATGGTTTGCATAGCTTTCATAACTTCTACCCCGTCTTCGTCTTCAAACCTCTCGTCCATAGGTATTTAGAGAAACAGTCGATAACTACCAGGATGTATCTGTAGCCCTTATTCTGTTTGGAGTAAGGTATAAATTCAGCTAAATCGGCTTGCCATAGATCATCGAATCCCTTAATAATAGTACGTCTACGAGGGAAATTTTTGCGTGCCGGTTTATGCAACTCGTTTACCACTTGTTCCATCCTTCCTTATCGTTCCATCCTTTACTTAACGTTTCTTTAGTTGCATTTAAATCTGCTTGTACTACCTCAACATAATTACGAACATCATTTATAAGCGACGTCACTAACTGAAGACAAAACTCGAGGTAACCTTTATTTATGGCATCGGAGTTTTCTTGAGGATCGGCTACCGCTCTTAAGCGGTTCCCATTTAAATGGAACCTCGTCAGTTGATAGTGCTGTAAGGTTAGCGCGTCTTGAGGTTCGATGGGATCGGCTACGTTAGTTAAACGCTTATTTTCGACATTAAACTTATCGTCGGTAATGGTGAATTGTGATTTTAGCAGTTTATGGAATTGAGCGTGAACATGAGAGCGTCCAAACTTGTCCATCATTGCGCGAACTATAGTTGACTAAAAAGTTTTCGGAGGGTTTCTCAATATATCCATCTTCGTATAGTTCTTCCACGACTGATATGATATCATTAACGAGACCAGTATTACCGGCCATTTTTCAGCCCACAGGACCTCCAAATCTTGAATCAATTCATGCACGTTGTTCCAGTATTTGTATTCAACTGGTCGTCCAATTTCTTTGAATATTGTAACTTCACCCCTTTTCTCCTTCACCTCCACCTTCTCCAGTAAGGGTTTAATTATCCCTGTATATTTTTGGCACGTGTACCTTTCAATTGTTCATCCGGGTTGTTATCACGATGAGCTGCATTAGTTGCAATTAAGATTTGTGTATAATTCGTCTCGTCTTCGCTAGTTATTAGACGTTTGTCTGGTTCATTCATTATTATTAGATCATACAGACCACTCGTACCATTATACCGAACTCCTTAATAATCAAATCCTTTCCGTCTATCTTTACCGGTGTCTTGCCAATTGCCCACTTATCGCTTGAAATGTCGTAAAGAACTCCATAAGTGGTATCAATTGCATTCGATGCATCGCTTAGCATGCGTTCTATGTATATTCGTGGTAATGGATCATATTGTTCCAGAAATTCTCTCGATGCAGAGGTATTGAGTGAAATAGAATCGGTGGTAATCGCTACATGTTCTTCTTCTTCCACTTGGGGTGTAATTTCTCCAATCACACTAGTCTCGAGGAACGATGGTGTCTCTTGACGCAGAGGATTTCTTTGAAAATACGGAAGTTGTGCGAATGGACTAACATAATTACTACTACTACTAAAAGAAGATGATCTTCGTTTGTTAATTCCTCGCAAATGATAAGGTATTGACGGTGTGGTACCATACTGCTGAATCGGCGACCTTTTCTTTTTGATAGGGGAGGAATGACGTTTTGGTGACGGTTTTGTGAATACCTCCACCTCCTCCTCCTCCTCCTCAGCATCCTCCGGCTCCGTCTTTACTAGCGGTTCGATTTTCTTTGCAATGTTTGCAAGTGGTTCAATGAGTGGTTTGTAAGTTTTAGTGAAATTTGCCTCTTTAGTAAATCGATCCTCCTTAAGATGATCATATTTTTGCTGTATAGCTTTACGAACTTGAATTATACGTTTTGTCAACGCTAATCTTTCGTTGTCCATCGGTGCGGATCAGCAATAAAACAGGTCTAACAGGTAAATAAACAGCTCTGTTTAAAACAGGTCAGTTTAAAGCAGGTCTGTTATGTACCCTGTTGAAACGGGGCTGTTTACTTGTAGGCTGTTTTTCCCAAATGATATTTTAACGATACTGCTATGGTATTATATACTGATCGAAGCCTTTCCTAAAACGGCCGTTTTTACTTCAGCGTCTTTATTTATTACCAGGAATCCGTATCGATTTCGCCAACTCTCTGAGCACATGTCTCGAAACAATTGCATGCTTACAATTGGGGCGACATGATCTTCATGTATGTGACGCAAATTCAAATCATCCTGTTCGAAGAGCACTATTAAATTGGCGTTATCTCTAATCAGCTGTTTGGGGATTTTAGTATAGGTTTGACCCAAGTAGAAGCAGTCAATGTTATTATGACGTCCCATTGAAAAGTACGCTCTAATATGGTTTTGTTTTTCGCAAGCGATATCGTCGAAGATAAACACTGAATTGGGTTTTGCCTCGCTCGGTTCCATAATGTCAGTATTATCACTGAAGCAATAATAACCAATATCTTTCATGGGATCTAGAATTTCACCCAAGAGTCGGTATTTTTCTTGATTCAACGATTTTGAATAGACATACACGTGTTTGAAACGAAGACCGTTCGGTTCAGTTAGGAGACTAAGCATGGTGTTTGTTTTTCCACAATTGGAAGGACCACAAATTATAGCGCGTACGCTGTTTGGAAGTAACTCTCCATGCCGTTGTATCTCGCTGTTTGCAGCTTGAGTTAAATCATCGAGATTTACAACAGGTAGTTTTTGAGTTTGAACCACTACTCGCATGTTGTTGTTGTTGTTGTTGATCAGTGTCTATCCGAAATAAAACTGCACAACTTGTCAATATGGTTCTTTATTTTATACATCTAATATTACAATAGATTATTATTATTATTATTATTATTATTATAACATATTATAGTTTTTTCACTTCTCCCGTCAAAGGATTGTATTGCACCATGGCATCATGTAATATGAGACAATAGACAACGATACCAGGTTCAAACACCTCCAACGCTTCCATTTCAAGTTTTACATCTACAGTCGAGTGTTTTAGTGATTCATTTTGTTTCGAGCAATCCATTACGAATATTGGACATGTCTTGAATTGCGAATAGTCAAATAATGCATCCTCATGATTGTTGATCGTGTAATATTCTCTTCGAAAATTTAAATAATTTTGGTAGGCTATTATGTACTTGTTGACGTTGAAATCCAGATGCATCGCTTCGTATGGGTAACTTTCCGAGTTGAGGTGTAACTTTAGATTGCGAATATTCACGTTATCGAAATCGGCCGCTCTTTCCGTCGTTGAAAACTTCTTCCCTTTTGAAAAGCCACAATTGTCCAGCGAGGTTTCTCCAATTGAGTGGAAGTTTTAATTGGCCATATGTCCGACTGTGTCTGTTTTAAAGCTGGCAATTCATACAGTTCCCATTGACGAAACGGAATCGTAATGGTTGTATTTTTATTGATTTTTTGGAACAGACTTAGTTTAGCACTGTAGCTTAGCATCACATGCGGAATCTTCCATTGAATTTTATTTAACGTTATTTTAGCGTCGTCTGCGGTACCCTTATAACAATCAGCATCGCTTCTGGAACGTATTAACACCAACTCCTGTCGCATATTCACGATAACTTGCTGATAATCTTCCATACTTCCGAATATGTGTTTTAGAGGTATACAGACGGTAAAATGTTTTTCTTTGTTGCTTTTAGCGTGTTCCACTTGTAACGGTTCCTCATTCCTCGGTGACCATCCCAAATGCTGTAAACCTTTGCTTTCATTCCATGTGTACGATACGTATCCTTTGAGTGCGGATGTTATACCCGGATTTCTACATGTATCCACTTTCTGACCTCCTAACTCGTAACGTATTTCCTCGAAAAGGAATGGTGCAAAGTTGTTTGTTAGATAACATGTTTTACACCGGCTCCTTCTAGGGCCGAGCTCCATTCCATTTTACCTTCAATATACAGGAAACTATCGTATGTTGCGGTTACCAAATCTTGACTCTGTATCAATATACGGATCTCATCGGATAATCCATAATTAGAAGAGCCGTACGGAAGATATGTATGAATATCAGACTTGGTGATGGTCTCATCAAAACGTGCGCTTTGAAAGATGTTTAACGAATCTGCCATTTCTATGTGGTTTTAACCCTATAGATTCCAAAAAGTACTTTTCGCCAGACGTTAATTCACCAGCACGCTCCTGCTTGAGTAAACCATTGTAGGCTCACGTCCTGTATTTATAGTATCATTGAGGAAAGATGGAAGTGGACCTTGGTTAATTCTTAAGCCCATATTCTTTTAGTTCCAGTCGTACCGTAAATGGTTCGCTCTCCCGAAATCGATTAATTCACCCTTCTGGTTCGTTAATTTAATTGAAATATTACCGATAGTATTGGTGTTGACTACCAAATACTGAGGATTGCTAGGAATTTTGTCTAAACGATAGCCTGGTGGGACAGACACGTCTATTTCATACAGCACCTTCGCTGGATTCCCGTTTCTATACGAACCTTTGACAATATTACACTCTATGTGAATATTTGTATGTTTAATTATTTGTATATCTAATACAGAGATATGCAAAACGTTAGCTTTCAATATCACCGGTTCAAAACCTAGCATACGTCCAATGGAATCCTTTTGAGTAAAATCTATGTCAAATTCACAGCTAAGCTCACACTTGAGCGTGTTATTATTTGCCCTTAAACTAAAGAGACTTGTAGGAATGTGCGTTTTATATAGATGCTCAGTTCTTCCAACTCGTATGCGCCATGTGGAATTTCAATAGCGTTGAGTTCTGTCGCTTTTATGTAATAAAATTTATCGTTTCCAGCGTGTATATTCCTTATGCTATTACAACCGTAAAATCCGACGACACCGATTACGTAGGTTTTCTCGGAATTAAGTTCGATCGGGGGGTAAAAGTTATTACTCGCTATGTTACCAACACCCTCTACACTGAAGGTGATTGACATGGTGACTGTATGTTCCCAACTACTGAATATGCTATTTATATAGAAACTTTAAACAGAGATGTCCACAATTTGTGGTACCGAATTGTTGCTCTTGAGAGTAATTATGGTATATTTTACAATCGTGAAAATAGTCCAGAACTTCTCTCGGTGGTGGAATATTTCCGAAACTATCATAGTACCATACGCTTCCATCACGTTTTTGTAACAAACCCAATGAGTACCACGTCCCTTTTGGTTATCTAAATTAATAATACCAGCCTCGTTATTCCATGACAATTTTGGCGTATTATCTCTCATAAACACACCCCTAAAGTATGGTACATTCCTTGCGTGCTCTCTTAGCTCTACATCAGTCAACGGTCTTTTCGGTAATTTTTGAAGTTTTTTTTTTTATTTATTTGGTTTCAAGTGCAAAGCCATACCTCCTCCTGGCCGATAGGGTTCCAAAATATCACCCCACCGGTTTTCTTTCCTACAGCGATGGTCTCCATTGTACGATTATGGCGCGAAGTTTCATCTAACATTTTCCTTGCACTACTCGATGCGTTAACTGCTTTTGCAATACCCGCTGCCCCTCCAGCTAAAGCACCGACCGCAGATAATCCCGCAAATAACGGTATAAGAAATGGTAAAAATCCACCCTCTTTAGGTAGCGGAATTACTCTGGGAACGCTTACTTTCCCCTTCCCACCTAATCTTTTTACAGTCAGTTTTGCTGCTGTAAGAGCTGATTTTATAGCCTTTATGGTTCTAGGACTGTTTTTCATTTTCTTGCTAATTATTCCATGTAATTTCAATAGACTGCTACGCGATCGTTTTGTTCTGCTAACACCCATCCCTAACTTTCGTTTTGCCTTCATTATACCTGCTACAGCTAAAGCCTCTGTGCGTTCACCTAACTTTGCGTCGGGTGCCTTAACACGGTCCCAAGCTTTTCTTTCCAAAATATAATCAGCTCGATGTCTACTAACCAAGTCTTTACTATCCCTATAACTGATATCGTGAGCTTTGCAGTGAGCGTCTAGAAGGTTGATACCTGGATCACCACGCTGAAGCCTTTTATCTAATTTAGTTCCGGGACCACAATACTGATACCCTGGAATATGGAGCTCAACGGGTAGCTTATTAATGAGAGTATTAACCAGACCACCCCACGTGCACTTCTCCGCTTCCAAACTAACATTGTTTGTGTGAAGGAGGAATTGTTATATTTATAGGTAACGATCAAGAACAGGCAGATTTTTTATCAATATTTTATTTATTCATATATGTGATACAGCAAATAGCTAGGTCGATAATGCAACAGCTCCATCATACAAACTGTATTGTGAGAATTTATATCATACTTGTAATTTAACACATTTTCAAAGTCATGATAAATGTTATCGCTGTTTGTTTCATCATCACCATACTCCATCTTACGAAAGTGGCGGTAGTTGTTGACTTGCTCGATGAGATTTTGAAAGAAACAGGGAGACCGTATGATTCCAGTAAATCCAACCTATAGTTAATTATATCCTTTAAGTTGAAAAGCTCTTCAGAGTCGTTCTTGTTTAACGTACAGTAACGACCGTGGTTTTGCTGAATTGTTATGCTTTTAATAACCTTTCTGATGATGATGATGATGATGATGATGATGCGCCTTTAACTACTTCCCAATTATAAAAATGGTAAAATTGTTACCAAGCAATTCTGAACTTTTCTCGTATTCAATGTCCGTCTCCTCGTTGATATTTGACCAATCAATGTGGTTTTCAGTTTCTTGGGAACAAAACTTGAGTAGCACCTCCCAATCTTGTCTTTTCATAACAATAAGTCCGTCTGCACATACGATTCGTATAACTGCCTCAAGATGCTGCTGCATACTGTATCCAATTTCAATGTATTTGTTTTTTGGAGAATTGGCCTCGAATAAATCATATAAGCTACAATCAATTAAACGTTCATCAGTAGCGGTGTTATGTAAATTTTCAGTTGTGGAAGAGCATTCGGTAGATATAGCTGCTGTGGTAGAACTATCCCCATCATTACAACACCAACACGAACATGTGAAGAAATTATTATTACAACTATTCTTGCTATCCATGTACAGTCTTTTAAAATTCATTTCAATGAACTTGTGTGTTGACTACAAGAATTGATCAATTTGTAACCGTAAATATATATTTTATAATTATTATACGTTATCCCCCACCTCATAACATTATTATGATGGTGGAGGGGAGAACAGTTCTTGTAAATCTATCATGATATACCTCAGCACGATGTTGTTCTTGTAGTACGGGTGATAAAATGCATTCCAATTGTTTTAATTTACGACGGAAACGTAATCTATCCAGCGCCAAATTTTCCCACAGTCCTCTTCTTGCATTACGATAAGCAAAGGACCACACTATCATATTATACACTACATTTTAGTCTCATCAATAACAACTTTCCTCATTATGATGTATCTACTCTTCATTTAATCAAGAAATAAAAGTCACTATTTGCAATTAAAAATATTTATAGTTTTTATTTTCAAACAATTATACATGGATATACATTATTATTATTATTATTATTATTATTATTTTACAGAAATGTTAAATTCGTTGTCTTTCCTACAGTTCCGGTACTGGTGATGTACACGTCTGTCTCAGCCAGACCTTGTTTAAACGTTTCAATGCGATCTTCTTTTTTGAAGTATTCATAAAATCGTAAAGGAAGTATACACTTAAAGTTTTCAGTTTCAATGACAATATGCTTTCCATACTTCGTGTCGATTGTATCGATATCAATCACTTTATATTTTGCACCCACCTCAAACTCTTTTACATTCGTGAAGGGTTTACAGAAAGTGCTACTGTTCAATGCAGATAGATCCATCTTTACTGATTCGAGCACGCTTTTGAATTATAGTTTCCACCGGAACTGTCTCTATATATATATATATATATATATATATATATATATATATATATATATATATATATATATATATATATATATATATTTTTTTTCAAGGTAGAGGGGGGAATTGCACCAGTAGGCTAATCTGCATCTGATGATGAATAACTGCTACCATCAGGAGATGCTGCCCATTTTTTTATGTCGTTGCAAAACTGATGCAATTGTACAGCTTTAAGTTCTTCTACAAAACATTTTCCACATATTTTTTTTAAATTTAAATACTTTTCACATATCGTTACTCCTTTTTCATACTTTTTCACTAACACGTTACACTCCGCTTCACTATAATCACCTCGTCCGTAAACAGCCTCATGTTCAGCATCGAATACTAATGCCGAAAATTCTTGTTTCAAGCGTTCCACCGCTGTTCTCAGGTCGGATGCTTTGATCCATTGCTCTTGAGCGTATGCCATCCACATGTTATACACACAAACAACACTCACTACCCCCTATTTCCTTATATTGTTACTCTAAACTATCCCCACTATGCAGATATGACCTACTTTTTATGCATAGCTTACGAAAATGTAACCTCTACTTAGTTTTGAAAGTCATCACGAGTGATCTTGAAGTAGTTCCTTTATGACGTGGAGTACCTATCACAACATGTTTAAACTTGTTTATACCAGTAATTTCTAGTTTTAGCTCTGACCTTGACCTTCAATGAACTCATGACCTACTTTTTATGCATAGCTTACGAAAGTGTAACCTCTATTTAGTCTTGAAAGTCACCACGAGTGACCTTGAAGTGGAGTAGCTCCGGTCCTATATTACTTGACCTGCTCCAAAAATTCTCTCACCCAAAAGCATGCTTCAAACGTCCTTGAGGCGTGGAGCGCGTTCTGGCATAATGAGAAAACTCAATTGACCTTGAAATAAATCCCATAAGATTTACATGGGTGACCTTGAAGTGGAGTAGCTCCGGCCTTATATTACTACTGATGTACATGTAAAATTTAAAAATTCAATTTGATAAAGAAGTATATGAAAAAACGGGTTCTAAACCAGTGTTGGGTAATGTGCCGTTTCATCGTTATTTTGATGAAATTAGACATCATTACGATTGAAATGATGTGGACTGTATTTGAAGTAGATGTATTTAAAAACACTGCACTAATTTATTGAATGATTGAATACATTGATTCGATACAAAATAACTGATAACACCTCAAACACTTTGTGTTATCATTGACATTCTAATATGAAGTCGTGATTTTTTAACCGTTCTGATAGACGGAAGCGCAATGCACGAACTGTCTGCACTGACAGAGATGCAAAAATGGCACCTCGAAAATGCTATATAAATATAATGCTACATTCACAAGAGGAACTTATACGTAACTTAAATATTAATATTTCATTTAAATTCTTAACTTGCCTTAACAACCAGCTTAGGGAAACAGATGAAAGGACTACTGCACTGGGTGGAAGTGAACTTTCAAGAATGCGTCGGCTCTATGGATGTTTATGATGTATGCTTAATTGTCTTTTAAGAAACAAAACCGGTAAAAATCTCAATGAAAACTTTGTATACCCTATAACGTTTCTGTATGGATTTTTCTCCCTTAAATTTAAAGCTTATTGTCAAAGTTTGTCCTTGGTTTACCTGCTTTTTAGAAATATGACGTCACAAAAACTGCACCGTAATCCTAAAATGAGAATTATCGGTATATTTGAAAAGTAATCGTTGTATTAGTCATTTGCTTTTCAACAGTTGCACTGCAAACGTTTTTTTTATATTTGTCGGTCAATTTTTTAAGTGCGGTTAAAAACAATTTTACTGGACAAGGTAAGTGTTTTTTTTTATACTTTTATAAATCCTTATATTTGTATTTCTAAACATGTCTGCCAAATATAGAAAAGCAAAAAGCCGCTTTATAGAGAAAGTTATTAAACAACATCAAGCATTTTACCCAAATTTAACTTTTAGTAAAGATAGTAACAATGCAGTAGATATTCAGATAAGTTTCACTTCAAATTCTGTTGGTCCCGTAATTACAGAACCTATCCAATCAGTTGTAAAAGTTTGCTACAATTGCTTACTTGATCATTCTACGGCTATCATCCCATATAATACAACTTTAAATAATTTACCTGAAACTCCTGTAAATGATAGTACAGAAACAAAATTAAAAAAATTATTAACTAATTTTGCATTTGATACTTCAGCCACCTATAACCAAGTGAATTATCTTTTAAAAGGTCTACAACCTTTTCTTCCCAATTGCAATCTTCCTTTAGATAGTAGGTCTATTTATTTACAAATGGGAAAATCATGGACACCATATGTTGCAGTCAACTACTCCGGCGTAGGAAAAAAAAAGAAATTACCTTTTTGTAGCCCCACACTGTTTAGTGTCGTTGTAGGTAAGTTTATTATATACATCTAAATTAAATGATATTATTTGTATTAAATTGATGAATAATTATATAATATATATATATATATATATATATATATATATATATATACATTAAATAAAACATCCATTATCGGAAAATCGGAAAAATCAAAGTTAAAACAGGTTTTTTGGAATAAAGTTTTAATACAATGCATTTTTTCAGAGGAGATAAGGAAGTCAGTTGCCCTTTATTTAGCCACCTCCAAGGATCGATTAATTCGAAAAGAAAAAACAATTTAATTTATATATATATATATATATATATATATATATATATATATATATAGTGTGAATTGTGTAGAATTTAAATGCGGACTACGTGCACCAACCTGAACATTTTTATTTGTTGTGAAATTTGAATGTACCTATACCTACATTTGTTGCCATAAAATTTCAGATAAAATTAATTTAACAATATGCATTAAAACCACAAAATTCGCAAAATATAAAATGCTATGGACGTCCAGTGTTTTAATTTTTAGGAATTTGTGATTTTATTGGATTAACGATTTTATAGTTTACGGTTAGGTACGCATTTACAGTTTTTTATTATCCAGAATTATAGTGTTTCAATAATTCATGTTGTAGGTACATTCGAATAACCAGCAAGGTTTTTATTATAAACTATTTAGATTTCGATTTTTTTATAAATTTTTAATAAACTTTTGTTTCTAATGAATGACTTATTATTTGTAAGACATAAATTATACCATATATATATATATATATATATATATATATATATATATATATATATATATATATATATATATATTTAGCATATATAAGTATGGAAAATACACACTAGTACTGTATGCATTATTCATCGGACATTAATTGCAAATATATCGTTGATATATATTGCAAATGTTTATAAAATATATTCAGAAAATATTTCCAAAATATGATTTTTTGATGTAGACTGAAGATATTTGAGAGATATCGCAGATATATTTGTAAGGTATATTTAGGAGATATATGTAAATAATATTTGGAATTGATGGGTTTTGTAGGTACTATATATATATATATATATATATATATATATATATATATTTTTGCAAATATATGATGTACATTTGTCAGATAGGTTCAGGATATGTACATGAATAACATCTATATAAGATAGTCTACAAATATACTATTGAGATATCTATAAATAAATGGCCAATATTGAAAAGCGTGACATTTGTATATTTAGCTAACATTATCAGCAAATGTATGTGGTATATTATGTGCTGCTAGGGAAAAATTTATTTTATATCTTTAAGGTAATTTGTGTTTAAGAGTGCGACTTCCCTTGAAACGTAAATGGCAATTTCAATGCATTTTTCAAAACAATGCCATTTCCAAACCAATTCATCAATGTGATTGATTTTTGCTTTGAAGATTCGTCAAATATTTCTCTAGGTGTGATGAATTGATCAAATTACACGAAAGCGCGACAATAAAATAATTAACTAATGCCAAACTAATTGCCGGCTCACTTTTATATTTGGCCAGATTATCAGTTATCATGTTAATAATTACTGTGCAAAATTTCACTCAAAAAAATTCTCGGGAACAATGTTAAATAATTTATTTTCTGTATTTATCGATATATCTACGCGAATGCAGGACAATTAAATAATTAATTTCTGCCAAACTAATTATTATCCCACTTTCATTTTTGGCCAAATTATGAGGTATAATGTTGTCAACAAATGTGTAAACTTTCATGCCGATAGGTTTACCGATACTATGTGGGGATTCGGGTGATAACTTCACACGAGTTGCGATTATGCAGCAAAACGAAAACATGTTTTAAAAATTCATCTTAAAGAGCACTCTTTAAGTTATGAATTCAAATGCGACTACTATGTTTTAATGCAACACATCGCAAAGATAATTTTAATATTTATCTTAAAAAATACTCTTCAAGTTATGAATTCAAATATGACCAGTGTGATTATGCAACACATCCTAAAGATAGTTTTAATATTCATCTTAATAAACATTCTCCAAGTTATAAATTCAAATGCAGCCAATGTGATTATGCAGCAAAACAAAAACAAGTTTTAAAAATTCATCTTAAAATACATTCTTCAAGTTATGAATTCAAATGTGATCAATGTGATTATGCAACACATCGCAAAGATAATTTTAATATTCATCTTAAAAACACTCTTCAAGATATGAATTCAAATGTGATCAGTGTGATTATGCAAGAAATTGTAAAACTTATTTAAAAGTTTATCTTAAAAAACACTCTCCAAGTTATGAATTCAAATGCAGCCAATGTGATTATGCAACAAATCACAAAGGTAATTTAACAATTCATCTTGAAAACCACTCTTCAAGTTATGAATTCAAATGTGATCAGTGTGATTATGCAAGAAATTGTAAAACTTATTTAAAAGTTTATCTTAAAAAACACTCTCCAAGTTATGAATTCAAATGCAGCCAATGTGATTATGCAACAAATCACAAAGGTAATTTAACAATTCATTTTGAAAACCACTCTTCAAGTTATGAATTCAAACGATGCCAATGTGATTATGCAACAAATTACAAAGGTAATTCAAGAATTAATCTTCGAAATCACTTGAAACAATAAAATCAAATAAGGCGAATACAACACATCGCAAAGATACTTTGTTGTGATTGAGTTCACACATCTGGAAAAAATTTGATCTGCAAGTTATAAATACAAATGCTACCAATGTAATAAAAAATCTTAAAAACCATATCCGAAAGAACTTTGGCTTTGTTGTAATTAAGTTCACACATCTAGAAAACAATTATTTGAGAACATTAGATATCTAACCGTTTGTAAACTTATAGGTTAATGTTTAACTTACAAATGTAACTTCGTCGGTATAGTGTTTATGTTTAATTTATGATTATATTGTTCATAATGCGTAAGTATATAAAATATAATAGGTTAGTGTTTAATTTATAGGTGTAACTTCGTTGCTATAGATAAATTCTTAGATTTTGGGTTTTAAATGGTGTATTATTATATCTGTATTTAAAAAAATCTATACGTTTCGATAACTATTACAGTTATCGTCCACAGTAAATTATTATATCTTAAGAATTGCTTAAGATGTTAGAACAAATTTATGAAATATGAATAAGATGAAAATGCAAACATAACCCTGCTATTAACGTATTAGTTTCATAAACGTATTAAGCCAGCAATGCAGTCTAATTTTAGTAAAGGATAGTTAGATCCTTACTAAACTTCTAACGGTCGAAAGCTAACAATGAAAAATGTCATAATCTAAGAGCAAATTGTATAAAATTTAATGAAATAATTTCTTTATTTAGCTTAAATGTTCAATCACTAAGATCTAAAATTGACAAGTTGGAAGTGTTCTTAGAGGATTTAAATTTTTTATGTGAGTTTGTACGCATATGTGAGCACTGGTTAACCTATCAGGAAAACTGTGGTGGTTTTAAACTAGGGTCATGGCAAATCGTGTATCTTATTTTTGCCGTGATAACAGAATTCATGGTGGTGTACTTATTATGATTAACTGTACTTTAAATCTTAATTATTATCAACAACCAACAAACTATCAAAAGAAATTCATTCTGAGTTAGCCATTTATTGCAGTTCGTACAATGTAGCTATAGTGTGTTTGTATAGATCATCACAGGGTGAGTTTTGGTTTTTTATGGAAAATATAGAACAAATTCAACTCCTAATAAATTACTCACGAGTCATTCATCATTTTAATGCAAGTGAAATAAATATATGCACTATTATTATACATGCTTATCACACGGTTTCATTCAAAGATTTGAAGAGACATCAAGAAAGAATAATTATTTAGATTTAGTTAATGTGTTTATAAATTTCGCAATGAATGATTTTAGTGCAATAGTTATTGACACAAAATTGTCTGATCATTTCGGTCAATGTGTAACGCTGATATAGAAGTAGAAGATACGACCATAATTAGGCCAGTTGCGCAAAAAGGGCTCAACTCGCTGTTCTATATTTTCAATTACTTATCGTGGGTTTTTTGAGGAGTGTTAATTAGACGTAAATGAAAAATTTGAATTATTTCACAATAACTTTGATACTGCATTTATGATGGCTTTTCCTAAATGTAAATATAAAACTCTACATTGTGATAATTCCATCAACTTGTTTAACCCTTTGGTAGGCGCTATGGCGTAAAAAGTACGCCATTTTTAAACAATACCTTGTAACTACGCGATCCCCTCTACTTTTTGTCTATGCCGCGTGTATCCTAGCATCGATGTTCTGTAGTCCTGCAGGTGGCGGTTGGTCGTGATATAGTGCAAGTGTTTGCGGTTATTTAGCGAGTAAGTGGAGTGGCACACAGAATACGCCAAGCGCCAAAAAATGTAAGTTAAAATCACGTTATATGTAACATTTTTTTTTGTCAATTATCAATGATTTTAAGATATTTTTCCATTTAGTATAGTTACTTAGTACAAAATATAATAAAAGAAAACAAAACCTTCCTGTTTTTGCTTACTTCTATACGATTGTTAGTAACATTTATTCATTTGCCAGGAATGCTGTCAAAATAAGAAGATCTAACAGTGTAACGGTATAAACGGGTGGTAGAACGGGATTACAGATAAAATTGGCCTTTTTGCCCCGACTAGCCAGCGTATGGGTGTAGGTCAGATGTTGAAAAATTTTGCACAACCAGAATAGTAAATCGTACGTAAGTCAAAATAGGGGATGAAGACAAAATCGGTTCGGTTAAGGGCGCCAGAATGTTTGGTAGTCAAAATAAGGGTCGTCGTGCCAAAATTACGAGTACATAGCGTGTCTAAACATACAAAAAACATACGCTTACCGATCCGCAATCAATCCCAGGTGTGCTGGACAGCAACTCAGCAAACCACCTGAAATAGGGCTTCAAAAGCACTACACGCTTGTCAAATAAAAGCGTGATAAACACTCAATAAAGTTTCGTTAATACACCTCAGTGTAAATAATTAGGCATTAAATAATAATCAAAACAAAAGAAAAAAATAAGCTATAGAATGCACTCTAAATGAATTAATACTCAACAAAAAAATCAAATAAAACACTAAATATTAATAACTCTATTACTCAAAAATAAAAAAAACTAACTTCGTTACGTTAAAAACTAAATTACCGGTAACTTGCAATTTGCAAAAAAAAACTTTTATGTAACACAAAAGGGTTTCCACAGAATTAAAACAAATTTATAAAACCTAACAAAGCTATAATAAAATAATAAAAAAAGATAAATATAAACATACGATAATGCGTATAAACAAAAAAAAATACAAAGGCTTAATGGGCGACAGGATGTCTGATCAGAATGCTGCTTTACGCCAGTCTAAATGGTTTAACCTATATTTATATATATATATATATATATATATATATATATATATATATATATATATATATATATATATCGTGGATTATATACCCACACTACAATAGGGTCAATTGCCCTTTAATACTAAAATAAATAACAAAGGGTGAAGGCGGAGCGTCAGAACTATAATTAATTACACTGAAGAAAGTTAAAACAACTTAATTTACAAAAAAAAAAAAATACGACACCGCTTTCAAACCTTCGTTAACACAAAAAAAAATAATTCGAAACACACAAAAATCTTGAAGTATTCAATAAAAAAAACACAATATTATGTTACCTTAAGGTCTAGAATTACACCTCTCCTGTGTTACAATAGAAAATGATGGTCGGTTACTGCTATAACGGAAATGAAATCTCCCTGATCTGACAAAATGATGAATGAGATGTTGACTATTGTTCTTTTATACACAAACGATTTCTTGATTTAAACTCGTTAAAATGTTACTGCATAAATTAAAAACTTCTTTTAAAATACTAATTTGAGCACTCAATTTGCTTGTTGACTTTTATCTTTTAACTGGTTTGATTTCCACTAACAATCCAGAAGGTTAATAACTTGATTTAAATAACTATAATTTTAATATATTGCGAAAGTTTTTTTATTTTTAAACACGCTTTGTACGGTAAACAAGTGGCACTCAAGAACGTTGACTTTAAATAAATCCGCAAAAGCGAGAAAAACCAAAGAGGTCACTGAAGCACTAATACAACACGACGATGTCCTCTAGGTAACTTTACGTAAAATCGAAATCGGCACTAGGTATAATCCTTTGGTGATGAACAGTTTTAATAAAATCCCTTTACAGATCTTCTTCAGAAGTAGCTAAACTACCCTTACTACACAAAAAGTACGTTCGTTAAACACCGCAAGGTCCAAAATATCAACGTTCTTAAAGCGTAACAATAAACGTCACCGTAATACTACTCGAGAGCGCAGTCAGTTTCAGACTCCTTCAAATTATTACCAAAAATCCATCTTTGATTTTGAATCCCACTACTCACAAAAAATCTTGTCTAATTTAATTCCACCAATTAAAAAAACGGAAGGGGAAGATTTAGTACCCCTATACAGAAACTTCGTTTTCAGCCGTAAGGACTCGAGAACTTTCAAAAGTTTAACGTCAGCAGACTTAACGCGACAAATATCTCTATATTTTTATTTAAGTACAAACAATCAGTCCCACATTCAACCTCTATGACTTAAAACCAACATACTCAATAATAAACTGAACAACTATACTTAAGCGACTCCATGTCGCCAATATGACATGATATACATTCAAATCTACACTCTTTCTATAATTTTTAAGGAAATCAAACGAAATAAACCTTAATTAAACTTATTTACAACTATATACAAATAATACGTTACTCAACATTCAATAAATGGGGAATAATAAGGAAAAACAACCTAAATTACGGAATAATAATTCACAAACAAAAAAAAACTAAAGCTCGCCATACACCTTACCTAAAGGTCGCTACACGCGTAACACAAATTTATCTATAAAACTAAACTTGACAACAACAAAAAATATGTATATACGGAATCTAACTAAGTGCATAGAACTACAAACAAAATTACCCAATACGTATACAGGGTGTTCAAAATACCCTGACAAGAGACTTACTCAGGAAGAGCTAGAGCAACTTGCTCAAAGTATTTTCGACGAGTCTGACGAAGAAGTGGTTGGCGGTAGGGATGAAGAAGACGGAGAAGAGGTCATTTTACCTAGTGATCATTACTCGGAGTCAGAACAGGAAGCCAATGATGATGATGTTATGGACATTTCAGATAGTGACAATGAAAGTGATCTAACAGGTGAACCCATCATGAAAGGTAAAGATAAAAAAACCATATGGAAAGACATCAGGTAATGAAGATATTTGCAAAAACTCCCGCTAAAAATATAGTCAAAATCTTTCCGAAACCAACAGTTGCCAAAGCACTCGTAACAGATGAAATGTGTTCGTTTTTGTTTTTTTTTTACTCCTGAAATGTTAGAAGACATAACTAGGTATACAAATATGTACATTTCGTCCATTCAAGATAATTTTCATAGAGAAGAGATGCAAAACAAACAACAAAAGACGAAATGTTAGCGTTCATTGGCCTTCTGTTCTTATCTGGTGTTTAAAGGCAAAGTCGTACTAACATTCAAGATATCTGGGCGATTGGCGGTACTGGTATAGAAATTTTTCGCACCTGTTTGAGCATGAAGAGGTTTTCAAAGCAATAAGGTTCGACAATAAATCTGACAGACCACAGCGGCAAGTTACTGGTAAGTTAGCAGCCATTAGATATATGTTGGATAAATTCGTGGAAAACTGCAAGAAGAATTATTGTGTTGGAGAACTTATGACGATTGATGAAATGTTAGTCCCTTATCGAGGGCGTTGTAGCTTCATACAATACATACCTAACAAGCCAGCAAAATACGGCATCAAGATATTTGCCCTTTGTGACTCAAAAATGTTTTACACGTCAAACTTAGAGATTTATTGTGGACGGCCCTTATTCGGTTTCTAATAAACCTGCAGATATTGTTGACAGATTGGTTCAGCCCTTCAAAGGAAAAAACAGAAACTTGACCACAGACAACTGGTACACTAGTTATCCGTTAGCAACGCAATTACTGAAAAATAAAATCACACTAGTTGGGACAATACGGAAAAAAAAAGAAATTCCTATGGAATTGATGCCAAACACGTCAAGACCGATAAATTCATCAATATTTGCATACCAAAATGATGTTACTCTTGTATCATATTGCCCCAAAAAAAGTAAAACTGTATTACTTTTATCCACGGTGCATTCTGGGGGTACTGTTGATGTTGAGAGCCAAAAACCCGATACCTATCATTTTGTTTTATAATTCCACAAAAGGTGGCATAGATACAATAGACCAAATGTGTGCAAATTATTCTGTCCAAAGGAAAACCAAAAGATATCCTTTAGTAATTTTTTTCCAACTTCTAAATATTGGCGGGATTAATGCAAATGTTTTGCTCTATGGTACATCTCCTGAAATGGAAGGTATCAGAAAAAGAATTTTCTTAAAAAACTTGTCCCTTTCACTAATGAAACCACATCTGCAATCGAGAGCAGCAATTAGAAATTTACCATTGGATGTGAAACAATTTTTATCCAAGTACAAACGTCCTTTGGAAGAAGTCGAGGCAGAACCAAGACCAAGTGTACGAGGACGTTGCATTTTGTGTGGACGTAAGAACAACAGAACCACTACTATACAGTGAAATACCTGTTTTCAATTCGCGTGCAAAGAGCATGTCGAAACGCAACATACCTGTCTTATCTGTTCCGAACAACAAATGGAGGAAGACTAATTATTAAATTTGAAAAAATGTTGTTTATTATGTGCAGGTATACGGAAAATAAAATGGTTTCTTAAAATAATAAATATTTTGAATATGTATAGTTTTTTATTGAAATTATGTAGTGGTGTATAAAGTACGCCAACCGACTGTCTATGTGATTTGGTATATGGCGCCTACCAAAGGGTTAATAATGATTTGGGTCGTTTAAGCGTTTGGGTCGAAGAGCTACATTTTATTATAGATTTCTATAATAAATACAAAACTAAAGAAATAAAAATACTGGGAAATGTACTTCGTTTAAAATATAAAAAGCTATCAAAAATGCAAAAATTAGTGCAAACAATAAGGTAATTCAAGCACCAAATCCAAACCGAGCCATGTGGCAGGTGATAAATTCGCACAGATGTATTAAAAATGCTACCGAGACTATGAACATTACGCCTGATCAGTTTAATGTATATTTTGTTAATATAGCGGAGAGTATAGTAAACAATTTAACTACCTCGCAAGTTGACGCAATAAATTTGTGCAATGTAAGCGTTAATTCAAATATTACATTCAGTTTTACGGAGATATCTCCCTTCGAGACTAGATAAATATTAAAGTCATTGGAAAATAGTAAAACCAAGGATGTGTATGGTATTTCCACTTATTAAACAATTATTACCCCATATGTATTACCTTTAACAAAATTAATTAACTTGACTTTAAAATCCGGTTGTTTTCCAGATTTAATTAAAGTTGCTTGAATCACTCCATTAGGTACACAAGTCTAGTGACAAAAATGACGTTAAGAACTATAGGCCACTTTCTATATTACCTATATTTTCTAAAGTGTTTGAAATTGCTCTACATACACAAATTTTGCGTTATTTTGAAGACAACAATCAGTAGTATAAGGACGCTACTTTCACTTTTTGTGACGTCACAAGCCCCGTCCCCTGGGACACCATCCCCTCCACTTTTTATACATGCCCACGTGGGGGTCGTATTTTTGACCTTGATACTGACTTTGCGGCTGACTTGGCTTTGTCCTTGAGACTGGCATTGTAATTGGTCTTGGGCTAACCAAGGTCAGAAGCGAAGGGATCCGTTTCTAATCAAATTCCAATGCGTGCTAGCGTTTGCAGACAAGTCAGGAGTTAGATCAGAGGCGAGAGGCCAATAAACAGTAGCCGTTGAGGTAATCGCTTCTCGGTATATCGTTGCCCTCATTAAAAAAATGAATACCCGTACCTGAGAATAAGGTATGATATGCCCTTACATATAAACAATTCGCAGTAAAGTCTGGTTGTAAGGCCTTCGAAGGAGTTTGTTGGCCGTCAATATATAACGATATGTAGTTAATATTGTTGTGATGAACATTGAACGGGGGCAATCACCATTGAAGGCTTTATTTGCTACAAAGCCTACGATGGATCGTTTAGGTAACTGTCCCAGGAAGATATTATCCAATGATTTTCGCTGTATGCCTGTAGGTATAGTTAGCACTTTTACGTCTGTCCTTATAACAGGGTATTTTGCGGCAGTTGTTTCTAAAGCTTTAGCGTGCACAATTGGAATGGATGAGTTGATCCGCATACGTCTCACCAGTAAACTAGCGTCCATAATTCGCGTCTTGTAATTTGATCCGTGTGCCGCCATTACACTAAAGGTAAAGCTCTGCCAGAAAAACAACGTCCCTGAAAAATATGCGAACTAAATATCACCAAAGTGGCACGAATTCAATTTGCCCAATCACACGTTAGAATTCTTAGATGTACAATCGCGTACAAAATCACTAAATTGTCATTGTCCTACTAAATACATGGCTACAATCTTGAGAAAATCGGTTCATTCCAAGCCCAGAAATATTATTAAAAACGTTATCGAGTTCTTCGATAGCTAGAAAACCGCTGTTGTGTGGTCATTTCTTTTGAAAAAGGCAACGGAATTAGCAGCTGCCTTAGCAGGGAGATCGGCTACTTTTATAAAAAAAATTAAGTAATTTTTTTAATTGCCCAACTAAATCTGTAAATAACGATAATTATTATTAGAAATGAAGTTAAGTCAAGCGACGAGAGCATTCTGAATTCTCCATCGAAAAAAGAAGCGGCCTTTCTAAAAAAATCGTGTTAGATGATTGCGACTAGGGAATATTGAAGAGAACAGTACATGAAACCTACACCGTCGATAACAAAGTTCCCACTTTAAACATTTTGGTCAATAAGATTGAAGAGAAAATTGGCTATTCTTGTATGTTTTAGACAAAATAACTTATTTTAATTTTCAAATTAATCAAAGGGGAGAAAATTAAATTATAATTGAAGATTAAAAGTCAGGGGCCAGCCACTGGGTGCTAAGTTTTGTAAAAATTAGCTTTATTATAAACGTATGCGATCACGGCAAATAACGCTAAAGCGTCATTTACATTTACGAGTTCCTACTCGTATTCGAGTATGTGTTTTTATATATTCAAATATGACAGAAACTAAATTCTCGAGAGAAGGACTTCGGATCCTAGTAAACCCGAGTGAGTACTTGTAAATGTAAAAGCCGCTTAAACTAGGCAATATTAATCAAGCGAAGCTTAAAAACAATATTAATCTTCGCTCTGTTTTGATTTGAGCGAACTCTTGGCTGGAGTAAGTTCAGTCGTATGTCATAGTTTGACCAACTAAAATGAATACAAATGGTGTGGATATGAATAAACGAGAAGAATGTTACCTACGTGTTTCTTGTACTTTTACAAACTGTAACGGGAGCTTTAGAAAAAATCAACATTTCGCGCTAAATTATACGAGATTAGACATTTATACACGGTGTTTATTAATTAGTGTTAAAGTTTCAGGTAGCGTTATAGTCCAGGGAAAGCTGAGAAACCCTATAACAAAATTATTGCTAGGTGGTGCGCCATTTCTTCTCACGAGCCATCCAAAGTTCGAAATTTGTCCGACTTCATTAGGTTTTATCTGGGAAAGTATCCGATGAAAAATTCATTTTCAAACAAAATATTGATGTTGAATTTTTTTGCAATTTTTTGGTTGCATTCCGCACCTTCTAAAACTTCAGATTAAGATTTTAAAAGATGCAGAATGTGAGACAAATACGCTTGGCAACTAGGCCAATTTTGTGGTGACGTTTGTATACATAAGTGTGACAGGCATTTTTTGCACCCATTGCGTTGTTCGATTTCATATTTCACTGGTGATCATGTATTCATTCAACGAGTACGCAGATATGTACATTGTGTACGGGCTCTGTGAAGGGAACTGTGGCTGCTGCTGAACAATATGTTCAATAATAAAAAATGTGTTCTGTACTTTTTGTATTGTTTTGATCATAACCAATATGCTTCTGACGCCTTGTATCACGTATCATGTGGTGAATTTGTTTACATGTAGCTTTCAACGTTGCAATTTAATGCCATTTTTGGATGGCCCGTTAGAAGAAACGGCGCCTCGCCTAGCATTAATCCTTTTATGAGGCTTCTCAGATTCGAATGGGCTACAACGCTAGCTGCAGCTTTAACTCTATTTAATAAACACCGTGTATATTATTTTTCTGGATAAAGAAACGGTTATTGTTTATTTGTATTTGAATGTAGTTAATATTAAGATGAAACGCTTGAGTTTATTTCCATGAGTTATCTATATATTCAATTTGAAAATATTTGAATACGTGGCATTTGTAAGTGCATTAATGTGGTGGAAGGGAAGGATGCTGTTGTAATAATCATGAGTTTTAAGGCAGTCGCATATAGTAAGCGATGGCAAAGAGTCGCAATAAGTAAGCGAACAGAAAGGGTTCCATAAAAAATAAGTGATCAGAATTCGCAGTCTAAGCGTTAAAACTACAAATAAGAATTAATTAACGGTGATAGGGAAGAAGTAGAAAATTACATTCTATATTAAAATAATAAAAAGTGTGAAAATTGGCAATTTGGGTGTAATAGAAAGATTGCGTAATAGTTTACAATAGCGTTTTAAGTGCTCATTGAAAGTGCTCCAAGTGTAAAGTGTAATAACTCAAAAACATTGATAATGAAAATATGGCTTTCCGTAGTTCGCTTGCAGTTTGTTACGAGCACCGTTTGTGATTAAATTTGAACAATTATGTAAAAAGTGTATAGTGGAAACGTATCGAACAATTATTTGCTATAATCATTGATTGATGAAAGAAAATTAGAAGCGTATTTAGCTACACAAAAGTACCCGGAAAGATAAGGAAAACAATAGAGAAGCGGTTCCAGGGTGCCGGTAGGTGACATCATCAGGGCAGTCCGAACTTCGGTATCGAACGTAAGCCCCTACTCTGCGTAAGAGCCTTTGTGATTTTTATTGCAAAACTTTTAATTTCCAAAAAAGAACTCAACTCAACGTTATTCATCGTTCCGGCTTCGTGATCTTCGCTGCATCGGAGTTAGATCTGTCACTGCGTACATACAGATAACACGAAGAAGCGATCTATAACTACAGCCGGATACAGAAGAATTCCTGGACTAACCCCGCCGACACCCGTCCACCTACACCACCACCTACACACACACAGCACACACCTACGCATACACACTGGCCTCTCCACCACCTTCCGCACGCACACGGTCCCATTCATACGCCTCATCCATTTCCACTTCCTCTACACATTCCTACATTTCAACACGATCCACCGCTTCCGTTAAGGCACACAAACACACACACACACACAAACCAGAACACACACACACACAAACCCGAACACCCACACAAACCCGCCCTGTTACCCACACGAGCTCAGCCAACTATACCTAACACTATTCCCACACCCTCTACCTCCAGCAACACACACACACACACACACACACACACACACACACACACACGCACCCAATTCTCGAGATATTGCATCCGCAATATCCCGAAATCCATCACATCACAGAAATCCCTTTTCAATTCCCTCAAACCTCTTAACCTTCCGTGGTCGAACTTAACGTTCAACCACAATCACACCTGCCTCCTCGAAACCTCCTTTCCCTTACCGGATGGAGCGCAACTTCGGCTGCGTCACCATTTCGGAGAACCTTCCCTAACCTTAACCCAGTTATCCGACCCCCGTTAACCTAACTCCATTCCTAGACCTCCTTCCTTTTCCTGCGTGATTCGTCACGTGGATAAGGACATCCTTACCGACGAGATCCTCGATGCAATCGACCTGCCTCACGTGAGAAAGGCCGTGCGCATCACCTCGAAGGCTACCAATACCCCCACTTCCCCCAATTACTGGGGAATAATTCTTTATGGGATAACAAGACACCAGTTACTTATTTAGATGAAACTTTCATTCATCCATCCTATGGAGTCAGCAAATGCTGACAATCAGAAGAAGAAGCAGAAGTTTATCAAACTCATCGAGCAGGTCAAAGACACATTATAGTTCATGCTGATGGATCGTATGGATTTGTAAACAATGAATTGTTGATCTTTAAGTTAAATAGCAAGTGAGCAGATTACATCACGACATGAACCATGCGAACTTCATGATTTGCTTATAAAAACAACTAATTCCAAATCTACCTACAAATGGTATTGTCGTCATGGGCAACGCTGCTTACCACAGCGTTCAAATTAATAAATCACCAAAGCGATCTACCCGGAAGGCAACTATTCGTGTGTGGCTGGAAAATAATGGGGTTTTCACAACATGAGAAAAGTAGAATTAGTGAAGAAATTTAATTACAAAAAACTTTCTATAGTTATTAAAGCAGTACGGCCACACTGAACTTCGCTTGCCACCTTACCATTGTGAGCTTAATCCGATAGAATTAATTTGGAGTTTAGCAAAACACAAGGTTGCGATGAACAACGTTACTCAACGTGGTAGTGAACGAAACGCTTTTGCCGATATCAGCATATCGGACTGGCAAAATAATTGTGCTCACGTTGACAATGTAGCGCAAGAAATGTGGGAACGTGATGCATTGCTGGATGAAGCAGTAGAAAGTTTGTCTTTCAACGTATACACAGGTTCTTCCAATGACGAGGAAACAAGTAGTGATGACGCAGATGAAGAGGAAGGAGGTTCAATTTAATCCTTTTCATAAAATTAATTATGAACTTGCCTGTTATTAATTTTTGTTAGCTTTCATAACATTTTTAAGTATATTTTATTAATAACATTTAAATAACTTAGTTTCGATATTTATTTGTAAATTCTCTTGAATGTTTTGAATTATTTGTAAATCTATCAATATTTTTCATAAAATTAAATGAGCTAAGTGGTTTATAATTATTTCCGTTAATAGTAATTCTAATACTGAGTATTCAACTGATCTTACTGTTCGAATTATTTAATATTTTGAACTTAATAAAATCCTAGTTCATGAAATACAAAAAACTCAAAATTATTTTGATCTAAGCATGATCTTAAGAAAAATTGTTTTTTGAGGAGACTTGAGTTTTGTATTTCATGTAATTACCCCAAATGTGAGAAAATTAACGAATATAGCCAATTAAAACCTAGTTAATGCAAATATCACTAGCACGTCACATTTAAATTTACCGTCTTGATACTTTTTAACGCGAATGTACCTTTCAGACAAGGGCGACATCAAAGCGCCACCTTCAGGGACTTTGTTTTCTTGGCAGGACTATACCTCTTGATCGTACAAATATAGCCTTTAACTCACCACCACTTGTAAGAAACTTTTCTTGATTAAACAAATCTGAGTGCAGATGACCAATCATCTCAACCTGTTTGCTGGTCGCTGCAAGTACTTGACGTTTTGAGAAACCGTTTTTTGCGGGCCCCAGTGTATTCATCTGCCCAGCTGTATCATTGTGCCATAAGGTACAACCTAGATGTGAACTCTTGGACTCGTTTCCTTAATTTAGCAATATTTCAATATACGAGCGGTACGCGTAGGTGTTTGGTTGTGACACCATCTTCTGATTTAAGTAAACCTGCGCCTGTGAAAAAAGCGAATGCACCCGATCGTTTACCGGTGCTACAACATTCGCGACAGTAAGTGCTGTATCGTCTTGCTTTAGAACTTCAACTGTGATGTACAACATGGTCTGGCTTAAATATATGTAATCGTTTCCGTTACCGGGCACCACGAACTCTGTTGGGGCGTCATCACTATGAGCTGATAAGGACTTGTAAAATATCCATTCACCACTCTCGATAATTGTCTGCGTCGACGGTAAAGCGAACAAATCTAATTCGGACTTGCGTATTCACAAGATTGGGCATGTAGAGAAGTCTTTATTATCTTGAAAATATATCGTCGTAAGTAGGTTTGTTCTTCTTACCAACAGCTCTCGTTATTAGCTCTGATTATTATCAGATAGACGTACTCTTTTATAGCCCGAACCCTCCATCATTTTATCGATCTTCTCATCGGCTTTACGTTTAAGATTTCTACCTGCCTCGTGAAATCTTTCTTGAAACGATTGTTTAACAGGTCGATCCTCTATGACGTCACCAAGAATATTAGCACACATTCTAAGAGCTTCTTTTCCAATAGCCTTTGCACCAAACTTAAATAACGGTATGATATTTCTAAATATACCACCTAGCCGGGTCTCTATACCATGTCCACCTTGATATGGTGCGCCTCTGTAGATGGACCCGATACCGTTACCGGCGTGACTCATACAATATTGTTGATAAGGGCAAACCATTATTGTACTTTCTTAAATTGTATCTTCAGACACGACGTCCCAAACTCGAATCGCATTGCTGCACCCGTATTTGTGTTTATATTAATCTCGATGATTTCAAATTCCCGTGTCATCACTGGCATGTGGCGTGCAGGCGAAAAAACACATCTTTATGACCCCCGTAAGCGTAGTTTTCTGAAGTAATATTTATTATACTCATTAGCGGAGATAAAACATCACCAACAATTTGCGGTTCAACGATGTCGCAATAAATAAACGTCTGCGTTGGTAATCCTATCCATATACTAGCGGGGTACGGTGGTTTTGGTTCCATAGCTATGTTTTGATACGGCCGATAAGCCATCTGTAAGGCTAAACGGTGTGAGAATCCGAATAGCGAGAGGGAGGTATTTAATTTCGTAGTGACGCGCTTAGTTAGATTATGGTATTCGATGGTTAACAATTTACTTATTAGCTGGAGGTTATTTAGCTCACTGGCAATTTCTTCTATGTTGGCATAATTCCCCGAGGCGAAACGTAACACATACCATCCATCCTCAGTATAAATCATTTTCTCGTTGTCGTGTTGAAAATGTGATGCAGCCTTTTTTAATATAGTCTCTAGCACGCCCTCTTCCCTGCAGGTGGATCAATTATAGAATAAATTAAATTGTCTGTCGCACTTACAGCGGCAAAAGAACAAGGGTACTGAATTTGCGATATGCCTACAACCCATGAGCCTGTTAACCTTATTCGTTTTGGCAGTTGTGTAATAAAACTTGACGTTATATTGTCGGGAAAATACGTCGTAGAACTATTACTCAATAAGGTAAGATAAAACTCCATTTTATATATCTCTCAGCAGCGGAGCTAATACCCAACTATTAAATTTGTCACTGTATCCACACCCCTTGACCAGGTATTGTTTATGTCGTCCGCGGTCCTTGTCTGCTAAAATCTTATCGACTTTGAATAAAGTGTCTTCATCAATCGTAACAACTAGCAAACTTCTCCTCGTAAAAGGTACCCACAACAGGATCGTTATTAAGATCGATTATACGGTAAACTGGCGGTCTTCTTTTTATCATTGCTCTACTTGTAAAA
Organism: Vesta saturnalis; assembly: GCA_036346205.1. Taxonomy (NCBI): domain Eukaryota; kingdom Metazoa; phylum Arthropoda; class Insecta; order Coleoptera; family Lampyridae; genus Vesta; species Vesta saturnalis. Next base: position 2,221,753 of record JARFJB010001479.1, on the reverse strand, counting down.
ACGTCCTCATTTTAATTCGTATCATATCCCTTTTCAAAGGTGTACTTAGTTCTGGCGATTCTAACATGTTTACCGACTTTATATTTAGGATGATGTGCTGTGCCTAAACCTTTCGCGTACAGGTTATTCCACACTTGCAAAATGTTTTCATCCTTTACAGCCGCAGTCGCCATCTTGTACTTGAATGAGAGCTATTGTTGTAAGCAGTCACATCAATATACCTGTAGGAATTCTTGTAGGTGGAATAACGCCACATCTTTGTTTTCAATGTTTTATTAAACCTTTCAACTACCGATGCTTTTACATCAGGGTCATTTGTTACATAGAAGTTGATGTTTTGTTTCTTGAAAAAGTTTTGTACACTGACCGCAACAAACTCTTTACCTTTATCCGTCTGTAGATTTGCCTGTGTATTATCACTTTCTTTAAAAATATCGGCGAATTACAGAAGCGGCTCTCTTGTTTTTAAGAGCTCTCACCCAAGCCCTCTCGTTAAACACATCAATAACCCTTAGTATGTAGTTGTAGCCACTATTGTATTTACTTAAAGTTCGCACATCACAAAGTTTCGCTTGCCAATGTTGCTCACAATATACCTATTGCGCGGAAACTTTTTTCTGGCTGGTTTATGCACCGTTTAAGCTTCCTGAGTCTGCAGTCAATTTTTCACATCACCATATCTACCTTTTACAGCATTAGCTAAAGGAGTTATACCCGAAAAACCAACCGAATGCGAGGTATCATAGTATACAGCATCCTTGTTATGCTCGCCACGTATCCCAATCTAGTGAAAGTCTTCTTCTTTGAGAGGATCTTCTTGGTGTTTCCCGCGATTCACTATCAGCATCGTAATTCTCACCTACAGTTGTGAGGGTCCGTTCACCGTTAGGTGATACAGCAGCAGCAGCATCATGTCTTCGCGTATTTCCGATAGACTCTTGCTGTATATTTCTTTAATGTATCTCGGAAACTGTCGCCAACCGTGTGGGTTTGCAGTTCGCTACCTTAACGTTTCCTGAACCGGATGGATAATGTTGGAATGAGGGATAACCTCACCTTTTATTGTGACAGTGCTCCTTTTATCCCAAATTACATCACCGCCCATATGGAGTATACGCAAGAAATCAGTACCTTTCTTCCTGTATGAAACAGGCAGTGTTGATACTATTTCCTCGTCTGCCAGACTTTTGCGTTTCGGTGAATCTCTGATATGATCATAATCACCGCTGGCTATTATGCTAGCAGCTTGACGTAACTGATGTGAAAAGTGTAGATATCTTTGAAGGACTTCATTTTATTGTTGCCATTTGTCATGGTCGGTAATTTTGGTTTTTAAAACTTTATCCGTATCGCTGCCCAACTGCGTTAAAATGTTGTTTTGTGAGACATCCGGCGCTTGCAGGCCCTGTATAAAATCCAGCGGTAGAATAATCGTCTTCCTCAGATTATGGTCCATAATTATTGAAACAAATTACCCAAAATTCTACCAAGTAATGGTTCTAACAGGAGTGGTAGAAATGCGCCGCCCTTCTGTACCAGAAACTGTTTCTTCTTTTTTGTAGATTCGTATCTCTGTGCCAGTCGTCTTAAAGTGTGCTTATGTTGAGAGAGTCGCTCCTTCTGATTAGCTGACAGAAGTACACGACCTTTTAAAATGTTATGTGCACACTCGCAAATGCACTCCACCCGCTTACTATCCAGACATTTCAATAAAGCATCACGTTGACTTTTACTTACTCTGGCCAATGCGCGCAGGATATCGGTGTTTTCGATTAAAGCATCAACCATCATATATGATGTTATCTTTATGGCCCGAATATGTATGTTTTCTAGCGTTGCACAGCACATCTGCTGTATTCTGTTTTAAATCGAACAATAAATATCCGTGATTGGAGTGGCATCCTGGTACGCCGCCTCTAAAAATTTTGGGTTGTCACATGAAATCTGCCTTGCTAAATGCTGTATTTGAGCTCTGTCATGCGGATTCTTAAACAAGATTATGCAATGAGCGTTGAGAGATATCTCGCTGTCTACACCCTTGATGAAATATGTTTTGCGTTAAGAAAACCTCACTTAGGTTTCTATGATGACAACCCTTTGTAAAAATGTCAACTGCCGAACCGTTAGTTTCGCGCATTGGATCGTCAATTATTATTAAGACCTAATTTTCACCGTCAAACTGTTCCATCCTTTCTGAAATTCCACTAAGAGATCTTTGAATAATGGTTTCTATTCGCCGTAAAACCAGATAATTCTTTCAAAAGCTGTCTCGCAGTTTCGATATTTTTTAGAAAATCAACGATAAAATACGATTCCCCAAACCCCGATGGCCCCGATACTATTGCAGAAACGGAATGTTTAAACTAACCCTCCATCTCGAAACGCTAAACGATACTAAAGAGTACTCCGTTATTATCACGATTTAAATATTAGATGAAAAAATCTGCGATCACAGATACATTCTACAATTTATCGTGCTTATCTTTTAATTTCAAATACAGTTATTCCAATACAATTATTATTAGAACAGTAGAAAGAAAAACACATCTTAAGGTATGCGTATTATTTTTAATATATATTTTACTTGATATTGATCACAAAAATGCCAATAAAGGTTTTAATGTATTATTATCCATATAGGAGGACGTCATAAACCAACTCTGCAATAGCGTCAACTGTTATTCTACATACTCGATCTCAACTCATTTGTTTAGTTAATTAGATAAAGGTGTGACTGTTACGCTATTTTTTATTTAATAACATTATGCGAGTACGTATTTGTGGGTTTTAAACTTAGTAGTTATTGATTCGCATATAATAATAAACCATTAAAACCTTTTGTCTTTTTATTTCCGTTATAGCAATTTGGTATTTTGACTGTGGTTGATTTTGGGCAAGCAATCTGTAATGAATTAAACCAAATCATTATTTTTGAACTGTAAGCTGGTTTTCGCATCTGTAAGTTATGATCTGATTTTGCTGAGATTGATTGAATTGATTAATTTGATTTGATTTGATTAATTGATTTGTTTGTTTGAGAAAGAGCAGAGAGAGAGAAACGGATAAACGAGAGTAAGAGAGAGGCTGTTATAGGAAGCACTCGCTACTGTAAAAATGCACCACTAGATGGCGCCACAAGCAAAACCCTAATTAGTCCTAGAAATATAACCGCTAGATGGCACCACCGCTATTACAGAAAATTTTCATTAATCTATACACCATTAGATGGCGCTACAAACAAATTCAAATTTCGCAAGAAGGAGCCACGACAAGAGTGTGCAGATCCTAAAACAAGTTCTTCTAGCTGTCTTACAAGTTAGCATGAGAGCCCCTCATTAGAAAATTCAAATTTCGCGCTGAACAGATTTTTAATTCTTACCTTGGTTAGCCCAAGGCCAATTCCAATGCCAGGCACCAAGTCCAGTCTCAAGGCAAACCCTAGGTCAGTCGTGAGGTCAATCTCAAAGTCAAAAATGCGACCCCACGTGGGCATGTATAAAAAGTGTAGGGAAAGGTGTCCGAGGGGGCGGGGCTTGTGATGTTACAAAAAAGTGAAAGTAGAGTCCCTATTCTACTACAATCTTTTTAATCCTTGTCAATTTGATTTTAGAAATCATAAACGCACATCAGACGCATTCACTACTTTTGTAAATCATTCGTTAAAATGTTTTGAACGATGGCAATGTTTCTGACTTGTCCAGACATTTGACTGCGTGTCACTCACAATTCTTATAAAAAAGTTACGTAAGGGTACCAGTTATGGACAGGCCAATGGGTACTATATGCACGACCTACAGCAGATGACACAATCCAAATGCGGTACTACCAACCGAAATATTTATATAATTTGGCATAACAGTTAATCGTATGCGCGAAACGTCGGTTTCGTTAAGGTTAGCTTTAAGCACATACTACGGGGATTTCGTCAGGTATTTTCTTGTCTTTAAGATTCTAAGTTTAAGTGTAATAGTTAAGCACATCCTAAGAGTAGTAGATCACTAATTTTTGAAAAAAATACGTTATCCAGTTTAGAGGTTAATTTTGATGCATGTCTATTACTGGAACAATTTTTGTTGAGTGGTTCCTGTAACTGACAGGGGCTGTCCACCAAGGGAACATCTCGTATCTTTGTAATTGATCCGTTTTCTTCTTACTTATACTTAAATTTGCTTGTTTGTGATGCCCACCAAATTTGATTGTTGTTGTATTTCTAAAACCAATTGTTGACACTCTGTCAATTACTGGCACGGTATGCTGTCAATTATAGGTACATATTTTATAGAATGGCAACCAGTAAAAAACCAAGACAATATGCAACTGAAGATATGCAAAATGCACTTGATGCTGTGAGTAGGGGATTATCAGTTGTCTCTGCAAGTAGACAGTTTAATGTCCCAAGGACTACACTATTATATAAGACTAAAGGAAAATATGAAGTACATACTCGTACGGGGCCCGAAACTGCTAATGAAGAAGAATTATTAGTAAATGGCTGTTTGCTGTTGCTGCAGCTGGCTTTTCAGCTACGAAACAACAATTACTAGATTCCGTAGAAATCCTGGCTAAGAAACTAAAACGGCCAAATAGTTTTAAAAATGGTCGGCCATTAATTATAATTCTAATTGGTTGGCAGTATTTGAAAAGCCTCGTAGGGTATCCATGCAAAAATGTTGGTACAATCAATGACTCCAAGTGGTCTGATGGATTGGAAGTGGCCGGCGCAAAATGATGTTATGTGGTATCAATAAATCCATATATGACCACTGCCCAAAAATTATATAGTCTGTGCATGAAATGAACAAATATAAAGCGTATTGTCATTCTTAAGTAATTAGAAATTGTAATTTCATTTGATATTATATTTTTCTTACCTGTAAAGTTTTTTTACTGTCAACTACTGGTACAAGAGAGTGTCAACCACTGGAATATTTGAATTTTTTACCTGTCATCCACTGGTGCAATTTTCTCACTGTTTATAAAATTTTCCCAAAATTTTGCACGTTACATTTAAACAATATTAACTGTATATTCTCTCTTATAAATATATGAACAATATTCTAACGTAGTTGTTTGCAGTCAAATATTAAAATTTATCAATACACATACCATAACCTATAAAATGTGAGCGCATTAAGAGATGGGTCCCTCAACGCTCAATTTTAGGGCAATGACTATTCTTAATTTATTTTAACGATTTGCCTAATTACATGAATGTTTACGCTAGAAGTATATCGTATGTTGATGACACTACATTGGTTGTGAAGAAAAAAAACTACACCACATCTTTTCCCTCGGAAAAGAAGTAGAAACATTAGCGATGAGGTCGTTTACATTAATTATGACGATATGAACAATGATTAAGTTCCTAAAAGTACCTAAACGATTAAATAGTTATTTTTGTATTAAGTGCATAGAATGAAATTAAATCATTTGAACCGTTAAAACAGCTTCACGCACGTAATATAAACAACATTTTTTCTGCAACTAATTCTAAAGATATAGGTAATATATTTAAAAAATAATAATAATCTATCAATATTATGAAACGGTCAAGTCTCCCTGTTGAGTAACTAAGCAGATATATGGATTTTTCCAAACAAACGACTCCATTGCTAAAAAATAATCATAATTTGTTCACAAAAAATTGTTTTGTTGGTGCAGTTTACAAACTATTTAAAAAAAGTGAGTAGTAGCGCCGAAGATGAAGTTGCAGTCACGAGCAGATTCTTAATGAATTGGTCCAAGATGCAAAAGCAGCGATTAGCAGTTTATTGTCAACAAAATCAAAAGAGCTTTATGAAAAACGTATTCTACATTCAAAGACTGGTGCTTTGATAAGAAGGTAAAAGGAATTACAGAAGATATAATGCTAGACATACACAGACATCCAGACATGATGGCCGACCTTGGCCAAAAGTGTACTTAATTATAGTACGTTTTAGTTGCCTTATCTTTAACAAAAAAAAAACAATAAAAGATAAATTACCTATAGAAAACAATCAAACTAATAAAATAACAAATTCTCCCGTACTTACTGTTAAAGAAGTGCAAACTAATGCACTATTAGGAATACACCTTGATAATAAATTAAACTGGTTTTCACATTATGAAAGTTTAAAAAATAAAATAAATAAGGGTTTATTTGCTTTATGGAAAATGAAAGATTTTGTTTCAAAATCAGTAATTCGAACAATTTATTTTTCACCAATAGTGTCACATATAAGATATGGTTTATTACTAGGGGAATATATATTTTGCACAGCGTACAGTATATAAAGAAAAATCTTTACCTTTTTAATTTTAACTGCGATTTTCACGAACTCCACACAAAACAAAAAAAATAATATAAGATCATTAAAAACAAAAAATACAATCTTTAATAATTCGCATTTATACATATCACCGACTTTGTATAATCATCTACCTCTACTTACTCGATCGCGTGATCTTTCCTACAAATAATAATGCTGTTTAGTCAAACGTACTTTTAAGAAACAAGTTCTCTACAGTGTCACGGAATATCTAAATACAGATACGTTAGATTAATCTAGTCATTAAGTTAATTTAATTAGAAGTTATGTTATTATTGTAGATATTTTGTTATACTATTACGTTTATATAATTCTATATTTACCATTTTATTTACACCTGGCAACAACTGTACTTATGGTTTTAGTCCAATAAATATACATACCCATTTAACAAAGAAAAATTAGCTCCACATACAACAAAAGAACAGAAAGAACAACATAGCTTTCAAAACTAATACCTTTGGACTTAAACGTTTATTTAATGCGAAAGATTCATCTACTGAAGTCGGATTTTTATAAATTGAACTGCATATTTTGTAATTCCGTTTATATTGGACAAACACTTAGATACAAAGAACGCATTAGATATTACAAGTATAAACACAGTCAAATCAAATTATGCCAAACATTTAATAGCAAATAATCACCGTACGACTTCTCAATACAACACTACATTTTTAAATTTTTGTAATAAAAAAAGATAAATTAAATGTTTATGAACATAAACAGAAAGACCTTTAATGAACGAACACGTTGATCTTATAGACTCACCTCTACATTTTAAATATAGAGTTATGATTTACATCAAGTTTGCTATTTTATGTTAATGATTTGTTACCATACCAACTTGTTTATTATTTTACTTATATTCAATTCTTATCAATATGCAACGGTGAATACTTAATTAAATGATGGACTTAATTACGATTTTTGTCAGCGGAGTAAAAAAGAAAAAAACTAATCTTCACAGTGCGGCAATCTCGGTAAAAAAACAGCCAACAACAGCACGCACACACACACGGAAGCACGCACGTACGCGCGCACACACACAGGCATCCAGACAATATGGCCGATCTTGATCAGTCGATTGCATAACCTTCTATACCTACGTTTATATATATATATATATATATATATATATATATATATATATATATATATATATGTAGGTTGGAAGGTAAAGATCTATCAAGATTATGAAACGCTCAGGTCTCCCTGTAGAGTAACTAAGGAGATATAGGCATTTTTCTACATAAACGACGCCATTGCTAAATAATCATAATCTGTTCACAAAAATTTGTTTATGTTGCTGTTGGTGCGGTTTACAAACAACAATTTAAAAAAAATTGTAGCAGCGACAAAGATGAAGTTGCAGTCGCGGGCAGACTCCTAATGAATTGCTGCAAGATACAAAAGCATCGACTGACAGTTGTCAACAAACTCCAAACGTATTCTACATTTAAAGACTGGTGCTTTGATAAAAAGGTAAAAGGAATTACAGAAGATAAAATGCTGGGGTACTTGGAACAAAAATCGATACAAGTAAAGCCATTAACGGTTTGATATACATTTTCAATGTTGAAGAGCACATTAAGTGTGAAAGAAAATATAAATCTTGGGAAATTTCCAAAATTGATTCCCTACTTAAAAAGTAAGAGTGTCGACTATCGTGGCAAAAAAAAATGTTTGTTTGCAGACAGTTGTGATTTTGGGAGTGTATGGTGCTTGTCGCAGGCAAGAACTAACAAAAATGAGAATATATGACATGGACGATATGGAGCACATATTAATTGTTAAAGTTGTCGATACCAAAATGCATTACTATTTTTAATTAAAAGTTTTCAAGTGTATTCGTTTGTCGTAAGTTTTAAATAATAAAATATTATAGTCATGTGCATAAAAAAAATATTTAAAGTCATGTGCGTGAAGCACAATTATTGAAACGTTAATGTCATCATTTTGTGACAGTCGTAGAAAAAAAAACAATTTCTGATGAGCCCGAATATCTACATAAATTATTAATACACAATTTATATAAAGTCGTATTACTATCTAGTTTCTTACGGTTTATTTCTTAATTCGGAACCTTCAACAAGCCGATTAAATTTTAAATTATATTTTTTACAAATTGACAATTATTATTTTCAGTTATTTTTTAACTTTTAACTATAATTATACACAAAAAAAAAGAATTCCAGTTAAGAAAATTGAAATTCGAAGGTATCTTTAGTTTCGAAAAGCGTTTTAAATTTCAATTTTACACAAAAGACGAACTTTTCTTAAAAGTATTGTAATACCTTTAAATATGTAAGTAAAAACGACATACACCATCACTGTTATTATTATTATTATTAATATTATTAATAAATAGAATCTGAAATATGGATGGTTTATTAATTCATATATATATATATATATATATATATATATATATATATATATATATATATATATATATATATATATATATATATATATACTGGGTGTTTAAAAAAGATGCGGCAATATAAAAGGGGGTGATTGCCCAGGTCCTTTTATACAATAAAGTTCCTATAAACATAGGTCCGCAAACGCTTCGTTACCGATCTACAGCGTGTTGAAGTTTAGTTTAAAAAGAAGAAAAAAGTAGGATTCCGCTAATTTCTCTAAAAATAAAAAATATTTTACACTTCTTTGTTCAATTGTGAAGAAAAAAGCTCTCTTGACTTTTTATCGTACGACGTACCGTTTTTGAGTAAAAAAAACATTTTAGTGCATGTCCATTTATTACAGAAAAAAAGTTTTAAAAATCAAGGGTTTCATTCAAGGGCAAAAACAAATATTTCACCAAACCAAAAATTTTACCAACCAAAAATTACAAAAACTGTTCAAAGTGACCACCTCGAGCTCGGATGCAAGAATCCAATCTTCTCCTCATTGACTAGCGAACTCTCTCAAAAACACCAGGATCTGTTTTAATTGAGTTGCACCCAGCAATGATTCGATTTCTTAAGTCTTCTGCGTTTTCCAATGAAGTAGCGTACACCAAGGACTTCAAATGGCCCCACAGAAAAAAATCAAGGGGATTTAAGTCCGGGGATCGTGCAGGCCATAAGTGAGGTCCACCCCGGCCAATCCAACGATTTCCGTATGCTTGTGTTAAGAAATCACGAGCTACTTGACTAAAGTGGGCTGGTGCGTCATCGCGCATATACCACATTGCATCTCTAATTGCTGATGGTACGTCCTCCAGAAATCCAGGGAGCGTGTTTTCCAAAAAGTTGCGATACACCTCTCCGGTAAGTCTCCCGGGTAGAAATACCGGTCCAATTAGGCAGTCACCCACAATCCCAATCCAAACGTTCAAAGAAAACTGATGTTGAAAACGATCTTCAACAATCTCATTTGGATTTTCTTCACACCATACATGGTTATTATGGAAATTCCGTATTGCATTTCTTGAAAAACTCGCTTCATCGGTGAACGGAATCAACATCAGGAGTTGAGGGATTTGAACCATTTTGTGCAAAAGCCGTTGACAGAATGCAATGCGAGGAGAAAAATCAGCAGGAAGAAGTGCTTGAACGCGTTGTATATGGAATGGATACAACAAATTTTCCTTAAGAATGTGCCAAATAGTCCCATTACTTACATCCATAGCGTCAGCAATTTTTCGAGTAGAAGTACCTCGATCTTCTTGAATCATGTCCAGCACATCCTCTTCCAGCTCTACCGTTCTTGCTGTCCTTGGCCTTCTTGCTGCTCTATTTAGTCTTAATGTGCCTTTTTCATAAAGACGCCGATGAATACATTCGAAAATTTTTCTATCAGGAGCAATACGGCCCGGAAATCTTTGAGTATACAACCGCCTAGCTTCAAATGCATTCCCATCAGCAAGTCCATAAATGTAGTGCATGTCGGTCATCTCAGCATTCGTATAGCGATTCATGATAAGGAACTTCAACAAATTCGACACATACAAAATTATTAATCACGAGACTCATTTAATATGTCAGTGAATAATACATGAAAGTTTAAAAATATTTTTGTACGCATGATAAATGGACATGCACTAAAATGCTTTTGTTACTCAAAAACGGTACGTCGTACGATAAAAAGTCAAGAGAGCTTTTTTCTTCACAATTGAACAAAGAATTAAGAAATATTTTTTATTTTTAGAGAAATCAGCGGCATCCTACTTTTTTCTTGAAAAATAGCCTGTGACGTGCCAATACGCGCGCCAATGGTACGACTGAAACATCGTGTTGTATTGCAAAGTATGCGTCTCCCACAGATATTGACACGCGTAATATTTCATTATGATATCTCAAGTCGTTTTGGAAAAATCTAATTTTGACTGTTTTTTTAAATTAAACCCCAACACGCTATAGATCGGTAACGAAGCGTTTGCGGACCTATGTTTATAGGAACTTTATTGTATAAAATGACCTGGGAAATCACCCCCTTTAATATTGCCGCATCTTTTTAAACACCCTATATATATATATATATATATATATATATATATATATATATATATATATATATATATATATATATATATATATATATATATATAATGAATGCCTATTTTCCTTGGTCACGCCCTAACTTGAGAACGACTTTACAGATTTCACTGCTTTTTTTTAAGTGTTATAATACTTTGTAGAAGGTTCTTACAGAAAGAAAATTAAGAAAATTGCGTAGAAAATTGAAAAATTTATGAAAACCTAACGACTATTTAAACTTCGCGCGTTTGACAGTTCGCGCGCCGCAAATGTCATTTAACAGCTGCATCGGTCGGGATTTAACGGTGAACGGTGAAGTGTAGGTATCCACCAAGAAAGGGTTTTTCAAAATTCCTCCCCTAAGAGGGTAAATGGGGGATTAAATTTTTTTGTGAAACTTTATTCTATGGGTCGATTGACTCGAAATTTGGTAAACATAATCTTCAATTAAAATTATGAGACACGTGTATCACAAAATTTTAATATCTGAGATCGCAGCAACGCGCAACGGGTACGGCTACTTAATTAATAAAAGAGTATAGCTGTTAGCTGTCACTACCAAATGATTGCACTGTATATTTTATAAAAGTCTTGGTTTTACCGAGACCATCTAATTTAGTTATAGATGGTCTCGGTTATACGCATACTGGTTAAATGTGACGTCACTGTCGTTAAAAATTCATGGCTATTTTCTATGTTGTAAATTAATTTTATCTGGGTTAATTACGACAAAACGACAACCAACATACGAATACGACAATACCACTTATTGTAGAACATCTTGAACAGAGAAGTTAACCGACGGTCAATCCTGATCTGTTTTGGTACAATGGGTTTCAAGATACAACCGATGATCACTTTGAACCTTCTGTGGACTTCATTGGTACAACCAGGCCTTAAGTAACACGAATTCTTTGAAATGGCCCATGAGGTTGATATTAAACTTATTAAAATCGAACCTAGAGAGGAAGAAGGAATAGATTTACTTCTAACCCAACATCTTATGGTAAATAGTGATCAAATAAAAGGTGAAATTTATTACGGTTTAAGTAGTTTGTAGTACAAAGTTTAACGCTATTCTTACAGATGATGCAAATATCATACAAGAAGACGCCTCTTCTGTAATAAAAGATGTGAGTTCAAGGGAATCAGATCATATAAAGGAAAACAGTGTCAAAGATATCACAAACATACAGTGTGAACGTACTTCATTTAATAGTTCAACAACAGTGCATGAAAATTTAAAACAGGACGTTTTAAAATACAGTTCAAATTTTAAATATAAATGTGACCAATGCAATTATATAGCAAAAAGGAAATGGAGTTTGAAAAAACATCTTTTAAAACACACTTCCAATTCTGAATACAAATGCAGCCAATGTGATTATGCAGCAAAACATAAACAAAGTTTAAAAATTCATTTGAAAAAACACTCTTCAAGTTATGACTTCAAATGTGACCACTGTGATTATGCAACAAATTGCAAAGATAATTTTAATCTTCATCTTAAAAAACACTCTTCCAGTTATGACTTCAAATGCGATCAGTGTGATTATGCAACAAATTACAAAGGTAATTTAAGAATTCATCTTAAAAAACACTCTTCAAGTTATGAATTCAAATGCAACCAGTGTGACTATGCAACAAATAACAAAGGTAGTTTAAGAACTCATCTTAAAAACCACTCTCCAACTTATGAATACAAATGCAATCAATGTGATTATATGACACATCATAAACGTAATTTTGAACATCATCTTAAAAAGCACTCTTCATGTTATGAATTCAAATGTGACCAGTGTGATTATGCAACACATCGCAAAAATAATTATAATACTCATCTTAAAAAACACTCTTCTAGTTATGACTTCAAATGTGGCCAATGTGGTTATGCAACAAATCACAAAGGTGGTTTTACAAATCATCTTAAAAAACACTCATCAAATTATGAATTCAAATGTGACCAGTGTGAATATGCAACACATTACAAAACTAATTTTAATACTCATCTTAAAAAACACTCTTCCAGTTATGACTTCAAATGTGGCCAATGTGATTATGCAACAAATCACAAAAATTATTTAACAAGTCATGTTAGAAAACACTCTTCAAGTTATGAGTTCAAATGCGATCAGTGTGATTATGCAACAAATTACAAAGGTAATTTAAGAATTCATCTTGAAAAACACGTTTCAAGTTATGAATTCAAATGCAACCAGTGTGACTATGTAACAAATATCAAAGGTAGTTTTAGAATTCATCTTAAAAAACACTCTTCAACTTATGAATACAAATGCAATCAATGTGATTATATGGCACATCATAAATGTAATTTTGAAGTTCATTTTAAAACGCACTCTTCATGTTATGAATTCAAATGTAGCCAATGTGATTATGCAACATATACCAAACGTTATTATAAATTACATCTTAAAAAACACTCTTCAAGTGATGAATTCAAATGTGACCAGTGTGATTATGCAACACATTGCAAAAATTATTATAATAGTCATCTTAAAAAACACTCTTCTACTTATGAATTCAAATGCGGCCAATGTGATTATGCAACAAATTACAAAGCTAATTTAATAAGACATATTAAAAACCACTCTTCAAGTTATGTATACAAATGCAGCCAATGTGATTATACAGCAAAACAAAAACAAGCTTTAAAAATGCATGGTAAAAAACAATGCAAATTACGAATTCAAATACGACCAGTGTGATTATGCAACAAATTACAAAGGTAATTTAAGAATTCATCTTGAAAAACACTCTTGAAGTTATGAATTGAAATGAGGCAAATGTGAATATACAACACATCGCAAAAATACTTTTAAAAATTCATCTTACAAACCATATTCTAAAGAACTTTGGTTTTGTTGTAATTGAGTTCACACATCTGGAAAAAATCTTATCTTCATTATCTTATACTTCATTGTATAATTTGTGTACAGCGCCATTTTAATTTGGCCATGTGTTCTACCATGTGAAAATTATAACGTCAATCTGTCTAAAAATGGAAATAAAAAGGAAAATGAAAATCTACGGTAACCTAGGATCCTCTGAATGGATTATAGAGTACCGTAGCTTGGACCCAAGGTTACCGTAGATTTTAATTTTTCTCTGTATTTCCATTTTTTTAGTCAGATTGAAGTTATAATTCGTCAAATTTCGTGTGGTAGAAGACAGCTTTTTAATTTTTTGTCATCTATTATAACTATTATTGTCTTATCCATTACTTGAAGTTCTCATCCACATTTGGTTCACAATTGTAAATGCTAAATATACTTATAGTAGTAACCAATAATTTGTTTATTGATGATACCTATTTATTATTTTTTGATAAATTTTTTGTGAACATTAGATATATCATTTGTAAACTTATTTATAGGTTTGTATATAATTTATAAATTTTACGTGGGATTAATTTATGATAATATTATTCATAATGCCTAAATATATAATAGGTTAGTATTTAATTATAGGTGTAACTTGGTTGATATAGTTAAATACTTACCTTTTGGGTTTTTAAACAGTGTATTTTTATATTTAATGTAAATCTATACGTTTCGATAACAATTACAGTTATCTTTCTTAGTAAATCCTTGTGAAAACACAAACATAAACCTGTTATTAATATAAAAGTTTGAGAAATGTATTAATACAAGTATGGAATCTAATTTTAGTTAACGATAACTAGATCCTTAATAAATTAAATATTATTAAACTGCCGGGAAGATAACAAATCAGAACAACTTCTAATGGTCAAAAGCAATGAAAAATGTTATATCAAAGAGTAGATTGAACGTAATTGAATCAAATTTTGATGTAAGTTTAAAATTGTGAAAAATTTTAATTTGAAAGGAATAAAACCATGCACAAATAGAAACTTCACAACCAATTAAAGATCTAGTCAAATCTAAAAAAATAGTGTTTTGTTAAATAATTGTTACTGTACAATGAAAACACAATGTAGTAATATGATTTTTAATTTTAACTGTATACAGGGTGGCCCACTTAAGCGGGATTGCTCCATAACTCCCTTACTATTACAAATACGAAAAAATGTATTATATAAAAGTTGCCCACAGCCATAAACTACACGTTTTAAAATTATTTTCAGAAATGGCGCACTTCCGGTTATACCGGAAACTCTTTGTTTTAAATAGAACAACCTATATATTATTAAAAATTATTACATTTTTTAATTCCTCGTTGAATTTAAAGATCACTTTAATAACCATACTATGGGTCTACGTCGCATTGCATCTGAGTTATTTGACATTTTGTAGAAAAATGACGTTTGCAGTGCCTCCGAAAACTTTGAATATCTCGAAGACGGATACCGGTAGAGAGATGTGGCTTTCGTTTTTTACTTCCGAATAGAGTACCGCATCATTCTCATTCATTGCCAAAAATCTTGCTTTTAGAATTTAACAATTTTATCGCTGCGAAAATAATTGTTTTCGAACATGGATAACTTGATTTTTTTAAATGGAACCACCCATATTTTCTTATATCAGTGGATAGGAAATTAAATTTCCTTTCCATTGATGTAACATTATCGATATTTTGGAGCGATAGTTTTCGAGATATTCACATTTTTATCTAATTTCAGTTTTTATTGCGCATTGCCAAGTTGTGCAACGTTTTACAAACACCGGACGCGTGCAGTATCAAACGAGGGAACGTGTCAACAGGATAACCTGTATTTCTTGTGCATTCCTTGTGTATATCTTCTGTAGTCAAGTAATTGTCCTTATGCATTTATTGTGCATTTCTTCTCTATTTCTTGTGTAAGCCTTAAGTAATTATTTTGTATTGTGCAATCCTTATGTATTTATTGTTCATTCCTTATGTATTTCTTGTGTATTTGTTTTGGGTTTTGTGTTCTTAATTCTTGAGTAATTATTGTTTATTTCTTGTGCATTAAAAAAATCAAGTTATCCATGTTAGAAACAAGTTATTTTCGGAGCAATAGAAATGATTGAATTCTAAAAGGAAGACGTTGCAACAACTTTTGAAAGGCTGTTTCTCGGTGAAGTCTTCGTTCAGAATACCGTACGGCATAAATCCTTGACAACCAATAACGCACTTCTTTGGCATTCTTCAATAATGAAAGCCACGTCGATCTCGGACAACATTTTAATGGAAATGTCTTGTAGAAACACTTAAACTGATACACAAGAGAGCAAAGCACAACAGAAGCTCGAGAAACTAACGTTTCTTATCAGTTGTTTAAAACAATTGACAAACGTTTTCCAAAACACCGCGGCAATGCGCAATAAAAACTGAAATTAGATAAAAATGTGAATATCTGGTGTAAGGGTGTAATATAAAAGCGGTACAATATAGAACTTTTGATTTTTAAATAGAACACCCTATATATTATTTTATTTTTCGATTCTCCTTATAATTTTACATCTTTTTTATAAGAATTACTTACAAGCTAAATCTTACAGTTTTTGAGATATTTGCAAAGTTAACTAAAAACTGACATTTTTATGTAGTAATTCAGTTATTTTTAAAGATTAAAAAATAATTTTCAGTATAGAAATTATTCATATATGAGCTTACTTTAATCTATTGTCAAAATTGGATTTCAATATACAGAGTGATCACAAAAATTAATTCAATAACATAAATTTGAAAATGCTATATCTTCATTTTTTTAAATGGCGCACCCTATATTTTTTTAATGCCTTGTCTTCGTTTATTAATCCGCTTTCATTTCTATTAAATATGTTCTATACCTATCTCTAATACTTTCGGAGATATTTAAGTTTGTTCAATTTTTTTCGTTGATAACACTGATGAAGAGTAACATTAGTCGGTCAAAGCAAGCCGTGGATACATAAGAAACTAAATACATAAATTGTAATTATAATAAATATTGTTTGAAACCATAAGAGATATTTGAGATGTTTTTAAACGATTCATGGTAAAATTAAACAATTTAATCAAAAGAGCGTAAAACAAAAGATGAACGAAAACAAATGAAGAAATCAAACTTGTCAAATAGTGCTTATATTTGTGTAGTATTGTATACTTACTTCCTAAATTACAAAATGAATTTTTCGAAAGAAGAACTTGTTGATATGATTTACGTCATTGGTGAAAGCGATAAAAATTGTCTATTAGCTCATCGAATTTATAAGCAAAAATTTCCAAATGCACGTACGACACCCGCAAGTTTCAGCATTTGCAAGATTGCAAGAGCGCTTCGAGCAAACAGGCAGTATTCATTACGAAGACAATTTAGAACGAGAAAGAACCGCAATTAACGAAGATAATGAACATTTAGTTCTTCAATCCGTGATTGAAAATCCTCACGTTTCTTGCCGACAATCGGAATTAGAAGTTGGCGTTTCAAAAACATCAGTTAATAGAATTATAAAAAATATAAATATCATCCATACCATGCCCAACTTGCACAAGAATTAGACGAGGATGACTTCGTTAATAGATTAAACTTTTGCAATTGGGCTATAAATAAAAATTTAGAAAAACCCAACTATTTTAGCACGATCTTATTTACTGGTGAAGCTACTTTCCACAAAAATAGATACGTTAATAGACATAATTTTCATTATTACGATACTGAGAATCCCAGATTTATAATTGCTGTTGATCATCAACACCGCTGGTCACTTAATGTTTGGGCCGGAATTATTGGGGAAAGAATTATAGGACCATATTTTTTTGAAAACACGGTCAATGGAGATTCATCTTTAAACTTCTTGCGCAACGAATTTTTGAAACTTTTATTGAAGATTTACCTTTACAAACCCTTAGAGAAATGTGGCTGCAATTAGATGGCGCTCCTCCGCATTTTAGCAGAAACGTTAGAAATTATTTAAATATCCAGTTTCAAAACAAATGGATTGGAAGAGGTGGGCCGATCTCATGGCCTGCAAGATCGCCTGATTTGACAAAGCTGGACTTTTTCCTTTGGGGTTGGATTAAAGAAAAAGTCTATCAAACTCCTCCAACGACTGTAGATGATATGAAGGCAAGAATTAGAGACGTCATTCAACATATAAATGTTTGCCAGCAACAAAATGGTGGTCACATTGCACATTTATTATAATTTTAAGTGTTTGTATTTCAGTTAATATGTTTTTTAGTTTCTTATGTATTTATAGCTTGCTTTGACCGACTAATGTTTTTCTTCTTCAGTGTTATCAACGAAAAAAATTGAACAAACTTAAATATCTCCGAAACTATTAGAGATAGGTATAGAACATATTTAATAGAAATGAAAGCCGATTAATAGACGAAGACAAGGCATTAAAAAAATATAGGGTGTGCCTTTTAAAAAAATGAAGATATAGCATTTTCAAATTTTTGTTACTGAATTAATTTTTTGTGATCACTCTGTATATTGAAATCCAATTTTGACAATAGATTAAAGTAAGCTCATGTATGAATAAATTCTATACCAGAGATTATTTTTTTATCTTTAAAAATAACTGAGATACGCCTACTTCAATTACTACATAAAAATGTCAGTTTTTAGTTAACTTTGAAAATATATCAAAAACTGTAAGATTTAGCTTGCAAATAATTTTTATAAAAAAGATCTCAAATTATAGGGAGAATCGAAAAATAAAATAATATATAGGGTGTTCTATTCAAAAATCAAAAGTTCTATATTGTACCGCTTTTATATGACACCCTGTAGAAACCAAACTATTTTTAGATTATACAGCTTATAAAAATAGCTAACTTTCGTATTTAAACTTATCTTCTAAGTTTAATGGCTAAGGACCTATCGACCGAATGCGCACTATTGGGACACCCTGTATATATAGGAAAATGTTTTATTCATTGATTATACAATTTGTATAATCTATGACATAAAATATTTCCTTCTGTAGTTTTCTATGAACGTTGTTTTCGCAAATAAATTTAAAATCAGTCAGGTACATGTCATGTGTGAAACTTAGCGAATTTCGAGCTCTCATGACGCAAGTACAAAAAGTTGACTGTGATCATTAATATAGTTAGTGTACATCATTACTAATTATAATAATAAAAGAAAATATACACAAATTAAGTTTAAATTTAGTGAGATTTGCTCCCTCGGTAGCGTATTTGGTAACTCAGTTCTCTAGCAAAGAACAGATTGTGGGTTCAAATCCCACTCGATGAATTCTTTTTCAGCATGTATTTTTAAATTTTAATTTACATGCAATTTGTACATATATATATATATATATATATATATATATATATATATATATATATATAAATATCACGGGTTTGACTTATAGTAAGTAAAACAAAGGCCGTACTATCAGTTCACGTGCTAAGTGAGTTATAATACACAACAAACTAAAAGCGTTGATGCCATACATGCGTCTTTTGAGTAGGCTAGTATCAATGACACATTTAATTGCTACTGTCAACGAGAATTGAAAATCAGTCTGATACAATACTCATGTATTCCACTGAAGAAAAAATACAGATTATTAAGTGGTATTATTCAGGAAGCACTGCACAAAAAATAATGGGCAAGTTTTCTTTTTCCTTTCAAAACAGGTCAATTTCATCAGAAAGTACGATTATGCGTACTGTTTGCAAATTTTAAAGATGTGGATGTTTAAATAATAGTAGAAAATGCAGTAGCATTGATGCTAATGATGGTGAGCATTCTGGTCGTAACTTAAACGAAGAGCGCGAACTCCAAGAAATTGCAGTGTGTAGTTTAGCAGAAACTAATATCTCATGCAATAGTTCAAAAAGTGCTGAAGAAATGAATATTGAACCAAGAACAGTTCGCAATATTTTGAAAAGGAATAAATACCGTTGCTATAAGTTACAAACTACACAAGAAATTTTTCCAGAAGATCATCAAAAGCGTGTGGAATTTTGTGAAGATATGATGAATCGGGCTAATGAAAACGAAAGATTTATTGAAAATACTTTGTTTACCGATGAGTGTTCTTTTAACTTACATGGCCATCACAATCCGTCTGTCGCTGTTGGTTACTCTCGGGAAAACAAACACATTAGTATTCCTTACCGGACATAATACCCCCAAAAAGTTAATGTATGGACAGGAATTTTAGGCAATTCCATAACTGCTCCATTTTTTATCCACCAGATAGTTCCAGCTGTTCAACGTTGTAAAAGCTCAAATGTAAATTTTCAACTGTTTCTCGAGTGTTTACTTTAATTACTATTATTACATTTCTATATTGTACGCTTATTTAATTTTCAACTAAGATTAAGATATCGGTAAATATACTGAACGGTGATCCCGCCTCTCGAGTGTGCAATACACCGGCTAACTCCCTCCTTGGTATCTCTACGTGGACATCCTTCGTCCAGGTCCTAGTGGTTAGGTGGTCCTCTGGAGTTTCTGTAATTTAACATTAATTGAGGGTTTGGGGTTTTGACTTTTAGTTTTCGTCCTTGAATGGTTTCAATTTATACTGGTTAATTTCTAATATAAATAAATAAATAATTTTACCTGAATACGTCCCTGTATAATATACAGAAGCAGGTAGTCAGATAACGCGATATAAACACGTGCGCGATAAGATGGGTTCAATACTCTGCCTTTAAAATATAATCGATATTTTAAAGAGGTCGGTTAAAAGTGTAAAGTCTTATACCTGCTTTTCTTATGAGAATAAACTCAGTCCCATTTACATTCAATTTTGCCCTTTTAAATAAATGAAAGCTTTTCTTATAAGAATAGCGTTTATACGGTAGCTGCGGAATTTATATTTCTTTTTACGATATTAATTATCTTATACCGGGTTTTTTTTTATACTTTAAACAAAATATAAATTAAAAGCTTTTGTTATGTTGGCCGTGTTTTAAAATATAAAACCTTCGTTCTCTATTTTAAAGTAAAATCCTTTCTTTCGCGTTTAACAATCACGGTTTGGTTTTCTTTAATACAAGAAACTATCAAGTAGTCTCTGGTTTACGGGTAACAATCTTAATGCTTGTCAAAGGTGCAACTTACGGTCTTACGATAGCGGTGGTGGTGGTTTCGTTTACTCTACAGGTGGTTGTTTAATACTGACGGACACGTCTCGTATTTACGGTTACGTTTCTATATTACTGGATTTACGGTGTTAACTAGGTGTTCTACTCAATCTTCCGACGAGGTTTTAATTACAGGTATCTGGCGGTCGATGGTACGGTTGTCGAGGTGTATTGTGTGGTGGTGTTGGTGTAAATTTGTGTAGGTGGATCTCCTTTGTCAGTAATCTGGGCAAACCACCCGTTATACTAAACAGTAGGATTTCGTTCGGTCAAATGGAATGTCGGGCAACTACCCTTCAAACTCCACTGTGTAAATGCGTGTATATGTGGATCTCCTTTGGTAGTAATCTGGGCAAACCACCCGTTATACTAACAGTAGGATCTCGTTCGGTCAAATGGAATGTCGGGCAACTACCCTTCAAACTCCACTGTGTAAATGCGTGTATATGTGGATCTCCTTTGGTAGTAATCTGGGCAAACCACCCGTTATACTAAACAGTAGGATCTCGTTCGGTCAAATGGAATGTCGGGCAACTACCCTTCAAACTCCACTGTGTAGGTGTGTATGTTTAGTACTAGAAACGTTAGATTTCTGTAACTCTAACCTTTTAACTTCGGTGATGCTATCAAGTCGCGGAGTCGCGGTTTCTACTCGGACGACGGTTTCAGGTGGACGGTTTACAGCAGGTAGTAGTCGGCGCGAACGCGAATATTATTATTATACTTTAAACAAAAAAAGCTACAAGCTAAAAGCTCTCAAAACTCTACAAGAAGAACCTCTTCAGCAGCGCGTGCCGCGTTTTTATATATATTTCGCGAGGGTGGTTACTAAACTTTTTGGTGAGCTTCCGTAAGCCCGGATTGGTGGAGGATGCTCTGACGTATCCAAACTTTTTAAACGTTTTGGGATTTTACGTCTGGAGGGAGGATGCATGATTAATTATTGTGCAATTATATGCAACGTTATGAAATCTGTTTAATTTTTACTAGAATTTCTACGAATCTTTATAATGTCTTGCACCTGTGCATTTAGCGCGTCACGTTATCTTACTAAATTCGGTGAATCAGTACTGGTATTTTACTTAGCAAATAATTAATCATGATCGGAAAATTTTATAAAGGACGGCGTCTTGTTAATAAACTTTGGGAACTAATTAAAAATAATAAAAAATCGGGATGTCTGACGGCGTCCCTTTACATACCCTCCTTTCGTCGGGGTTTTCGACGTCCGTCCTCTTCACTTTGATTCTGGTACCTGTAGGTGTGAAGAGTCCGATGCGACGGCGGTTTCGGCGTTTTCGTGCGGATTGTCCTCTCGGCGGCTGTTGTGCGGGCGGCGGCATTTGGCGGCTGTCATTGACTTCCTGCAGTTTGATGTCGGCAAGTTTTCGGGTGATTTCACTCGTTTGTCGGAGGTGTTCCGGTGTACCTGGCGTACGTGGTCTGCCGTTGGTGTGGAGGCGGGGCGGCGAGAGTTCCCAACTGACGTCCATGGGCGTCGGTTTACGAGGAGCGGACGGTGATGGAGTTCTTGGCGTCGGCGTGGGTGGTCGGTTTCGGACGGGTGATCTGTCCCTCTCAGGAGAGTCATCTAGTGGCACTGGGCGGTGTGATATAAAGGCGGCTGGTAACCCTTCTGTCCCGGGTTGTCGGTAGCTCTTCGGTTGCCAGGGGGTTATTTTCGGGCGGCGTCTCCTCTCTAGCTTTCTTACCGGTGCCATTTTTGTACTTATATCCGTCCTGTTATCATTTTCCTTATTTATATGTTCATTTAAGCGCGGGTAATCGATGACCGTTAATTTTGCTTTGTCTTCATTGGTTACGCGCGTCGCCTGGTTCGTGACGTCAATTGCTGTCTTCAAATCCTTAACGTGTGTTTCTCCCGCGGATTTTTGCGTGCTGGGTTCTCGGAGTTCTACTATCACGGGCGATTTTATTTTGTGGATCAGGTATGGTCCGTCGTACTTTTCCGCTAATTTTGCAGCAAACCCTTTAACTTTACTTGACAGGTGGTGTGTTTTCTTATATACTAGATCTCCTACGCGGGGGGCGGTAAGCTCTATGACGAAGATTATAATGTTTGCGTTGAATTTCGAAACTTTTTGTTAATTGATCCCTGGCTAGTTCTTGTAAATCTTTCAAATATCTCATGTGCTTCGCTTGCTCTGTGGCGGTTACTGCGGTACCTTTTTGCGGTAGTTCTTGTTGCGTGATCCATGCTCTCGGGCGATCAAGTTCTCTACCCAAATTTAGTAGGGCTGGTGAAAATCCTGTTGAATTGTGTTGTACCGTGTTAATTGCAAACGATATTTCGGCCAGGTGGGCATCCCATTCCTTTTGATTGTCTTTTGTGAATTGCGCGACCATCGTTCCTATTACTTTATTAGTTCTCTCCACTGGATTAGTATGGGGGGAATACGGTGGAGTCAGGCGGTGGTGGATCCCATGATCTTTTAAGAACGTACGGAATAGCTTGCTAGTATATTGTGGTCCATTGTCGGATATCAGGTTACGCGGAGTACCAAAACGATAGATTACTTGTTCTTTTAGGGCCTGTATAATAGGTGGGCTGGTAGCGTTGCGGAGCGGTTTGATCTCAACCCATTTGGTTAAACGATCT
Source organism: Vesta saturnalis (assembly GCA_036346205.1). Lineage (NCBI taxonomy): Eukaryota > Metazoa > Arthropoda > Insecta > Coleoptera > Lampyridae > Vesta > Vesta saturnalis. Next base: position 2,198,327 of record JARFJB010001479.1, on the reverse strand, counting down.
TGAAAAACTAGTATAAACTTATGTCCCTTCTTGGAGCGCGGCAGAGGTCCGATGAGGTCGGTACTCACATTCTCCCAGGGATGTCCAGGTTGTGAGAAATACATTTCTCCCGGCGGTTTTTGTGTAGGGGATTTGTAGGCTTGGCAGCTTCTACATAATCTTATGTATCTTATCACGTCCCGTTTTATGGTAGGCCAATAATAATTTCTATATATCCGGCACAAGGTTTTTGCGATCCCTAGATGACCTGCAGTTGGGGCATCATGACACTCGTTTAAAATCTCTCGACGTTTTTCCTGCGGTACGCATATCTTCCAATGTGCGTGGCTTCCCATCTCTTTTTCGGGAGTCGTGTTCGGAAACGATCGAAATAACTGTCCTCCTTCTACTTTATATCGAGGATGCTGTTCAGGATGTTCTCGGGTTTGTCGGACTAAGCGCTGGTACCACGGGCAGGTCACTCCTCTTATCTCCAGGGGAGATAAGTCGGTGGGGGACTTGTTGTCTTCGTGTAGTCGGGATAATGCGTCGGCCACGTTATTCAGGGCACCCTTCCGGTATTCTATCTGGAAATCGAATTGTTGCAACTCCATTATCCATCTTGCGAGTCGGGACGTCGGTTTTTCGAGCGTGCGAAGCCATTTTAGACTTCTATGATCGGTGAGTACCGTAAATTGGTAGCCTTCTAAGTATCCTTTTAGCTTTTGTATCGACCACACCACAGCCAGGCATTCTTGTTCGATAGTAGAGTAGTTTCTCTCGGCGGGATTCAGTGCTCTACTGATATATGCAATCACTCTTTCGTCGGGTACTTGTCCCTGCGTAAGAACAGCTCCGATGCCGGTCGTGCTGGCGTCTGTCTGTAACACAAAAGGTTGTGAAAAGTCTGGACAAGCTAACACTGGCGGGGCGGTCAATGCTTCTTTAATTTTTCCAAAAGCCTGATCCTGTCTTTCGGTCCATCTATATTTAGTGTTTTTCTTCAACAATTCGGTCAGGGGTTGACTTAGTTGAGCAAATCCATTGACATACTTACGATACCAGGATGCGAGACCCAAGAACTGGCGTAATTGCTTAACGGTGCGGGGGGCGGGTATCTGGGTTATGGCGTCGATTTTCTCTGGGTCTGGTAGGATTCCTCGGGACGTAACTAAATGTCCTAGGTATTTCAGTTCGGTTCGGCAAAAACAACACTTGTCTGGCTGTAGCTGAAGTCCGTTCTCGCGGAGTCGTTGAAATACTTCGCGTAGGTTCTGTAAGTGTTCTTGGAAGGTATTTCCCAAGACGATAATCTCATCTAAGTATACAAACGCGCGTCCGACTAGTTCGGGACCGATCACTGTATCGAGGAATCGCTGGAAGGTAGCGGGGGCGGAATGAAGTCCAAACGGGAGAACTTTAAATTGGAACAATCCTCGTCCAGGTACTGTAAAGGCCGTAATTGGTCTACTTTCGTCCTCTAAGGGGACCTGCCAGTATCCTTGTTTTAGATCTAAGGTACTCACATAACCTGCTCCTCGTAGTTGATCCAATATTCCTTGAATATAGGGCAGCGGGTATGCGTCTTTTACGGTGACTTGGTTTACTTTACGATAGTCTACACAGAATCGGTATGAGCCTGTGGGTTTTTTGACTAATACGACGGGGGAGCTCCAAGGACTGCGAGACGGTTCAATTATATCTTCTTCGAGCATCCTGTCAACTTCTTGGTTAATTATCTCCTGCATGACTGGATTGCGGGGATAATATCGTTGTTTTACCGGGAGTGCCGTAGGTAATAGAGTGATCCGGTGTATAACATCCTTGGCTTTTCCTTTCACGTTTAAGAATTTTCCTAATTCTTCTTCTATAAATTCGTTGAGCAAGGGCAGCTGATCCTTTTCTAGTCCTCGGATTCCGTTCAAGCCTCCTTGGACGTAGCTTTGCAACGGGATACGTATTCCTGAAATTTCTAATTGTTTCTGGTGAATATGGATAGCGGCCTGGAGATGTTCAAGTACGTCTAATCCGATCACTATGTCGGTGGACAACTGTGGTATGTAGTAACCGGGTAGCTGGAGCGTTTGTTTCTCTATGTCGGCGGGGAAAATGTACAAGCCACGGGTTTCTGCTAGTGAACTGTCAGCTAGGCGTACGGTTGCTGTTTGTAGCGTGCTCGGATATACTTGGTTATTGATCAATAAGTTTTTTACTTTCTCTCCTATATACGTTCTCGATGCTCCGGTGTCGATTAATGCATTAACGGGTGTATTAAAGATTACAATCTTGAGAAATAGTCTGTCGTCAGAGGGACGGTGTGACCATTCATCTGGTTTTCTCTGGTTAAATTGTGCCACGGTTTGCAGCCAAGCGTGCCATTCGGTCGAAGACACTCTCTTTCCAGGTCTGGAGGCCGGGGTGATTAAAGTTTCCTGGTTGTTCTTTACCGGCGTGAACAGTTTTCCGACTTCGGGCAGGGGCAGTCACGGGATAACACATCTGTCTTTCCACATCTAGAACAAAATGCCTTGAAGGGACCTCTACAATGCACCTTCAGGTGTCCAGGTTTTCCACATCGCCAACAGACGTCTTGTCTATTGTACGGGGTCGTCTCTGGTGCTGGTCTTCTTACGGTGACAACAGTAGTTTCAGGGGACCGGGCTGGTGGTTTATCGGTTGCAGGAGTTACGCTATTGAAATGTACTTTCGGTCGGTTATAGCTGGGAGACGGAGAATGTGTTGGTGGTGGTAGCATTTCAAATTGTGTAGCTAGTTCCAGGAGTCCGGTCAGGTCGGTAAAATCGTGCTGTCTTATGTAATATTTGTACTCTACCTTCAGATTATCGTAGATTCGTTGTAGTTGAGCTTCCGGGGACAGGTTTCCGTGACGTCGCGTTAGTGTCAAGATGGCTGTAACATATTCAGCAGCTTTTTCTCGTGGTCGTTGCAATCTGTTTCTTATCTCTTCTTCCAATTTAAATTGATGGCGTGGCGGTAAGAATTGTAATCTAAAACTTTTAAGAAAGTCTGGCCAGGTCGTCCAGGATCTTTGATTGTTTCGGTACCACAATAAGGTTGGTTCTTTTAATAGCTCCGGGAGTGCGAGTAAAAGATCGTTGTCTGTGACGTTGTAACATGCTTGCAATTCTTCGATTCTTTCAAGGAACGAAATCGGGTCACTTATCCCATCGTATTTTACACCCCATTTGCGTATACGATCGCAAACGTCTGGTTTCTGGGTGACCGGTAATATTTTCTGTCGGTGGTGGCGGTATTTGGATGGCTGGTGTAACAATTGTGGATGTGTGTGCGGTGACTTGACCTTCTCCGGTGCGTATGTATTTCACTAAACGAGCTCTTAGTGCCTCGACGTTTCCACCAGTTTCCAGTTTATATTTACGGGCTTCTTCCGTCAACTCTTCTTTCTTCAGGTGATAGATCCATCCTACCTTCGTGTCCGTTTCTTCTGTAATCCTCGGTATACTCATTCTACAAAAAAAATTTATTATTCCTGAAAAAATGTATATATAAAATTAATTTAGTGTTGTCCGGCTTCTAGTGTTCCTCGGTTGTTTCTGTAACAGAATTTATCTATTGTTCAATGTGTTTTCCGGAGCCCCACGTTGGTCGCCAAATGTAAAAGCTCAAATGTAAATTTTCAACTGTTTCTCGAGTGTTTACTTTAATTACTATTATTACATTTCTATATTGTACGCTTATTTAATTTTCAACTAAGATTAAGATATCGGTAAATATACTGAACGGTGATCCCGCCTCTCGAGTGTGCAATACACCGGCTAACTCCCTCCTTGGTATCTCTACGTGGACATCCTTCGTCCAGGTCCTAGTGGTTAGGTGGTCCTCTGGAGTTTCTGTAATTTAACATTAATTGAGGGTTTGGGGTTTTGACTTTTAGTTTTCGTCCTTGAATGGTTTCAATTTATACTGGTTAATTTCTAATATAAATAAATAAATAATTTTACCTGAATACGTCCCTGTATAATATACAGGAGCAGGTAGTCAGATAACGCGATATAAACACGTGCGTGATAAGATGGGTTCAATACTCTGCCTTTAAAATATAATCGATATTTTAAAGAGGTCGGTTAAAAGTGTAAAGTTTTATACCTGCTTTTCTTATGAGAATAAACTCAGTCCCATTTACATTCAATTTTGCCCTTTTAAATAAATGAAAGCTTTTCTTATAAGAATAGCGTTTATACGGTAGCTGCGGAATTTATATTTCTTTTTACGATATTAATTATCTTATACCGGGTTTTTTTTTTATACTTTAAACAAAATATAAATTAAAAGCTTTTGTTATGTTGGCCGTGTTTTAAAATATAAAACCTTCGTTTTCTATTTTAAAGCAAAATCCTTTCTTTCGCGTTTAACAATCACGGTTTGGTTTATTTAATACAAGAAACTATCAGGTAGTCTCTGGTTTACGGGTAACAATCTTAATGCTTGTCAAAGGTGCAACTTACGTTCTTACGATAGCGGTGGTGGTGGTTTCGTTTACTCTACAGGTGGTTGTTTAATACTGACGGACACGTCTCGTATTTACGGTTACGTTTCTATATTACTGGATTTACGGTGTTAACTAGGTGTTCTACTCAATCTTCCGACGAGGTTTTAATTACAGGTATCTGGCGGTCGATGGTACGGTTGTCGAGGTGTATTGTGTGGTGGTGTTTGTGTAAATTTGTGTAGGTGGATCTCCTTTGTCAGTAATCTGGGCAAACCACCCGTTATACTAAACAGTAGGATTTCGTTCGGTCAAATGGAATGTCGGGCAACTACCCTTCAAACTCCACTGTGTAAATGCGTGTATATGTGGATCTCCTTTGGTAGTAATCTGGGCAAACCACCCGTTATACTAACAGTATAATGCCCCCTATTTTTGGGTGCTATACTTATATTTATATTGCGCCCTTCTGGTTTGGTAACCCAGCGCGGTTTTATCTTGCCTCGGCTTTGCTCAATCGGGTTTATTTTATAAACGGGGTGTGGTTCGTAGTAATTACTGGATGGGCTTAACACTGTAACCTTAAATAAAAACCGTAAAGCATTTTTAAAATGTATATTAATCAAATATTTACAATAAATAAAAATCAGAAGGTAATTAACAAAATATGTAGGTGAACTTCTCGGTCCGGGTCCTAGCGTCACTGGGTGCGACGTCGCTTCTGTGAACAAAAGAGAGTTTTGTTTAATCTATTCCTTACCTAAGAGGCAAAGTTTAGGTTACGGTCCTGCATGTACAGTAGCGCGAGCGTTATGCTTGATACAGTGGTTGATCGGAGCGCCAGCGCAATGAACTCGAATCGTTTGAGAAAATCGATATCGTGTTTATATGTCAGTAACTCTGAAGCGCTGAAGCAAGGATGTCCTACTCCTCGGGAAACAATACACGCGAAAGCGCGTCTGCAAACGCGAGCTCTCTCGACGGTCTTTCTCTGGTTATAACCGGTTTAATGTAGGCAATTAGATAATTTATCTAACTAAATTAATTACCGATCTTTATACTAAGTTTAATTATTTATAATTAATCAAGGGAACAAAATACTTACTATTCAAACTACTCTAATAGTTTTACGTAAAGATAGAATACTATACGTAATCTCTAGGTCGTATACAAACGTTCTCGCACCAGGTATTTACGATGGTTAGGTGGACTACTAAGTTATACTACAGGTTATGGAGGTATTCCTCTGCAATTCAAAGACACCGTGTATGGTTATTACGTGTTGTCTGTAGGTAGTGTATGAGTTTCAAACGGGATTTCAGTAAGGCCCAGAAGACGAAGGCGACGGCCTGTCTTTACTGTATATACTAAGAGAAAGGTCGTAGGTCTTTACAGCCCTGTAACAACCCTTCACCCTCAAGTGTTGGTGAGATACGTCGGGGGCTACCCCTGCGTTCCTCTAGGTGTACTTTGTGGTGGCGAGTGACGATGGGATCTACCCTTCGTGCTACTCTAGGTGCTAGTGTGGTTTGTATTGGCGAGTTCCGTCGGGGGCTACCCCTGCGTTACTCTAGGTGTATGTGATATAACTCCTGGAGCTCAGCCCGGAATTATTTACGGTCTGTAGTGTTTGAGTGTAAATTGTCAGAATGTATAACTTTACAACTTACGTGTCTATCAATAGCAGTACAGAGTTGAACTTTAGGTTGCCCGATCGCGAAGGACTCTTCGTCGGTGAACAACAGGTCGGTGCTTACGCTAAGCAAACGGAGCGGCTGCGGCTACTGGTTTCTGGAACGGTCAACGGTACGGTGGCGGCTGCTGGATATCGGCTTAACTTGAATCTACTGAGATTCATCCTCTTATTATGCGCGTCGCGAGTTTATAAAGGTGCATCTGTGGGCGGTTTCGCGGCTACCGTGCGGGGAATACCGTTACGTGGTTGGTTAAAATCGTTCTGACGTGCAGAAACTTACGGTTTCTTAGGAATACACGTCAGCGGTGATGAATAAATTATTTGTTGTGCAATATCGCGTAAACTTATGAAATCTTACATACAGGATGGTCCGCACCTAATTTATTCTAAAACACATACGTACAGAACGCTGGTTCTTTACAACAGTAGGATCTCGTTCGGTCAAATGGAATGTCGGGCAACTACCCTTCAAACTCCACTGTGTAAATGCGTGTATATGTGGATCTCCTTTGGTAGTAATCTGGGCAAACCACCCGTTATACTAAACAGTAGGATCTCGTTCGGTCAAATGGAATGTCGGGTAACTACCCTTCAAACTCCACTGTGTAGGTGTGTATGTTTAGTACTAAAAGAATACGTCTGGTAACAGAAGAGTATGTCGGGCTTACAACCCTGCATATCCCTATAACCAGGTATCTCAACTTACGTACTTTCAACGTTAGATTTCTGTAACTCTAACCTTTTAACTTCGGTGATGCTATCAAGTCGCGGTTTCTACTCGGACGACGGTTTCAGGTGGACGGTTTACAGCAGGTAGTAGTCGGCGCGAACGCGAATATTATTACTATACTTTAAACAAAAAAAGCTACAAGCTAAAAGCTCTCAAAACTCTACAAGAAGAACCTCTTCAGCAGCGCGTGCCGCGTTTTTATATATAATTCGCGAGGGTGGTTACTAAACTTTTTGGTGAGCTTCCGTAAGCCCGGATTGGTGGAGGATGCTCTGACGTATCCAAACTTTTTAAACGTTTTGGGATTTTACGTCTGGAGGGAGGATGCATGATTAATTATTGTGCAATTATATGCAACGTTATGAAATCTGTTTAATTTTTACTAGAATTTCTACGAATCTTTATAATGTCTTGCACCTGTGCATTTAGCGCGTCACGTTATCTTACTAAATTCGGTGAATCAGTACTGGTATTTTACTTAGCAAATAATTAATCATGATCGGAAAATTTTATAAAGGACGGCGTCTTGTTAATAAACTTTGGGAACTAATTAAAAATAATAAAAAATCGGGATGTCTGACGGCGTCCCTTTACAACGTCTCAATATAAATTTTGATGACATTTGGTATCAAGAAGATGGCTGTCCTGCTCATACTACAATAAGAGTTCAACAGTTTTTGTAAACTACCTTCCCTAACCGTATTATTAGTGGAAAAGGTACTATTAAATATCCTCCTCGCTCACCTGATATCGCGCCGAACGATTTTTTTGTTTGGGGATACGTATCCCAGCAAATTTATGGGCACAGGCATAAACGTGCTAACTATTTGGACGAACTTTAAGTCAAAATTACAGACTCTTTAAGCGGCATCACCCAAGAAATGTTACAAAACACGCGAACTGAATTTTATCACAGATTGCGTTACTGCCTTGCGCAAGGTGGAGGTCTTTTCAAAAATCTTATAGAGTTTTGAAAAAAGTGAATTCTGTTCATTTTTAAAAATAGTTGGTTTTTCAATAAGAATTATCATACTAAAGTCAAACCTTAAACTGAAGTTATACCCCAGAATAGAGAATAATCAGAAGTGTCAGTCTAGGATATTTATGGTCTCGGTTAATATCCGCGCAACTGCTGTACGCATTACGTTACTGGGACCTTTACATTAGTATATTTGAATTATTGCGTTATTTATTAACATTTCAATATGACGTATATCTGCGATCAATTGTTAGATGTGTGTTCTCTTAATTATCTTTGAGTGTGTTAATTTTGGTTGTTGTTTTATGGTGTTAATTGTTTTGTGATTGTTAGTGTGGACAGACTAATAAAATTAGTTACGTGTGTTGATAGTTTTTGGCAATATTAAGGATTTTATCATTGACTGTTGTAAAAATGCAATTCGAATACTTATATAACTGTGAATTGTAATTTTAAAATTTAACCATTTTGTATATGTATTGTTAGTGCTCAGTAGACGATCATGTTATTATAATCATAAAATGTTAAAATTGTTTCTGTTAATAAATCTCATTTGGTACTGTACTTTTGAGAATTAAAAAAAAACATGACCTTAATTACGCATTGTGAACAGTGTTCAGTCAAGCAAAAATAATCTGCTTAATATTTACATATCTTATTTAAAGAAGTATTTTGCTGTAATTATGGTTTAAATAAAGATTCTAATTTTTTTTTAAATTTGATGAAATTTTAGCTGGTTCTATTACCGCTGCATATAAGTATTACACAAAAATATTTTTCCAGACAATAATTCGACAAATAAGTCATTTTTATTTACATATTACCTATGTTACGTAGGTATTAATTACATGTCATTTTAAAATCGTATAATTACATTATAAGTTTATTTGTTGTTTTGCAAATTTATCAATTACGTTTGTCAGTTACGTGTTTAATACATAGCGCCCACCAGTTGCGCGTAGGTCAACGTGTGACTGACATCAAAGGTGCCGACGTTGAGTGACACTTCTGATTATTCTCTATTCTGGGGTTATTGTTATGTTATTGTTCTCGTTTGTAGCTCTCGTAAGTTTCTTCTTGGTTTTTCTTACGAGTAGTAATCGAACCATGCCATAAATTCGTAATTACAATAAAATTCGATATTTGAGGTATTATCATTTAATGTTTAAGTGTAAAGTATTTGCTTACAGTTTCAAGGAACACACGATTTTTCAACATCATCTTAATGGCTTTGGTTTCGTTAGAAATGTTGAAGCTAGCTTGAAGGAGCCTTAAGAAGTTCATATTTTGTGCCTACATTCAAATATGTACAGGGTGTCCTATTTTCGATGTAATTGGGGGGTTTTAGGTATTTCCCAAATAGATAGAGTAAAATCATGGTGGGGGACCCTTGGACCGATTTTTGAAACAAATTTAATAATCTAAAGAACATTTCAATATCTCGACTCGTTTGGGAAATATAGGGTGTTTTTCGTTTTATGCCGTTTTCTTTAAAATTCCGTAACTTTTTTGTTTGTGAATATTTAAAATTTTGGTAAAAACATCTTTTGTGCCTATTTTTATGTGCAACTTAGTGGCGTACTCGATTTTTCTAACTTAATTTGTTTCCGAGTTACATATCAAAGTTGCATTTTTTTAATTGGTAACCGTAGTTGGCTATGACTCCATTAATTAGAGATTTCTTTTAGCTTTCTGAAAATATATAGTTTCATATATTTATCTCGGTAAATAAGAAAATTATAAACGATTTTTTGAAAACTACCTCTTGATCAAGTCATCTATGAACCTTTGTTTACTGCACGCATTCGTTGCTAGTTATTTGACATTTCACGCAGTTGTTTCATATAAATAAATGGTGGAAACGTAAATGTGATTAGATTTATTGTTTCAAAACTTTGCTTAAATAATTAATTATTCAAGTTAATAACTTTTTTGTGATGGCTGTCAATAATATGAAGTATGAAAATTTTGAAAAGTTAGATATGATTGGCATATACTATCAGTGTAATTTTAATGCAGACCAAGCTGCAGAGGCATATTTTAATAGGTAGGTTGTGCGTTTAATACTTTAATAATGCTAGAATTTATAAAAACGCAAAATAATAAAGCTACTTTATGGAAGATTCCCTGAACGAAGACATCCCAACAAGAATATATTCGCCAGATTAAAAGAACATCTATTAACTTATGGATCTTTTGAGAAGCCTAGGATCCAAAAATAATGCAAAAATGAACCAACAAGACGACGAAATAACTGTTTTAGCAAGAGTTGAAGAAAATCCTAATACCTCCTGCCGACAAATAGAAACAGAAGTTGATGTATCTAAATCAAGAGTACAAAAATCTTAAAAAAATATAATTATACTCCGTACAAAAAAAGAGTAATTCAGCACCTTAATTATGGTGACTTAGAACGGCGAATTATTTTTTGTAATTGGTATTTAGAACAGATTAGACAAAATAGGAATTTTGGGCTCAATATCATTTGGTCTGATGAGTCATATTACGAGTGCAGGAATTTTTAATCGCAACAACAATCGATATTGGTCAAAAAATAACAATTTTGTAACATTAGCACGCCAAAATCAAGGTAGATTTGGTTTTAATGTATCATGCTTTATTTTGGGGGGTAGATTTGTTTAGCACATTTTTAACGGCAACCTTAACGGCGAGAGGTATATGGAAATATTAAACATTTGTCTTCCACAACTGCTGGATGAAATTCCATTAGCGCAGATGGTAAATGTTTATTTTCAACAAGATGGTGCGCCTAGTCATAATACTGTTTTAGTCCGAGATTACTTAAACCGAAACTTTAACAATCAATGGATTGGCAATAACGGACTTATTCAGTGGCCAGCAAGATCTCCAGATCTTTCAATACTGGATTTCTTTTTGTGGGGATTTTTTGAAAATAAAATATATCATTCTCGCCACGAAACATACGAACAATTGGTCAATTCAACCAGGACAGCATTTGAAGATTTAAGGCATACATCTATTCATCTCATTAAGGCAATTGAGTGTATTTCGCGCCGATGTGAAGTTTGTTTACATCATAATGGACATCAGTTTGAACAATACCTAAAATAAGAAAAAACTGTTTTAAAATAAAAATGTTATTTTTTTCTAAATCAATAAGTTTTTAATATGGCATAAAATACTATGAGGACATTTTTATCTAGTTTTAAAATAAGTTCTGCGCATAGTAATATACTTTCATTTGAATACATGAAACTATACTATACATAAGTGATTTGATCAAGAGGTGTTTTTCAAAAAATCGTTTATAATTTTCTTATTTACCGAGATAAATATATGAAACTAATATTTTCAGAAAGCTAAAAGAAATCTCTAATTAATGGAGTCATAGCCAACTACGGTTACCATTAAAAAAAATGCAACTTTGATATGTAACTCGGAAACAAATTAAGTTAGAAAAAAATCGAGTACTAAATTGCACATAAAAAAAGGCACCAAAGATGTTTTTACCAAAATTTTAAATATTCACACACAAAAAAGTTACGGAATTTAAAGAAAACGGCATAAAACGAAAAACACGCTATATTTCCCAAACGAATCGAGATATTGAAATGTTCTTTAGATTATTAAATTTGTTTCAAAAATCGGTCCAAGGGTCCCCACCATGATTTTACTCTATCTATTTGGGAAATACCTAAAACCCCCAATTACATCGAAAATAGGACACCCTGCACATATTTGAATGTAGGCACAAAATATGAACTTCTTAAGGCTCCTTCAAGCTAGCTTCAACATCGGTAAAGTCTCTCACACTCATTAATTATTATTGGGTTTCTTTGTAGCTTATTATAAGTGAGACCCGCAATTATGTTTTCCATATCGGTGTATATATATATATATATATATATATATATATATATATATATATATATATATATATATATATATTAATTGAGTCCATTTTATAGATAAATATAAATTTAAATGTAATGAGTTATGGAAAAATGTGTTTAACATACATTTGGATTAATGGAGTTGATCGGCCTATTTCCACAGTTTATGCTTTTGAGTGCGACGTTTCGGAAGCGGACTCTGCTTCCGTCATCAGGCTTAGTCCTGAGAAGGACTGTTTTCGCACTTGAGTCGAATTCATATGTTATATATAATTTTTCCCAAGCACTTGACTACTCTCAGATTCGAACTTGGTACCTTTCTTATTAGTTGACACCTTTGTTGAGCCACTGAGTAATCCAACATATATTTGTTAGAACTTATATATATATATATATATATAAAGTTGGACAGAATGCGTAACTTATTAAGTATTATTGAATATGGGTTTCATTTCTACACCAGCTTGGCTTATTGGATTTTCTGCTAGTGCGATGTAGAAATGAAACCCATATGGATTCCAATAATGCGCGAAGAGCTTAACGCAATACACCTGCGTAAGTTACAACATGCAATAAACTTTGCGCAACCACGAAAATATTATATATATATATATATATATATATATATATATATATATATATATATATATATATATATATATATGTTTTAATAAATATATATTGATTACCAGTGCTACGTAAAGGTGTCAGACATCGCACTAGCAGAAAATCCAATAAGCCAAGTTAGTGTAGAAATGAAACCCATATGGATTCCAATAATGCGCGAAGAGCATAAGCGCAATACACCTGCGCAAGGGGTTACGGCGCAACATGCGCAATAAACTTCTGCGCAACCACGAAACAGTTTAAATATATATATATATATATATATATATATATATATATATATGTTTTAACAAATATATATTGGATTACTCAGTGGCTCAGCGGTAAAGGTGTCAGACTCATCGCACTAGCAGAAAATCCAATAAGCCAAGCTAGTGTAGAAATGAAACCCATATGGATTCCAATAATGCGCGAAGAGCTTAGGCGCAATACACCTGCGCAGGTTACGGCGAACATGCGCAATAAACTTTTGCAACCACGAAAAAGTTTAATATATATATATATATATTGAGATGTTTAGAAAGAGGTAATAGAAGTATCGGACAGCTTACATGACATTTGGGTCATAAAAGGGGTAATTTCTGGCTCGATACAAGTGCGAGACACAATTTTACATAAATCTGGTTCACGATGTGTTTAAAATAAATTTATTTGGTATAAATTGATCTGAATATCATTTGCTAAGTTTGGTTTCATCATAAAAGCAATTTGTTGCTACCAAAATTGTCAAAGATGTTAAATATCACTATTTTCAGAGAGTCATTTTAGTAGTGCAATTTTTACAATAAAATTCAATTTTCAAAGTTAATTTGGCAAGTAGACATTTCACAGGTGTTTAAACATGGACTATGTAGTTAGGATTATGTTAGGGATAAGGTATGTTTAGTTTTTAAAAGCAGGAAATACAAAAATTTAGTTAAAAGGGTTATAATATGGATAGTATAGACAATTTTCGCACACATTTTTGTTAGTGAATTAGTGACAAAACTTATAATATATGATTCACAACAAGAAAGACATTTAGAACATTTTGGCATACAAACATTTATAGTGCCGTACAATTTATAGTGTAAAATCCCAAAACAGTGTTAGACGATGAGACATTTTCAATGCAAGACTAAATAACATTATGCATTGCAAATAAGTAGTGTGAACAATAAAGACAAGTTATACAAACCTTAAACATAACATTTTAAGTGCTAAAAACATTTTTTTAATATGAATTTATTTCATATTTAAAATTTAAGTATGGTTACGTTGTAAATTTTAGATTTTTCACATAATTTTATACTTTTTCCATATTATTAGATTTAGTTTTGCTCTTAAAGCAAATAATAGATGTTCTTTCACAATATAAATAAGTTTTTGTAAGGATACAGCGTTTTATCCGCAAAATTTGCTAAATCTAAGTTGATTTCTAGACAAATTTACAAAAACTTAAAATTTTCATTAAAGTAAATGTTTGAATTTAAAAGATATGTTTTCTTATGTAAATTGTCCTCAGAATTCCATTTTCGCAAGTAATTTTAGTGTAGCTTGTAAGTGTGTATAGTTAGTAGCCTATTTTGATTAGATTAAGTTGTTTCGTTTATTAGTGGTAGGATTTATTGCTTATTAGGTGTCCTTTTATTCGAAATTTCACATAGTTTTCATTTCTGTTTTAAATTTCATTTCCGACCATGTATAAGAAAGTTACGGCCAAAATTCCATTTATGTACAATTCTTAATTTTGATTAGCCAATCACATTCATTGTAAATTTTGCAATATGGCTGTAAAAAAATTGAAATTTCTGTAGCAACCAGAAACCTATAAAAGCAAGAGCTCAGGAAGTCATTCTCTCCAGTTTTGTTCAAAAGTGAAAAGATTAAAACAGTGTTGCTAATTTAGTGTTTACATAACCTAATTTATTTTCGTCGAGAAAGTTTACGGTACGAATAATTTCGAGAGCACTTGTTTTTATAACTTCGGTCAAAAATTAAATAGTTCGGTCACCGATACCTGTCGTTGTTAATAAATTATTGCTGTACGATTAATTGATGTCACGATTTTGTGAAAATTTGTTTTCATGTTTTCCGATTTAAAATAATACTGATATACCAAATTAAATTCCATTTTTATTTGGTGAAAAGTTGTTTTATTTTTCCGGACAACTCCTCTTAAATAAATATTATATTTTCGGTAACTAAAATAAAATTGTGTTAACAAAAATCTTGGATACTAATAATACATTTTAAACGAAATCAGTCATAAGGATTTAAAACCATTTTAATAAAAGTTACCATTGTAAATAAGTGTTTGGAGGTTGCCGTTTTGGAAAAGAAAACATCTTGAAGATTGGAAGTTGGTGTCTTCGAGAACCGAGATAGCAGTTGGATATTAGTAACAACAACAGCCGAGTGAACATTGCCTGCCTCCAGCTGAAGTTTGAAGACATCATTCAATCGACAGGAAGGATTGTATCTGTGAGTTTTAAAATTTTTATAACCCTGTTATTTGTATTTCCTGCAAATAATATTTGTTATATGTTATTAATTAAGAATTTCAATTATTTACCTGTGTAAACACCTGTGAAGCAAACATTTCCTTTTCTTTTCTAAATTTTCACATTTTGATCCAAACATTAAAATTTCTTAATTATTTGACATTTTTGACAGCTTTAATTATTTTACATTAAAGTCAGTAACGCATGCGTTAGAAAGCAAAACCTATTCAGAACAAATTTTATACGTTAAATTCATTTAAGTATAGGATATTTCTATACAAAAATATATTTTCTTCAACTAAATCCTTGAACCCTATCCCCATTGAGATCCATACATAATTTAATAATTTAATAAATAATCAAAAATAAAATTAATTAATACATTTCAATTTATTGGCACCGCAACGTGTGGGCACGATTTAGTTTGAAGATTTTGTTATATAAAAGGTACAAAAAAATTTTATAGATATTTAGTTTTTCATTTTTTCGTTCATTGTTATTTGTTATTAGTTATTGTTTATTGTTTATTGTGTTATTAGTGTTAGGATTTTTACAAAAGGGCAAATTTAGTTAATACGACTAGTGAATGCAAGATCGTAGGGTAACTAGATCAGGTAAAGTTTACGGACCTAAAGATATTGAGGTAAAAGAGAAAAAACAGGATCTAGTTACAAAGATGGAGGATATTGAAAAGGATGTTGAAACACAACAAGAAGGGGGAAGTCCAGTTAGAGAAAGCAAGAGCTTAGACGTGGACATGATAATCGCCATGCTGATGAGAGTCAAGAAAGTAGAAAGCAAGACATGATAAAAGCTGAAGAAAATATTGATAGTAAATTTAACAAGCTTGAAGAAAATAGGATAAAAGCTGAGGAAAATATTGATAGAAAATTCAACAAGCTTGAAGAAAATAGTAAAGAAGCGGAAGAAAATAGAATAAACGCAGAGGAAGAAAGGAAGGAGGATATGAGACGGCTACAAGAAAGTATCGATAGACAGCTAGTAAGTGGGAGAATGATAAAGAGAAGTTAGTGCATAAAATGGAGAAAACGAAGGAAGAATTAAGTACAGCATGCACCGAGAAAATGATAAGTTATGGGGAACGATTATCGACAATAAAGGAAGAGGCAGATGACAAGATAGGAAAGTTGGACAAGAATATTAGAACTGAAACCCGTCTAAGAGAAGAGGCTTCTAACGAAATAAATGATAGAGTAGGAAGGATACATGACATCCACGAACAAATATGTTTTCAGGTGGATAAGAATAAGGATGAGAACAAGAAACAGATAGGGAAATTTGCAATAAACTAAGAATACACGATCATGACCTAGAAGAGTTGAAAGAACGTGAAACACCTCGAAATTTTCAAATCGGCTGGGAAAATTGCATGTGGAATCAAGAGATGCCATATAAATTTGAAGGAAAGAAGCAAGAATCGCCAATGCTATTTTTGAAAAATATAGAAGAATATTTTAATGACATCAAGGACAATAAACAAAGAATGCGTTTGGTGAGAAAGATGCTTAAAGGAATGCCGAACTATGGTACAATTTAGTACAAGAGCAATGTACCGATTATAAGCACTTCAAGGAATTATTTACCAAACAATATTGGAGTGATGTCCAACAAAATGTAATAAGGAAGAATTTTCAAGGGCGAAGTATGACAAAAACTATGGCACTTCGAGGGAGATTTATGTAATGAAGAAATACCAAATAGCAAGATACTTCACACCACCGATGAATGAACAAGAAATAGTCCAATATTTAGCAAGGCAACTGGAGAATAATGTGGCAGAAAACATTATTCTGCAAAATATAGATAATATAACATCACTACTGCAATTTTTAAGAAGATACGATGCAGAACAGCATCAGAACAGTTACGAAAAGAGAATTTAACCCTAGGAATTATGGAAATGACAGAAGGAATATAATTACAGGCACGAAGAGAGGACAATAGAGAGATAATTATAATAGGAATTATGGAAATGACAGAAGGAATATAATTACAGGCACGAAAGAGAGGACAATAGGAGAGATAATTATAATAGGAATTATGGAAATGACAGAGAGATTATCAAAATCAATATCATCGTGCTGATAATCGTAGAGAGTATTTCCAAAATGGCAACAATAGGGAAAGCAATTATAGATCGGGAAGAGAGAGGAACAACTTCCAACAAAGACGAGGAGGATATAATAATGGCTACGATAGGAACAGATTTAATTACACAATCAAGCCAAGGATAATGAACGGGAGCATCAGAATAATAGAGAGAATGAAGGAAGGATCATCGTAGAAATGATATGCAAAAAGAAAATAGAAGGCCATACCAAGAGATCGTGGATGATCAGAATAGGAGGTGAATAACATCCAGGTACGAGAAGAGAAGGAGGAACCGAGTTGTGGAAGGATTAGTTGGGTCAATGCCATCGTACATGCATCCCAAGATGAAGAAAAGAACACAAAAGGACTTTGACAAGATCACCGTTCAAAATTTTTAAATACGAGCTTCCTTGTCAACAATGTAAAGACAAACTACCAACATCCTACGGAATTTTTAGAAATTGAACAAAATTCAGAACCAGAAACTACAAACATTTTATTACCTTTCGTTAACATTAGAATTAAGAATTTAAATTTATTAGGATTAGTTGATACCGGATCAGAAATTTCATTAATACAGGAAAAATCATCGTAGAGAATAACGATTTATTTAAAGATGAGATCATCAGAATAAACAAAATAGAAGTTATGGCAGCTACGGATAAGAAGCTTAGCACTATAAATAGGATGCTACATACTGAAGCTAAGGTAGGGGAACAGATTTTCAAACACAATGGTTTATAACTAACAATTTAAAAATGGAGTTAATAATCGGAATGGATTTGATTAAGCAATTAAAATTGATTATCGATGCGCAACATATGAAGATAAGAATTGGTAAAGATGAATTAAACTGGGTACAGCCCTACAATAAAAGATTAAATTTATATAAACCGCATATCCAGTATTTGAAGGTGGAAAGAATTATAAAGGATGAGCAATTCGATATCAATCACATTGGTTACAAGCAAGAAGTTATAAACATTATACAAGAAAATTTGGTGTTGATAAATGAAGAACCTAGCGTAGCAAGTAAATATGTACATAAAATTGAAGTGACAGACGATTCTCCGTTCCATAACAAAATATATCCTATTCCCTACGCCAGAAGAGAGCAGGTTAAAAGAGAAATTAATGAAATGATAGAAAATGGTATCATAGAAAGATCAAAGACTAGTTATTTAAATCCGTTGGTTGTTGTAAAGAAAAATATGACAGCATTAGACTGTGCCTTGATGCAAGGAAGCTCAATTCCAGATCTAAACTCAATATGAAACGCCACAAAATATGGACGTACTCCTTAGTAAAATTTGGGAGAAAAGATCTTTACTAAATTAGACCTTAAGAATTCATTTTGGCTAATACCTTTGGAAAAGTCGTAGGAAGTACACAGGTTTAGTATCGAAGGAGAAATATACCAATTTAAAGTGGTACCTTTTCGGACTTAGTTCTTCGTCTGCTGCATTAGTAAGAGCTATGCAAGAAATTTTAAATAGATTCGAACATTTCTGTATGCACTACTAGACGATATTCTAATATTTAGTAAGAACGAAGAAGAACACTGTCTACACATCAAAACAATCATGGAAGCTTTAGCCACAAATGGTTTAAAATTAAATTTAGAAAATGTTACTTTTTATGAGAGAAGTCATGTACTTGGGTTATGAAATAGGGCAGACGGGAGTAAAACTAAATGATAGTAGATTGGCCGAAATAAAAGAATATCCTCGTCCTAAAAATTTAAGAACGTTGAGAGGCTTTTTAGGGTAGTTAATTACTATCGTAAGTTCATTTCCGGATATGCTGAATTATCTATTCCTTTGGTAGACTTGTTAAGAAAAACGTACGTTGGAGTTGGGATAGAAGAAAGAAGAAGCATTTATTAGTATTAAGGAAAGTTTGTTTACAAATATGATTTTAAGACACCCTAATTTTAAGTTACCATTTATACTCAGGACAGATGCATCTTTCTATGCAATCGCAGCAGAATTATGTCAAAAACAAGGAGACGAAGAAGTACCCATTTGTTTTCTTTCAAGAATTTTAAAAGTGCATGAGATCAAATACACTACAGCAGAAAAGGAATTACTGGCCATTGTTTACGCAGTAAACAAATTAAAATTTTATCTATTAGGCAACAAATTCAAAATTGAAACTGACAACTCTGTATAACTTTTATGAAAACAACTAATTTTAAGAATCATAGGATGTACCATTGGTCGTTACTTCTGCAGGAGTATGATTTACATATCTCATAGACCAGGCAAGGATAATGTGGTAGCAGATGCGTTAAGCAGGAAGGATAATATAGACATTAAGGAAAATAGAGTTTTATCGCATTTGAACAAATTAAACCTACATTTTGGCACAAGAATTAAGAAATTTACAAAATTCAACAATTTTTAGAACTTAAAAGAAGATTTTGGAATCTAAAGAAGAAATATATAAGGATTACTGTATTTTGAATGATAGAATTATTAAAGTTTTTAATACAGGAAAGTTAGTTGTAGTAAATGAAGATATAGCAAAATTTATCATAACGGATTTACACAAAACGTACGGACATCTAGGAATTAGAAAACTTGGTTAATTTTTAGAGAAAATTTCTATGCAAAGAAGGATTTAACATATGTCAAGAATATTATAAATAAATGTGAGCTTTGCATATTAGCTAAAGAGAAGAACCACACTAATTTCAACCTTGTCAAAAGTATAAAAGTGAGTAAACCATTAGAAATAATAGCAATTGACTATATTGGAAATTTAGTACCTGGTCAGAACGGATATAAAAATATATTAGTAATCGTCGATATTTTTTCTAAATTTATAAAATTATACCCTAGCAGGGAATGCACAGCAAGACAAGCTACGATTTCTATCGAGAAATTCATGGAAGAAACAGGAAAGCCAAAAGCTATATTAGCCGACAATGCCACTTATTTCAGAACTGCCAAATTTGTAAAGAAGTTCGAAGAGATGGGAATAAAGATATATTTCTGTTCGATCAGACATCCTCAAGGCAACCCAGCCGAAAGATATATCAAAGAAGTGATTAAATTTTTAAGAATATTCACGATGAGAAACATAATGCTTGGGTGAAGTATCTTAAGGTCATAGAGAAGTGCATCAATGAAGTACCGAATGTTAGAACACAGGTAGCTCGATAACATTAATAAAGAAGATTATACCAGAAAGACCCTGGAGGCAACAAGAAGAAGAAATTGAAGTTGAAAATTTGCTCCAAGAAGTCAAAGAAAGATTGTGGAAGATTTTAGATAATTATGAAAAGAAACATTCTGCCAAAATTAAAAAGAAGGTTACATTTAAGGAAGGAGATTTAGTAATCATAGTTTAACAGTTGCAGATAGAGCACAAAATGTGTGCAAAACTCTTACTACCATATGAAGGTCCGTATAGGGTAAAAAATGTTTTGGGGTACTACATATGAATTAGTCAATATAAAGGATGGTAGTAGTAGAGGTAAATTTCATATTCCATGATTTATCCATATTTCAAAATTTAAATTTTAATAGGTAGGTCAATTAAAGAACTTAATATTTTCTTGTACAAAAATATCTTCATTCTTAAATTGGGAATTTGAGATGTTTAGAAAGAGGTAATAGAAGTATCGGACAGCTTACATGACATTTGGGTCATAAAAGGGGTAATTTCTGGCTCGATACAAGTGCAGACACAATTTTACATAAATCTGGTTCACGATGTGTTTAAAATAAATTTATTTGGTATAAATTGATCTGAATATCATTTGCTAAGTTTGGTTTCATCATAAAAGCAATTTGTTGCTACCAAAATTGTCAAAGATGTTAAATATCACTATTTTCAGAGAGTCATTTTAGTAGTGCAATTTTTACAATAAAATTCAATTTTTCAAAGTTAATTTGGCAAGTAGACATTTCACAGGTGTTTAAACATGGACTATGTAGTTAGGATTATGTTAGGGATAAGGTATGTTTAGTTTTTAAAAGCAGGAAATACAAAAATTTAGTTAAAAGGGTTATAATATGGATAGTATAGACAATTTTCACACATTTTTGTTAGTGAATTAGTGACAAGACTTATAATATATGATTCACAACAAGAAAGACATTTAGACATTTTGGCATACAAACATTTATAGTGCCGTACAATTTATAGTGTAAGAATCCCAAAACAGTGTTAGACGATGAGACATTTTCAATGCAAGATTAAATAACATTATGCATTGCAAATAAGTAGTGTGAACAATAAAGACAAGTTATACAAACCTTAAACATAACATTTTAAGTGCTAAAACATTTTTATATGAATTTATTTCATATTTAAAATTTAAGTATGGTTACGTTGTAAATTTTAGATTTTCACATAATTTTATACTTTTTCCATATTATTAGATTTAGTTTTTGCTCTTAAAGCAAATAATAGATGTTCTTTCACAATATAAATAAGTTTTTGTAAGGATACAGCGTTTTATCCGCAAAAATTTGCTAAATCTAAGTTGATTTCTAGACAAATTTACAAAACTTAAAATTTTCATTAAAGTAAATGTTTCGAATTTAAAAAGATATGTTTTCTTATGTAAATTGTCCTCAGAATTCCATTTTCGCAAGTAATTTTAGTGTAGCTTGTAAGTGTGTATAGTTAGTAGCTTATTTTGATTAGATTAAGTTGTTTCGTTTATTAGTGGTAGGATTTATTGCTTATTAGGTGTCCTTTTATTCGAAATTTCACATAGTTTTCATTTCTGTTTTTAAATTTCATTTCCGACCATGTATAAGAAAGTTACGGCCAAAATTCCATTTATGTACAATTCTTAATTTTGATTAGCCAATCACATTCATTGTAAATTTTGCAATATGGCTGTAAAAAAATTGAAATTTCTGTAGCAACCAGAAACCTATAAAAGCAAGAGCTCAGGAAGTCATTCTCTCCAGTTTTTGTTCAAAAGTGAAAAGATTAAAACAGTGTTGCTAATTTAGTGTTTACATAACCTAATTTATTTTCGTCGAGAAAGTTTACGGTACGAATAATTTCGAGAGCACTTGTTTTATAACTTCGGTCAAAATTTAAATAGTTCGGTCACCGATACCTGTCGTTGTTAATAAATTATTGCTGTACGATTAATTGATGTCACGATTTTGTGAAAATTTGTTTTCATGTTTTCCGATTTAAAATAATACTGATATACCAAATTAAATTCCATTTTATTTGGTGAAAAGTTGTTTTATTTTTCCGGACAATTCCTCTTAAATAAATATTATATTTTCGGTAACTAAAATAAAATTGTGTTAACAAAAATCTTGGATACTAATAATACATTTTAAACAAAATCAGTCATAAAGATTTAAAACCATTTTAATAAAAGTTACCATTGTAAATAAGTGTTTGAGGTTGCCGTTTTTGGAAAAGAAAACATCTTGAAGATTGGAGGTTGGTGTCTTCGAGAACCGAGATAGCAGTTGGATATTCGTAACAACAACAGCCGAGTGAACATTGCCTGCCTCCAGCTGAAGTTTGAAGACATCATTCAATCGACAGGAAGGATTGTATCTGTGAGTTTTAAAATTTTTATAACCCTGTTATTTGTATTTCCTGCAAATAATATTTGTTATATGTTATTAATTAAGAATTTTCAATTATTTACCTGTGTAAACACCTGTGAAGCAAATCATTTCCTTTTCTTTTTCTAAATTTTCACATTTTGATCCAAACATTAAAATTTTTTAATTATTTGACATTTTTTGACAGCTTTAATTTTTTACACTTAAAGTCAGTAACGCATGCGTTAGAAAGCAAAACCTATTCAGAACAAATTTTATACGTTAAATTCATTTAAGTATAGGATATTTCTATACAAAAATATATTTCTTCAACTAAATCCTTGAACCCTATCCCCATTGAGATCCATAAGCATAATTTAATAATTTAATAAATAATCAAAAAAAATTAATTAATACATTTCAATATATATATATATATATAAGTTCTAACAAATATATATTGGATTACCAGTGGCTCAGCGGTAAAGGTGTCAGACTAACATCGCACTAGCAGAAAATCCAATAAGCCATGCTAGTGTAGAAATGAAACCCATATGGATTCCAATAATGCGCGAAGAGCTTAAGCGCAATACACCTGCGCAGTTACGGCGCAACATGCGCAATAAACTTCTGCTCAACCACGAAAAGTTTAATATATATATATATATATAATATATATATATATATATGTTTTAACAAATATATATTGGATTACTCAGTGGCTCAGCGGTAAAGGTGTCAGACTAGTAAGTGAAAGGTACCAAGTTCGAATCTGAGAGTAGTCAAGTGCTTGGAAAAAATTATATACATCGCACTAGTAGAAAATCCAATAAGGCAAGCTAGTGTAGAAATGAAACCCATATGGATTCCAATAATGCGCGAAGAGCTTTTAAGCGCAATACACCTGCGCAAGGGGTTACGGCGCAACATGCGCAATAAACTTCTGCGCAACCACGAACAAGTTTAAGATATATATAAGTTCTAACAAATATATATTGGATTACTCAGTGGCTCAGCGGTAAAGGTGTCAGACTAGTAACATATAACATATAACATATGAATTCGACTCAAGTGCGAAAACAGTCCTTCTCAGGACTAAGCCTGATGACGGAAGCAGAGTCCGCTTCCGAAACGTTGCGCTCAAAAAGCATAAACTGTGGAAATAGGCCGATCAACTCCATTAATAGGAAACCACAGTTACAAAACACTTATAATACAGAATTAGTAATTCGGTACGGCCCCGAAGTCAAACAACTTTTCAGAAAGCTTGAAACATCAATGAACAAGCTAGCACTAGAGGAGAACCACCTAACCTTCCTCTACAAAGCCCGTGATAACAACGTAATACCCACCGGGCTTAACATCAAAACTCCGATACACAGCCGAAAAATATCACTAATCACAAAGAGAGCTAGCGAAGCGTTAGTCAAAAACGAATCAGACATCACCGTTTCAGAAAGTACCAGCTCGAACACCAATCCAACGAGATTAGAGAAACCATTCGAAATCGAGTGAACGAGCAAGACTTTGATAGGATAAATACGGCTACAGAAGTAAATATTCGAAGACCAAGGCAATGCACAAGGAAATTCAGCAGAAGAAACTCGAAAAGCTAATGAAGGAGAAGAAAGAACCAACCAACATCAATCGAAAAAACACTGTCATAAACATCTCTAAACGACAGTTGAACGAAAACGAAATGCAGGTTCTGGACAAAGGCTTGAACTATGCGATAAGACCGAGGTATATTCCGAAAGTAGATTTAATAACTGCAGTCGAAGAAACAGCTATGAAATTAGATCCTGAAGAAGCCGAAGAATACAGAAGTAAGGTTAGATCGGTCCTAGATTCATCTAGGCGAACTAAACCTAACCTCTCTAACCTAGAAAGGAGAGCGGTGATTTCCCTTAAGAATGACCCAACGATCAAAATTCTCCCGGTAGACAAAGGAAACGCGACTGTGGTAATGGATATGGACACTTACAACAGTAAGATCCAAGAACTACTAGACGGCGGCGAGTACAAACAAATACCAAAAGACCCCACACCATCAATCGAAAGACGGATATACCTGACGCTGGTAAAATATAAGGGGGAGTTCTCCGATTACCAGAGACTTACACCACACTACAGCAAACCTCCGCATCTGTACGGCCTACCAAAGATTCATAAGGAAGGAATTCCTCTGAGACCAATTGTGAGCTCGAGAAATTCACCTTGTCACCCATTAGCACACTATCTGCTAGGTGTCATTACACCCTTATCGGGAAAAACCGAATCTATGGTCAAGAATACGCAGCACTTCGTGAAAATCATCAGAAACTTCCAACCAAACCACGAAGAAATACTGGTAAGCTTCGATATTGTGAGTCTATTCACAAATGTGCCTACCTATAAGGCACTAACTATCATAAGGGACAAGCTGGAAAAATATGAAACGTTAGACGAACGCACGCAACTCTCGGTAAACACAATAATGGAACTTCTGGCAATATGCATTAGAACTACATATTTCCAGGTAGAAGACAAATTCTACCAACAAGAGTTTGGGATGGCGATGGGTTCCCCACTATCACCCATAGTGAGCAATATATATATGGAAGACTTTGAAGACCAAGCGATATCCGAATTCACAGAGAAACCAAGGATGTGGCTTAGATACGTGGACGATACCTTCGTAGTTTGGCAACACGGAAAGCATAAGCTAGATGAATTCCTAGATCATCTAAATAGCCGCGCACCCTACATCAAATTCACGATGGAATTGGAGTCGGAACAAAAACTGCCATTCCTGGATGTACTTGTACACAGGAATGACAACACTTTCACGACAAGTGTATACAGGAAACCTACCCACACTGGGAGGTACCTACACTACAACTCCAATCACCACAAAAACGTGAAGTTAGGAGTTGCAAAATGCTTGTACGATAGAGCAAAAACAATCTGCTCAAAACAAGAGGACCTGAACAGAGAACAAGAAAATATCGCTAGAACACTCAAAGAAAATGGCTACCCCGATCTAAACAGGGAAAGGGTAACCGAAAAAGAAGAACGTAAATATACAGCGATAATACCATATATACAAGGTACCTCAGACAAAATACGAAGGATAGGCAGCAAATACAAGATACGCACTGCCTTCAAATCGACCACATCGCCCAGGGGAATACTTACCAAAACCAAACCATACAATGAAGATCAGAATTCCAAGAATTGTGTATACAACCTACCATGCGAATGCGGCAGAGCATACATAGGAGAGCGCAGTAGACCACTCAAAGTGAGAACGCAGGAACACAAGAACAACGTCCGCAAGGGCGAAACAGAAAGATCAAGAATCGCTGAACATGTCTGGAACGAAGACCACCGCATCCAATGGGAAAACATACAAATAGTGGCAAAGGACGAGAACACAACTCGTCGGAAACTCAAAGAAGCCACATACATCGCACTAGCAGAAAATCTAATAAGCCAAGCTAGTGTAGAAATGAAACCCATATGGATTCCAATAATGCGCGAAAAGCTTAAGCGCAATACACCTGCGCAAAGGGTTACGGCGAAACATGCGCAATAAACTCCTGCGCAACCACGAAAAGTTTAATATATATATATATATATATATATATATATATATATATATATATATATATATATATATATATATATATATATATATATATATATATATATATATATATATATTTTGTCAGGTATTTTGAACACCCTGTATACGTATTGGGTAATTTCGTTTGTAATTCTTTACACTTAGATTCCGTGGGTATATTTTTTTTGTTTGAGTTGAATTTTAGGAATAAATTCGTTTTACGTGTGTAGCGACCTTTAGGAAAGGTGTATGGTGAGCTTTAGTTGTTTTGTTTGTGAATTATTATTCCGTAATTTAGGTTGTTTTTCCTTATTATTCCCCGTTCATTGAAGATTGATTAACGCTTATTTGTAAATAGTAGAATATAAGTGTAAATAAGGTTTATTTCGTTTGATTTCCGTGGGATTTAATGGAAAGTTTTGTAAAAATTACGTAATTTAAAGAAAGAGTGTAGATTTAAATTTATATGATGTCATATTGGCGACCTGAAGACGAGTAGTTATAGCTGATCAGATTAATATTGAATATGTTGGTTTTCAATCATAGAGGAAGCATGTGGGACTTACTGTTGTAACTTTAATGAAAATATAGGGATATGTTACACGATGATTTTGCTGCCGTTTATAATTTTGCAAAATGTCGAGCCCTGACGGATGGAAACGAGGCTTGTGTGTTGGGGGTACTTTATCTTCTCCTTTCGTTTTTTTTTATTGGTGGAATTAAAGTAAATAAGAGTTTTTTTGTGAGTAGTGGGATTCAAAATCCAAGATGGATTTTTGGTAATTTTGTGGGTGATTCAAAAACTGATCGTGCTCTCGAGTAGTAGTACGGTGCCGCTAGTTACGCTTTGAGGGGTGGTTTAGAACGTTGATATATTGGACCTTGTGGTGTTTAACGAACGTACTTTTTGTGTAGTAAGGGTAGTTAAGCTACTTCTGAAGAAAACCTGTGAAGGGGATTTTATTAAAAATTGTTCAATCACCAAAGGATTATACCTAGTGCCGATTTCGATTTTACGTAATCACGTCACCCAGAGATCTTCGTCGTGTTATATTAGTGCTTCGGGGAACTCAGAGGTTTTATCGCTTTTGCGGATTTAAAACATTAACGTTCTAGTAGTGCCTCTTAATTACCGTGCAAGGCGTGTTTAAAGATAGAGAAACTTTCGCAATATATTAAAATTTTAGTTATTTAAATCAAGTTAATAACCTTTTGGACTTGTGATATAAAGAAAATTATTACAAAAATAAAAGTTAACAAGCCAGTTGAACGCACAATTTATTATTTTAAAAGAAGTTTTTAATTAACGCAGTAACATTTTACCGAAATTCAGTTAAGGATTGTTTGTGTACAAAAGAATTTTAGTCAACATTTTCATTCATCATTTTGTCAGACCAGGGAGATTCCATCTCCGTTATAGCAGTCATTGGTCATCGTGTTCAATTGTTGTAACACAGAGGAGGTGCTAATTTAGACATTAAGGTAATATAATATTGTTTTTTATTGAACATTTTCAAGATTTTTTTTTGTGTGTACTTCGAATTATTTTATTTGTTGTTGAAGGTTTAAAAGCGGAGTCGTGTATCTTTTAATTTAAGTTTTTTTGCCTTGTTTTAGTTATTGTAATTAATCATAATTCTAACGCTCCGCCTTCACACTTTTTTTTTATTTTGATTTTAATAGTAAAGGGCAATTGACCCTGTAGTTGTGTGGTTACATAATCCACGATATATATATATATATATATATATATATATATATATATATATATATATATATATATATAGGTTAAGCAAGTTAGAACGGCGTTAGAACACAGATCGCTGGCCAGTCTTTTGTCGCCTTATGCCTTTACCGACTCATTCCTCCAAGCACATTTTTCTGTGTATCTACAGTAGCTCTTCCACATATCCGCACGGCACAATTAACAACACAGTTTTTCAATCTTATCCATGCACTTCAACGTCAGTGTCTTTTATTTGTTCGTTTCACATTGTTTCATTCACATTCCATTCATTCTCACACCATGTCTACCCTAATTCTGGACGTTCGCACTACGTTTGCTTTCCTTCTCCAGACTCACTTTTGCCCTAAACATACTCTCGATACAACCAAAAAGTGATCCGATCCACACTCCGGTTAGCGCATTACTTTTGTGTCTTTCACCAGGTTTCTAAGCCGTTCAAGTAGGTAGGTTCATGAAGTAGTAGAATTGGAACGAAAAGGAGAATGGAAACAGTTAGCTAGAGACTCTGCACCCTTTAGGAAAAGAATAGAAGAGTGTAGTAAAATAATTTCAGCTGTCCTGAAAAAGCAACATCGTGATTATATATTTATGAAACGATTTAGTAGTGTATAGTATTGTATGTATTAATCATAGATAAAAAAATTTAAAATAAAAAGAGTTATATATTACATCATAATATTACAATATATAAAAGGAATCGTTCAGAGCGTATTATATAATGTCTTTTTTAGAAATCTATGAATTGTTAGAATTATCAAACACTAACCATTTAACGAGACACATATTCCTCGACGTCGTATTACACGTTCAACTAGGTGAATGTCAGGATGTTTAACACTTTGAAGTTCTGGCTCATAGAAACGTCCTTGTATCTCGACTATCACGTAATGTGTATGTAATTGGACTGGAACGTTTCACTGCTGTTATTCTAAAGAGTACATAACTCCAATTAAGCGTGTATCCCTTAGAGAATATGCTTCTGTATTTCCTAACACGTACATAATCCACTTTAAATTTAGGCGGCTTACGGTCAAGAACTTTATGACATTTTTTATGTTTCAAAATAGAGGTAGCATTCTTTTCCGTTACATCTATAGGTTTATATCCTGTGGTTCTATGCTTTCTGGAATTATAATCCGCAACAATTTGAGGTAATACTGATAGAAATTTATAGGAACCTTGCATACTGAATGTTTTCCACATTATTGTTTTAAGAGTGCGATTTACACGTCCAACTATGCTACTCTTCAAGTTGTAAATAACTACTGTAATGATTAATATTAATTTTTTCATAACTTTTTTAAATTCAGCATTATAAAACTCCGTTCTCATGTCTGTTTGTATATGTGTAGACGTCCTTTGCAAACCAGACAAAAGTTTATTCATTACATCTGCGACTAGTTTGCCATTCTTGCGTTTGATGGGATAAGCCCAGGTATATTTAGAAAATGTATTTATTACTACTAAAATGGATCGAATCCTTTATTTACCCAGCATAAGGTATCATTTCTACTAAATCAGCTTGAAACATCATTTAAACCTTTAAGTACTACACAACGCCGCGTAAAATTTCTTCTTGCTGGCTTGTGCAGTTCTTTAACTACACCAGCTTTACTCATTTTATCATTTTGGATTGTACTACGAGCTCTACATGGAACATCGTGGCAGTTGCAAACTGCATAAACTCTAGTATAGTCACTTTAATTGTAGCATTCCTAGTTAAGTGGTGGCCAATTACATCCCTAGCAAGCGCAAACTTTTTATCATTTATGTTTAGCTCGAGACCCGGATGACTCCACTTGCAATACACTACGGTACCTTCGTTACAGGGAAAGGTATAGGTGTCAGCTATACCAGTAGGAATACTAATTCTCTTTTTACTGGCGATTCCAGAGAAAGAAATGAAATTTTCATAATGAAGACCGTCAGGATGCTGTATACAATATGTTTACCAAATTTATCTATTGTCATTTGATGATGAAGATGTCCGCCAAATTTATCAATCGACATCAGTGTAGTAGTATCTATAGTGATTGTCGTAACAATGAAATGAAATGAATATAGTTATAATTAAAAATTATTATTAATTTTATTAAATACATAAATAAAAACTTTACCTCGAGTAGGATTTGAACCTGAACTTATTCGTTCATAACAAAAACTTGTAATAATTGAATATAGTAATAGGTTTATAACCAGAAATCCTACTTTATTACTTTCGCTTTACGTAATTCGTCAATTATATATATTATTTCGTTGTGATTGCTAGTATTTCCTGCCGACATTGATCTCAATAACTCCCGCAACCAATCCACTAATTTATTCGGATTATTCCAAGGTACAAATTCAATCGCTTTGTTATTATATCGTAATAGTTGCATTCCACCCCCTCTTTTGGAGACAGAAGTTGTGCGAGATGTTGGGGCAGGAGGTGCAATAGCTGATGTTGCGGGTCGTTTTCTAGGTTGAAGTAATGGTTTAATGACCTCAATGTATTTCCTACTATTAGTGCCTTGGATTTCGTCATCTGGGTTACAATTACGTCGAGCAGCATTTGTGCGGCGCAAAATGTCATCGTATTGCTGCAGATCACTCTTTTTGTACCCCGTAGGAGCTTTTTTTAAATAGTAGCTCATATAATCCCGGAGTTCCATCATAATTTAATGATGATCCATCAGGAAGAGCGGTACGAAAATTCTCTCCAACAAAGTCTAGTTCAGCATCATCAATAAAAAATGTCTCTTTTTCCGGAAGAAAGTGTACACCGTATGTTAAATCAGACTCGTCTTCGGGATCTCTAAATATACCTTCCAAATAATATTTCGCTAATCCTTCATACTGGCTAAGGTACTCTTCAAAGGCCGGTTGAGATCCACCAGCTAACAGTTCTGATTTTAATTGTTATAAAGTAGGAATCTCCCTCTCGTCATCATGTGTGGTATCAGCAATCACAGTAAAA
The DNA here is from genome assembly GCA_036346205.1 of Vesta saturnalis. Classification (NCBI taxonomy): domain Eukaryota; kingdom Metazoa; phylum Arthropoda; class Insecta; order Coleoptera; family Lampyridae; genus Vesta; species Vesta saturnalis. The sequence continues at coordinate 2,167,528 of JARFJB010001479.1, read as the reverse complement.
CTTGTGGAATGGCGTCAGGAACAAGAATACGTGGTGCCTTCCGAGTTCCAGATGTTTTAGGCGTATAATGTAAAAAACTTCCTTTTCATGTGCAACAGGCTCAGTTTTTCCGAATTCTGATGTAGATGGTTCAGCTTTGACGAGAGAACCATCTTGTTTAATAGTCAATTGTTTCAATGGTTGTGTTATAGGTTTAAAGTGCACCTCCATGGCACGCTCTGCAGTATCTTCATTTAAACTAGCATATTTTTGTTGCACACTCTTGTGAGCGCGCAAAATGTCTTGTACTAACCGCTCCTCCATTACTACTGCATGTTTACATAACAAGTGTAGTATTTATAATGCAATGTAACAGTCAAATCCCTTACGGAAACGACCTGCATTAACATCACTCTCTGTATCAATCACAAGAAATCCAAATTTGTCACACTAGCATCAGAAACACAAGTCCTTAAATCTATCAAATGTCATATCTACATTAACGTGATCATCATACACATGCTTAAGATTGGTGCTATCTTATTGAAACATAACTAGTAGATTCGCATTATCACGTATAAGCTGTTTTGGACTAGAAGAATACGTTTGGCACAGATAGAAACAATCATTGTTTTGGTGTCTGCCAAAACCGAAATATTTCGTTCTGTTTATGGCATACTACATCATCAAAAATCATTATTGAATTTTTACGTGAATCACTACGGGATATAACGTCACTGTTATCACTGTATTCGAAATACCCAAAATTTTTTAAAGGTGCAAGTAAATTTCGCCCACCCGGACTTAAACCAGATTGAGTTGATTTGGGCTCAAGTGAAAAATGGGCGATAGTCAATTCAGCACTCGTAATGACCCTAGAAAGTTTTCTAATTCATGTAATGGGTCAACTGAGCACCAGAGGGATAAGAAAATGAGTCAATTGAGCACCGTCGATGTTAATTATTGACAGTGCTGAATTGACGCATTTTTGGGTTCTATCTCTTTTCAGTATGAAATATTTATAAAATAATAAATAAAAATAAACCTATTTCGTATAACTTGAAAAAAAACAACCTGCGGAAGTGCCTAAGACTTTTGCCTTCTTTGCCAGGTACCAAAAAAAATTACTAGAAAGCAACAATTAAATTTAAGAACCATATCTATATTTATAAAAATATTTACAAGTACATATTATTTACTAAAAATGCACAGTCAGATATATTTACAAAAATTACTTAAAGCTACAACTTATATCTATGGGAAATTCTCTTTACAAAATCATATTCACTAATATTACCGCTTTTTAGACTTTCGATACTGTTCTTAAGAAGGACTTCTGCCTGTCTAACACGTCTAGTTTTTGAAAATACCCTAGAATTGACACTTTGGATTTTTATATATACATTCACTTGAAATTCTATTAAACTATGTACAAATACATTAATATTTGGGTGGGTATGGTAAAATAAATTTGCGAAATGCGCATGGAATGATTCGCAAGGGTTCGTGGTTAAACTTAAATCCGAAGTGTTGCGTGAGCACAGAACAGGAGGAAAAAGCGAGTCCTCTTCTATATATGTTTCGACTAAATAGTCGGCTAGTTTCTCAAATGCTTTTCCTCTTGGAATCTCAGCCATAAAATTGTCAACTAAACATTCTGATACCCTGTCGGAAGTAAGAAATGGCAAACCAAATAAATGTTGCAACCACTTCCCCTCATCACTGGTTTGACGATAAGTCTTTACTAAACCTAAATTTTGTATTTTTCGAAACCAACTTTGTGCTAAATGAAAGCGGCACCCAAATATTTTTACAGATGGCCACACAGTCTTAACGGCACGATGTATAGCAAGTTCGAAATCTAAGATCACTGTTGTTGGTTTTAAAAAGATATTTATTTTGGACCCTATATCTACGATAGTTGTAAAAAGTTTTACATAAGTACTAGTGAACTTATTAGGTAATAAGCAAAACAGCACTGGTATGTAGTGACCATTACGAACACAATGCAAAGTAAATAGCTGGAAGAAGAATTTTGGGCAATACTTGAAAGTGCCATCCATGTAATAAGTATTTGAATCACTTAAACATTTTAAATTATTCTTACAATCGAAAATGATAATGTTACTTTCTACATCGTTATACAAAAGAAAATTCTCCTGCCTATCAGTTTCTATCTGCAGTAAATTTAAAATTTCATGGACTTCACTTACATTTTGGGGTATTTTGGGTAAGCAACTTGTTCTATTTCGACTTATGGTGCGTCGAATCAGTCGCAGGTCTCCTACTGTAAGATGTTCCTTAAAAGATGAGCTGGCAATTTCTTTGTGGATAAATTTGCTAGGCCTCTCGAAAAGTTCTTCCACTGCTTTTCTTTTACAGGAGTTGCTTATCATTTGTCGGCCTGTCTTTTGGATGTCCGGCAAGTGGTTGTGATTGAGGTCGCAGTCTATTATATCTGTGCTATCCACTAAAAAGATATATTATGTCATGTTCTTCACATACAGTATTATATGTTATACAGTATGTCGCAGGATTGATGTTATTTAAATTGCTTTTAGGGTAGTTTAAATTTTAAGACGCTATTTAAAACTGGCTTTAATGTTGGTAGTTTGATGCGCCTTAAATTATAACGTTTTCTCAAAATTTAGAAATATCTCAATTTAAGCGTGCGAATAAGTTGCTTTTAAATACGGTTTTATCTAGTTTTACCCACTAACGCCGAAAGAATTTTTTTCTAATGTATATTTTTTCAATATGTATATTTGTATTTAGTTTCGTCCCACAAACACAAAAAAATTTTTAAGAAAAATATTCGTAGGTTATATCCCAAGACCTATGAAATTTGCCGGTTAAAACTACAGCAACTTTTTTTTTTAATTTGTTTAGAAAATATTTGAGACTTAATAATTCAAATTAAGAGACCGAGACAGCAGGTCGAGGGCTCTTTGTGAATTATTAAGTCCAGCATATTTGCTAAAAAACAAATTTAAAAAAAAAGCTGCTATAGTTTTAACCAAAAAATTCATAGGTCGAGGGGTATATGTTAAGATTATATACTAAATCAGTTTTTTAATTTAATAACAAGTTGTGTTATTATGTTATTATTTTACACAAAGTATTATATTCACTACAAATATTCAACAAAACATTGTACATGTACATAACATCTATACAGGGACGTATATACTGAGTACCTAAGTACTTCATTTTTTTTTCTAATTTTATTTAAAAAGTTAAAAAGATAGGTACTTACCACCCGCAGTGTGGCACTTCGCTCTGCAGTTTGTTACGGTGCACACCCACAAACAATTACCACTCTTTAGAACTTTGCGATTCCTGAATTTAAAGTCATTGATTAATAACATCTTGTTACCCCGCTCACTTAAAATGACGTCTACAAACAGGTCCATTTTCAAATAAAGTAAAGTAATCACTGTTTGCAATCTCAGTGAACTGACTTAAAATTAGAAAAATATCTCCTTATAATGGTTCGGTTTCTACCCCTAAGCATGCAAAGGTATTTAACAATTAATGCTCCGGCAAAACCCTAACTAATCTCTTCTTAAAATTCCTGATGTAATATTCCAGCTTTCATTTCCTAATGGTACTCAATTACGGGCTTTCGGTAATTACATGCAGGTAGTTCGGTGCTCAATTGACGCATCTCTTGCAGCTGCACTTTAAACCGATATAATTAAGCAGTGCTCAGTTGACCCCTCATTACCAGGTAGGATTAAATTTGGTACTGAATTGACGCGTAACCGTCCGGGTGATAGGGAGGTAGTCGCAGCACCGTATGTCCTTCATTACTTAATATACAATCAATTATCAATAACCAAAACCGATTGTGGAGGCAAGTTTGGTAAAAGTTTCTCACGTAACCATTTTTCGTAGTTGCTACCATTCATCTCGTCGTGATAGTCTCCGCTGCTAGTTCCTGATAAATATCAGACTACAAACTGGTAAAAAACCCATTTCACCTCCTGCATGTACCACAATCATTCTTGGTCTTTTGGAAATTGCAGACAGCAGTCCGTTAGTTGTGCCATCACTCCACGACGTTGATTGTGTGTGTCCACTATGAACATATGTTTCGTCCATGGAGATAATTGGACGATTTAATTCTCTATAGAATTGAATTTTTTGTAAGTAAGTAATTCTTAGAGCCCTTATATCGTTCTTCTCTATTAAAAGTTTTCTATTATTCTCAGTTCGATGCCATTGAAATCCCAGGTCTTTTAATATAACACGTAAAGCTGTAACAGCACCGTGCCAACCTAAGTCATTGTGGAGTTTCTCGCGTAGAGCAGGAATTGTCAGCCGTGCACCCTCGGTCTTGTGAAAATTATATACTATATTGCGAAATAGGCTCTTTCGAAATCTTCCAAGTCGGTCACAGGAGACGGACGTGGGCGTTTCTTGCCTGGAGTTGAAAATCTTGGTTTTCCCTCTTCTGTTGGACCTTCACTCTCTTTAATAATATTTGCCGCTGATCTAACAGACACTTTTGTTGCTTCAGACACGGTTTCTTTTAATTGTTTCAAGGTATATGTGGGGTGTAAGTTTTTCAAATAACTGTACACATTATATATCACCTCACGCGTTTGACCACTTATTACTTGGCCACTTTTTCCCAATATAGAGCTCATATTTCTACACTCGCTTTTAAATCACAGTTGAAAACGAACTAACCAATAAAAACATTTTTGAATATTTGCTAATCTGTTGTTAATGATACTAAGCAATGTCAACTATTAGGATTTCTTTAATGAGAATTTAAGCAAATGCCATTAGCATATTACATGCGCCGCAAAACTACTTATTTATTTTACTATGTATTGTGAAAGTATTTGTTGTTTATACATATTTGTCTAATAAATTTGTGTATTATGAGCTTTAAAATTCACATAGGACACAAAATGGTCCACTGCCGTTTTGTTGCAATAATTGTAATAAAGTTAAATTAACAAGTACGTGTGTAAATTAATAACAGAAATAAATAATTAATTAGTATAATACGTGATAATAAACGGAACGCGCTTTTGATGGCGACCCTACTGACATGCCGCGGTTAAGAGACTTGAAGTTGGACGAATGCGCATCCAACGTTCAGGCATTCTTTGGCCGCGCGGACTGTATAGGTTGTGTTAATAAAATTTGTTATTGTAGAAATTTACTTTTAACTTTATTGTATAATGGTTTACTTGTTTATTCCATATTTAAAAACAAGTTGGCGTCCGAGTATTTAACTGTTAGTTTCAGAAAGAAGGAACTCCGATCTTAAAGCGAACATATCTAGGTACATGTAAATATTTTTTGGTAAATAAGGCAAATCAATAATTTTATGAACCTGGCCCACTTTAATCTACGACTGAGCATAAGGCTCCAAATCTTCTATTTATTGCCCAAACTGTTAAGTAGCTAAAATTTGTAGCTATGGGTGTAGAAGTATATGTATATACCATAACTTTAAGGGTTTTTACAAATGATACAATAAAATATTCCTACAGGAAGAAACGCTGAATGATAATAAATAAATCAGCGAAACGGGTACGAATTTTATAATAAACAATAGTTGATAAAATTGATTATCACGGAATATTTATAAACGTAATTGTTAACAAAACTAAAAGTGTTAATATGATTATGATAGTTAACAAGTATGTTATGAATTGCACGATAATAATAACAAGACTTACCTGTAACGGGAGCGGCGGCACGTAAGAATTGTGACGAAAAATAATTTTAATTAATGTAATTACCCACTTTTATTACTTTTCCAATACTCTAAAATCTATTGCAAAACTGCTTAAAATGATATAGCGTTTGGCGTATTTGATAATGAAACTTGTCTTTGAACATGAAATATTTTGTTACATGGAAATTATTATATTAATGATTAAAAATCTAAATTTATATAATTATAATGATTATTTACTACATCTAACAAACCACCAATCGCAGCATTTTACTTTCCTCAATTGGACCAATCAGAGCGTTTTTACACTGAATGTGTCCTAGTGCGACTTTATTCAGCGATTAAATTTTTGTTTACCTTTTTGACAGTCTGTGATAAAATAAAATAAAAATGTAGAATGCTCTGTTGAATATTTGTAGTGAACATAATACGTTGCGTAAAATAATAACATAAAAACATAACTTGTTATTAAATTAAAAACCTTTATAATCTTTTGTAATAAATAATCGGCAAAGTGATTTAGGAATAAATCTTAACATACCTATACCCCTCGACCTATGAATTTTTTGGTTAAAACTACAGCAGCTTTTTTTTTAATTTGTTTTTTTAGCAAATATTCTCGTCTTAATTTGAATTATTACGTCTCAAATATTTTCTAAACAAATTAAAAAAAAAACTGCGATAGTTTTAACCGGCAAAATTCATAGGTCTTGGGATATAACCTACGAAAATATCCCGTCGTCAATAACGACGGGAGATTTCCGTTCTCCCGCCATCAATAGAAACGGATATTCTTGGGATATTTCTTGCTGAATCCCCCACGTGCTTGAATTAATTACCGGAAATTTCTTCTCGTTCACAAATGTTTTGAGAAAATTAACCCTCGTCTGCGATTCGGGGTAATTTTCGAAACATTCGTGACTCAAAAAAATTTCCGGAAATAATCCAAGCACTAGAGTAGTACCGGGGCACTTGCGCCGCCATCTTGGATTTTGACGTCACTTCCGGTTTTACACACCCACGTGGGAGACCGCATTTTCCACCCTTATTTTTACTCGCTTACGTGTAGGACGTATTTTTTCACCCCTATTTTTTACACACCCACGCGTGAGACCGTGTTTTCAACCCTTTTATCCTAATTTTCACACACCCACGTGTGAGACCGTATTTTCAATCCTTTCTTTTCGAAGGCCCTTTTTCAACCCTAATTATTTTTACTTGCGCACGTATAGGACGTGTATTTTCAACCTTTCTTTTTATCCCTAATTAAGGACCTTTTGACAGCAATTTTTTAACCCTAATTATTATTGGTAGTATTAAGGACCTTATTGTTTTTATTAGCTTACGCGAGGGACCGTATTTATTACGCTTATTTTTATGATTTCTTTTGGGGGTTATTTTTCAAACATTATGGTAGTATTAAGGACCTTTTGACAGCTAGGACTTTTTGTGATTGCTAACGTGAGGACTGTATTTAGGAGTGGGGGCTGGTCTAGGGATAAGTCTTAGGGTTGCACCTGAGGGCTGGACTAGGGGTTAGTCTTAGGGTTATTTTGATAGTATCAAGGTCCCTCTGGCTATATTAAGAACAGTGCCCCTAGCACACGCATACAATGTTGGAAATTGCATAAAGATTATTATCGATCCTATTGTTTAAATGGTTATATGCTATTGGATGATTTTTACCTATACGAGAAAACGTATTTTCTAATAAGGATGTAAGATAGCAGGTGTGTTAAGGATTGATCTTGCGTGGGAGAATTTGAATGACAGTAAAATTTAATTATCGAAGACTTATTTTTATTGTAAATGTCATAATTATCCACAGTGAACTATAAAAAAAATTACTGACATTCCTAATAAAACAAATTTTTATTAAGTTAATTAATTACATAACAGTTTGTGTTTTCTGAAACGAATATTAAAACATAGTTTACTTGTATTGAAATATGTTTAATATCCATCCGACCGTTAAAATGTTGTACGTCTTAATATTTTTAAAAGAAACTTAATGCTTGTGTTTTATAACTGTAATTAAAAATCTGTAAAATAAATAAAGGGTTAACACCACACTTACCAGCTCTGTACTTAAAGAACGTTTGAGGCACTACTTCACGAGTGATAGTCACTGCTTTTGTGCTGATTGTATAATTAAACTTTCTAGGTTGTGTAAAATTACCTATTGATTTCCCCATAGTGTAAAATATACAAACAAACCTTATTATCTTTATCGAACTTACTGCAACGTGTATTTTACCTTTCTCTTAAATAAATCGGTTTTAAAAATATTCATATTCTACGCATAAATTGTTTTATAAAAAACCATATTAAGAGTTTTGGAAAGTTACATGTTTTAAATTCCACAAATTGTTGTAGTAAGAAATCACTGTTCATGTTTACTTTAGCTAATTACCGTGTAATTATATAACTTTGTTAAATATAATAGTCTAAAATTGATTACCAATATAATATAAATAATTTCTTTTTAAAAAACACTAAATCATAAATTTTATAACACGATTTTTAAAAACATGCATGCCGGATTAAAAGAAAGAAAACAGTAGGTATTACGCAATTCTTAATTAAAACAATTAAAACACTAAAAATCTTTTTTATTTATCAGAATAGAATGGTTGGGTAACAGGCGTTAAACAATATTTTAATTATCTCATCATTTAGAATTAAACATGTACTAAAATAGTTTTTACAAAATCAAACATAGGTAAATTATGTAATCTAAAATATAGAAACACTAAGACATAAAATCCACACGCATCCGAATGATAGTCTTGTAGTATTGTTTTTATTGTATACGAAGCATCTAGAATTCTTCTCTAGGAAACGTAAATGATATCCTAGCGGTGCTCGTCCAAAGGAATCAAAATACTCTCCATTACCATCCTCGTCAATGTAGATAGCAGTCCAATGCTGACCTGGTTTGTTTGCAGGATCCGTGTTTACGATAATTGCACACGGTCGAGGTGCGTGTCTCGGTAGTTGATTAGAAGCACATACAAGCCGAAACACATTCTTCTTGTGGCTGGGGATCGATTTCAAGCATCTCAACACTTGTACCGCATACATCTTTGTCGATTTTTTATCAGATGGGATTAATAGCAATGTCACCTAAACGTTTTAAAAAGTGAGTAATCTAATTTATTTTGAAATTTCAAATAGAGCATCACCAACATCAAAATTTGAGATGCATTCCTCCTCTCATCGTCTTCACAATGATAATAATAATAGTTTATTAACAATCAAAAAAACTGTCTAATACCACTAATGTTACATCATAATAATAAAAACTCATTAAACAGTGATTACACATTAAATACGTTAATGTGTATAATAACCCTAATAGTTTTATCAGACATTATTACATGGACACGAGGTTAGCCCTAAATTAACTGGTTTCAAACACGGCTCTGGAAATGATGCACACGCTTCAAATCTTTCAGCTCGTACGCAGAAGTTGTACCGTATTCACTTCCTTCAATTTTTATATGCATTCTGTTTCGAGGGTGTAGTACGTTTTCTAATACATAAACAGAATCTTCAATACTGTGATACGTGTAGCAGCAAAACACATTAGCTAGCTAGTTTCACCTCTATATTACTTTACATGCAAGCCTGATCTTATCATAAATAAATACATCTGTCAAAAAAGCTAATTAAACATAACTCCACGGCCTGGTATAGCAAGCAACGTTTCCAATTATAGCTTTTAGTCAACACAATAGTGCCTACAACTACATACAATCGACTAGCACTGCTTTAGCACGAGGATCAAACGAAAAAACACGCATGCACTACTATTATTATCAGTGTGAAGACGATGAGAGGAGGAATGCATCTCAAATTTTGATGTTGGTGATGCTCTCTTTGAAATTTAAAAATAAATTAGATTACTCACTCTTATTTCAGATTAGACATTTTTTAAAACGTTTAGTTGACATTGCTATTAATCCCATCTGATAAAAAATCGACAAAGATGTATGCGGTACAAGTGTTGGGATGCTTGAAATCGATCCCCAACCACAAGAAGAATGTGTTTCGGCTTGTATGTGCTTCTAATCAACTACCGAGACATGCACCTCGACCGTGTGCAATTATCGTAAACACGGATCCTGCAAACAAACCAGGTCAGCATTGGACCGCTATCTACATTGACGAGAATGGTAATGGAGAGTATTTTGATTCCTTTGGACGAGCACCGCTAGGATATCATTTACGTTTCCTAGAGAAGAATTCTAGATGCTTCGTATACAATAAAAACAATACTACAAGACTATCATTCGGATGCGTGTGGATTTTATGTCTTAGTGTTTCTATATTTTAGATTACATAATTTACCTATGTTTGATTTTGTAAAAACTATTTTAGTACATGTTTAATTCTAAATGATGAGATAATTAAAATATTGTTTAACGCCTGTTACCCAACCATTCTATTCTGATAAATAAAAAAGATTTTTAGTGTTTTTAATTGTTTTAATTAAGAATTGCGTAATACCTACTGTTTTTCTTTCTTTTTAATCCGGCATGCATGTTTTTTAAAAATCGTGTTATAAAATTTATGATTTAGTGTTTTTTAAAAAGAAATTATTTATATTATATTGGTAATCAATTTTAGACTATTATATTTAACAAAGTTATACAATTACACGGTAGTTAGGTAAAGTAAACATGAACAGTGATTTCTTACTACAACAATTTGTGGAATTTAAAACATGTAACTTTCCAAAACTCTTAATATGGTTTTTTATAAAACAATTTATGCGTAGAATATGAATATTTTTAAAACCGATTTATTTAAGAGAAAGGTAAAATACACGTTGCAGTAAGTTCGATAAAGATAATAAGGTTTGTTTGTATATTTTACACTATGGGGAAATCAATAGGTAATTTTACACAACCTAGAAAGTTTAATTACACAATCAGCACAAAAGCAGTGACTATCACTCGTGAAGTAGTGCCTCAAACGTTCTTTAAGTACAGAGCTGGTAAGTGTGGTGTTAACCCTTTATTTATTTTACAGATTTTTAATTACAGTTATAAAACACAAGCATTAAGTTTCTTTTAAAAATATTAAGACGTACAACATTTTAACGGTGGGATGGATATTAAACATATTTCAATACAAGTAAACTATGTTTTAATATTCGTTTTAGAAAACACAAACTGTTATGTAATTAATTAACTTAATAAAAATTTGTTTTATTAGGAATGTCAGTAATTTTTTTTATAGTTCACTGTGGATAATTATGACATTTACAATAAAAATAAGTCTTCGATAATTAAATTTTACTGTCATTCAAATTCTCCCACGCAAGATCAATCCTTAACACACCTGCTATCTTACATCCTTATTAGAAAATACGTTTTCTCGTATAGGTAAAAATCATCCAATAGCATATAACCATTTAAACAATAGGATCGATAATAATCTTTATGCAATTTCCAACATTGTATGCGTGTGCCAGGGGCACTGTTCTTAATATAGCCAGAAGGACCTTAATACTATCAAAATAACCCTAAGACTAACCCCTAGTCCAGCCCTCAGGTCCAACCCTAAGACTTATCCCTAGACCAGCCCCCACTCCTAAATACAGTCCTCACGTTAGCAATCACAAAAAGTCCTAGCTGTCAAAAAGTCCTTAATACTACCATAAGGTTTGAAAAATAACCCCCAAAAGAAATTATAAAAATAAGCGTAATAAATACGGTCCCTCGCGTAAGCTAATAAAAACAAAAAGGTCCTTAATACTACCAATAATAATTAGGGTTAAAAAATTGCTGTCAAAAGGTCCTTAATTAGGGATAAAAAGAAAGGTTGAAAATACACGTCCTATACGTGCGCAAGTAAAAATAATTAGGATTGAAAAGGGCCTTCGAAAAGAAAGGATTGAAAATACGGTCTCACACGTGGGTGTGTGAAAATTAGGATAAAAGGGTTGAAAACACGGTCTCACGCGTGGGTGTGTAAAAAATAGGGGTGAAAAAATACGTCCTACACGTAAGCGAGTAAAAATAAGGGTGGAAAATGCGGTCTCCCACGTGGGTGTGTAAAACCGGAAGTGACGTCAAATTCTAAGATGGCGGCGCAAGTGCCCCGGTACTACTCACTAGGGTGATTACAAGTGACAATATATTTTAAAGTAAATTATTGCACCTTACATTTCATTTAATTAAAGTGTGTGTAGGGTATGGTATAAGAATTTATTCAGTCAATTAAGTTCTGAAATTAAAGATACCGGGCGTTCAAATAAATCTAATTTGTAATTGTACGGAAAGTATGTACGGATAATTTTTTTTATAGGTGTAGTTGGTTGGAAAATATATTTGATTCACAATTAGTTTGTAACATACCGCTTTTCTAACCCTTTAAAGGTTGAAAAGTGAATGATTCTACGGGTTTACTTTAAGCGGTCAGTAATAACAAGAAAAGGAGACAGTAGTGAGATGAAGCGGTCAGTAATGGACCACTTTCCAACTTGTGGGGGAGCTACTATCGATTTAAACTATCAACGTCAAATTGACAACTTGCCAATTTTAATGAAAGGACAAGAGTATGCAACCATTTTTTCTCATGTGCGTAGATGGTGAGTGAACCATACACATGTTGTGGATGGAGTGAACGTAAGCAATAGGTGGAAACAAACAACACGTGTTCTTTAATAAGCATATTTAATAAGTGAATTATTGATAACAAGTAACGACAAAACCAATAGAAAAATAGTAAGCATAACATTTATGCCTTCTCATTAAAGTAAAAATTAAAAGTCGCATTGTCACGACCTTCAATATTAAACGAGAAGCCGTGATGGATGTGTTCCAAATTTTTTTGATTTGAACTGTATAATATGAAAATGTAACCATTATAACACATAATAAAATACTTATCTTTTTTGGGTTTTTTTAATGGTGTATTTTAAATTATACAATCTAAACGTTTCGATAACGCTTACAGTTATCTTCGTCAGTAGTAATATCTGTTAAAAATTAAAGATGTTGCAAACAATTTTGTCAAAGTTGAAAAATTTTTCAACGTTGACAAAATAAGTATTTTATTGTGAACTTATAATGTTGCTTGTTCTTTAATTGTAAATAGAATCGTATACAAACCTCGGCAAAAGTACCATTCCCCTGTCTCGAGAACTAGTGCACCTCGAGGCTTCGCCTCTCGGTGAAGCATACTTCTCTCGACAAGAACGGAACACTTTCTGCCTCGGTATGTAATGTACTATTTTTGTAACGGAAATTTTGTTTCGTTACAAGCGTGCATAAATACATTTGTGTTATTATGCAGACATATATCTACAATAAATCACTTTTATTGTTGTATTTGTGAGAAATCCAAATGGAAAAGTTACCAATGGGCATAATCTATATAATTAAAAAAAACACGTTTTGATAACACATAAAATCACCGCTATCTATAAAAATGCGTATAACTTTTTTAATTATCAATCAAATTTAATGAAATTGTACACACAGATGCTCACGTTATCAAACATCACATCGCTGATAAGAAATTTTTGAGCCACCCAATGACTATTGGTTAATACTAGTCATTGGAGCCACCACTAGTTTTTATGTAAATTATAGCTACATGTTACATGGTACATGATTAGAACGCAGGTGAAGCATTCGTCGATGGCTTTAAAAACCACTGTTATTATTAATAATAAATAGAATCTGAAATATGGATGCATTATTAATTGATTTATAAAAAAGTGTTGTTACTACCACATAATAGCACTGTATATTTTGTAAAAGTTTTCGTTATACGCATACTGGTTGAATTTGGCGTCACAGCCGTTAAAAATTCGGCGCTATATCTTCACGTACGTATATTATCGTACAATTACCGAGCTGGTAGCGTAGTGGTGACACGACCTGCCTTGCATTCAGGAGGTAATAGGTTTGATTCCCGTTACCGTCTACTTTGTATGAGGTTTTTTCAGGGGGTTTTCCTCATACACATGTAGCGGCATGATCACTGCGTACATGCACACCATGTGCGGCTGCTTAGGCGAATCCTGAGGTAGTATTTTCCCCTCAGAACCCTAACTCCGTTCCTTCCGATCCTATCCTGACCACACACATCCTTAATCCCACCATGGATATATACGTAATGTATGTATGTATGCTGGGAATCCATGATTGTGGCTGAAGGAGCTCGGAAAGCTCGAGCAGCCCGCCCTCCCCCTTGGGAAGGGAATGAAAAATGTGGCCTCTTCCGTTTCCTTTATCGTACAATCTGACTCTTGTAGAATTAATTTTATCTTGGTTATATTACGACAACCAACATACGACTACGACACACAACTTATTGTAGAACAGCTTGAACGGAGAAGTTAACGGACGGTTCATCCTGAACTGCTTTGGTACAACGTATTTTCAAGATAGAACCGACGATCACCTTGAGCCTTGTGTGGACGTCATTGGAACAAACAGGCCTTAGGTGCCACGAATTCTTTGAAATGTCTTACGAGGTTGATATGAAACCTATTAAAGTCAAACCTAAAGAGGAAGAAGGAATAGATTTACTTTTAAACCAACATTTTATCGTAAATAGTGATCTAATAAAAGGTGAAATTGATTACGGTTTAAGTAGTACAATGTTTAACACTATTTTTACAAATGATGTGAATATCAAGAAAGAAGGCACCTCTTCTCTAATAGAAGATGTGAGCTTGAGGGAATCAGATCATATAAAGGAAATAAGTGTCAAACACATCACAAACATAAAGTGTGAACATAATCAATTTAATCGTTCAAAAACAGTGCATGAAAATTTAAAATGAGACGTTTTAAAATACAGTTCAAATTTTAAATAGAAATGTTACCAATGCAATTATATAGCAAAAAGGAAATGGGGTTTGAAAAGACATCTTTTAAAACACACTTACAGCTGTAAATACAAATGTAGCCAATGTGATTATGCTATACATTACAAAGTAAATTTAAAAATTCATCTTAAAAACCACTCTTCAAGTTATGAATTCAAATGTGACCAGTGTGATTATGCAACACATCGCAAAGATAATTTTAATATTCATCTTAAAAAACACTCTTCAAGTTATGAATTCAAATGTAACCACTGTGACTATGCAACATATCGCAAAGATAGTTTTAATATTCATCCTAAAAAACACTCTTCAAGTTATGAATTCAAATGCGATCAGTGTGATTATGCGACAAATCGTCAAAATTATTTAAAAGATCATGTTAAATAACACACTCCAAGTTATGAATTCAAATGCAGCCAATGTGATTATGCAGCAAAACGAAAACATGTTTTAAAATTTCATCTTAAAAAGCACTCTTCAAGTTATGAATTCAAATGTGATCAGTGTGATTATGCAACACATCGCAAAGATACATATAATATTCATCTTAAAAGACACTCTTCAACTTATGAATTCAAATGCGACTACTGTGATTATGCAACACATCTCAAAGATAATTTTAATATTCATCTTAAAAGACACTCTTCAAGTTATGAAATCAAATGCGATCAGTGTGTTTATGCGACAAATCGTAAAAATTATTTAAAAAATGATGATAAATAACATTCTCCAAGTTATGAATTCAAATGCAGCCAATGTGATTATGCAGCAAAACGAAAACATGTTTTAAAAATCCATCTTAAAAAGCACTCTTCAAGTTATGAATTCAAATGTGACCGGTGTGATTATGCAACGCATTGCAAAGATACATATGATATTCATCTTAAAAGACACTCTTCAACTTATGAATTCAAATTTTACTACTGTGATTATGCAACACATCTCAAAGATAATTTTAATATTCATCTTAAAAAACACTCTAGTTATGAATTCAAATATGACCAGTGTGATTATGCAACACATCCTAAAGATAGTTTTAATATTCATCTTAAAAAACACTCTTCAAGTTATGAATTCAAATGCGATCAGTGTGATTATGCAACAAATCGAAAAAATTATTTAAAAGATCGTCTTAATAAACCTTCTCCAAGTATAAATTCAAATGCCAATGTGATTATGCAGCAAAACAAAAACAAGTTTTAAAAATTCATCTTAAAAGACACTCTTTAAGTTATGAGTTCAAATGTGATCAGTGTGATTATGCAACACATCGCAAAGATAATTTTAATATTCATCTTAAAAAACACTCTACAAGTTATGAATTCAAATGTAACCACTGTGACTATGCAACATATCGCAAAGATAGTTTTAATATTCATCCTAAAAAACACTCTTCAAGTTATGAATTCAAATGCGATCAGTGTGATTATGCGACAAATCGTCAAAATTATTTAAAAGATCATGTTAAATAACACACTCCAAGTTATGAATTCAAATGCAGCCAATGTGATTATGCAGCAAAACGAAAACACCAGTTAAAAATTCATCTTGGAAAACACTCTTCAAGTCATGAATTTGAATGCAGCCAATGTGATTATGCAACACATCGCAAAGATACATATAATATTCATCTTAAAAGACACTCTTCAACTTATGAATTCAAATGCGACTACTGTGATTATGCAACACATCTCAAAGATAATTTTAATATTCATCTTAAAAACCACTCTTCAAGTTATGAATTCAAATGTGACCAGTGTGATTATGCAAATTCACAAAGGTAATTTAAAAATTCATCTTAAGAACCACTCTTCAAGTTATGAATTCAAATGTAACCACTGTGACTATGCAACACATCGCAAAGATAGTTTTAATATTCATCCTAAAAAACACTCTTCAAGTTATGAATTCAAATGCGATCAGTGTGATTATGCGACAAATCGTCAAAATTATTTCAAAGATCATGTTAAATAACACACTCCAAGTTATGAATTCAAATGCAGCCAATGTGATTATGCAGCAAAACGAAAACATGTTTTAAAATTTCATCTTAAAAAGCACTCTTCAAGTTATGAATTCAAATGTGACCAGTGTGATTATGCAAATTCACAAAGGTAATTTAAAAATTCATCTTAAGAACCACTCTTCAAGTTATGAATTCAAATGTAACCACTGTGACTATGCAACACATCGCAAAGATAGTTTTAATATTCATCCTAAAAAACACTCTTCAAGTTATGAATTCAAATGCGATCAGTGTGATTATGCGACAAATCGTCAAAATTATTTCAAAGATCATGTTAAATAACACACTCCAAGTTATGAATTCAAATGCAGCCAATGTGATTATGCAGCAAAACGAAAACATGTTTTAAAATTTCATCTTAAAAGCACTCTTCAAGTTATGAATTCAAATGTGACCAGTGTGATTATGCAAATCACAAAGGTAATTTAAAAATTCATCTTAAGAACCACTCTTCAAGTTATGAATTCAAATGTAACCACTGTGACTATGCAACACATCGCAAAGATAGTTTTAATATTCATCCTAAAAAACACTCTTCAAGTTATGAATTCAAATGCGATCAGTGTGATTATGCATCAAATTTAAACATAAACTAATTATATTCAAAGACTCATGAATTATTAATATACAAACACTCTCAAGTTATGAATTCAAATGCAGTCCAATGTAAATTAGATTATATAGTTACAGCAAAACGAAAACATGTTTTAAAATTTCATCTTAAAAAGCACTCTTCAAGTTATGAATTCAAATGTGACCAGTGTGATTATGCAAATTCACAAAGGTAATTTAAAAATTCATCTTAAGAACCACTCTTCAAGTTATGAATTCAAATGTAACCACTGTGACTATGCAACACATCGCAAAGATAGTTTTAATATTCATCCTAAAAAACACTCTTCAAGTTATGAATTCAAATGCGATCAGTGTGATTATGCAACAAATCGTCAAAATTATTTCAAAGATCATGTTAAATAACACACTCCAAGTTATGAATTCAAATGCAGCCAATGTGATTATGCAGCAAAACGAAAACATGTTTTAAAATTTCATCTTAAAAAGCACTCTTCAAGTTATGAATTCAAATGTGATCAGTGTGATTATGCAACACATCGCAAAGATACATATAATATTCATCTTAAAAGACACTCTTCAAGTTATGAATTCAAATGCGATCAGTGTGTTTATGCGACAAATCGTAAAAATTATTTAAAAAATCATGATAAATAACATTCTCCAAGTTATGAATTCAAATGCAGCCAATGTGATTATGCAGCAAAACAAAAACATGTTTTAAAAATCCATCTTAGTAGAAGAGGGGCACTTGCCCCACTCCTTTTTTTTACGTCACAAGCCCCGCCCCCTTCGCTTTTTTACACATCCACGTGGGGGACCGGATTTTCCACCCTTATTTTTATACGCTTACGTGTGAGACCGCATTTTCAACCCTTATTTTTTATATACCTCGTGTGAGACCGGATTTTCCACCCTTATTTTTACACGGTTACGTGTAGGACGTGTATTTTCACCCCTATTTTTTGCACATCCACGTGTGAGACCGTGTTTTCAACCCTAATTTTTTACACATCCACGTGCGAGACCGTATTTTTCATCCCTACTTATTTTTTATGGTTTCTTTTCGGATGCCTTTTTCAACCCTAATTTTTTACACACCCACAACTGGGGCTTGGTTTGGCTTAGGGTTGTATTTTAGGGCAAGGGCTGGAGCTGTGTTTAGAGCTGTGACTATCTTGTAGATCATTTTTCTTGTTGTGCCAGCTCGGGCATTTATAAAATAGGTCTTTTCAATTATTTAATTTGACCTTTGACCCTGGAAAGATACTATAAAAATGTATATTTGACGTGCATTCATTATGCTAAGAAAAAGGTTAAGGATATTTTCTATTAATACACAGCATTTATATACGAAATTACAACAGCTACTTTTCTACCTTGAGAAAATTGTTTACCTTGAGAAACAAGTCGGCCTTGAAGTTAGTTAGTCACAGGTTTTTGAAGGTAGCCTTGAAGTTAACTGTATGTCCTGTTTTGAAGTTAACCTTGAAGTTAACCTTGAGCATGATCTCGGATTATAAAAATGTGCATTTGAGTTTGATTTATGCTAAGAAAAATGTTAAAATTATTTCTATTAATACACAGTGTGTTTATATACGAAATTACAACAGTTGGTTTCCACCTTGAGAAAATTGTTAATCTTGAGAAACAAGTTGGCCTTGAAGTTAGTTAGTCATAGGTTTTTTGAAGACGGCCCTGAAGTTAGCTGTAAGTCCTGTTTTGAAGTTAACCTTGAAGTTAGTCTTATGCATGACCTCGAACTATAAAAATGTGCATTTGAGTTTGATTTATGCTAAGAAAAATGTTAAAATTATTTCTATTAATACACAGCGTGTTTATATACGAAATTACAACAGTTGGTTTCCACCTTGAGAAATACCTATGAGAAACAAGTTGGCCTTGAAGTTAGTTAGTCATAGGTTTTTTGAAGACGGCCTTGAAGTTAGCTGTAAGTCCTGTTTTGAAGTTAACCTTGAAGTTAGTCTTATGCATGACCTCGAACTATAAAAATGTGCATTTGAGTTTGATTTATGCTAAGAAAAAGGTTAAGGATATTTCTATTAATACATTAATACGAAATTACAACAGTTACGGTTATTCTACCTTGAGAAACACCTATGAGAAACAAGTCGGTCTTGAAGTTAGTTAGTCATAGGTTTTGAAGGTAGCCTTGAAGTTAACTGTATGTCCTGTTTTTGAATTTAACCTTGAAGTTAACCTTGCGCGTGACCTCGGATTATAAAAAATGTACATTTTGAGTTTGGTTTATGCTAAGAAAATGTAAGATAATGTTATTAAGGATATTTCAATTAATGAAATTAACAATACTGTTTTGAAAATTACAACAGCATACTTATTCTAGCCAGTTGATGAAACACCTAATATGTATTTGAATTAACAGTTATGACTAAATGTGCCTTTGAAGTTAGTTATGGATATTCATTAGGTAATTAATACGAACAGCATACTATACCTTGAGAAACACCTATGAGACTGAAAGTTCATAGCGTTTGAAGACGGCATTGAAGTTAGCTGTAAGTCCTGTTTTGAAGCTAATCTTGAAGTTAGCCTCGCGCGTGACCTCGGACTATAAAAAATGTGCATGTGAGTGTATTGGATTATGCTAAGAAAAGGTTAAGGATATTTTCTATTAATACATTAATACGAAATTACAATAGCTACTTATTCTACCTTGAGAAACACCTATGAGAAACAAGTTGACCTTGAAGTTAGCTGATTATAGGTTTTGTAGATAACCTTGAAGTTATCCTTGTGAATTTTAATGACTTAATTGACCTTTGACCCTGTAAAATACTATAAAAGCGTGCACCAGGGTTTTAGTTAATTTAGTTCTGTTTTGAAGAGCGCTATGGAATCTTTCTCAGCTAATCATATTTTGAGGTTATTCAGTGCTGGTGTGTTAACCGACGAGGGTTTGAAAAACGCATATAATATCATCACTTATAAAATGTTGTGTGAAAATGACACTATCGATTCGGTGGATGTTTATAATGATTTTGTGGAGGCTGTACAACAAGCGGGTGGAATGTAAGTATATACTTGTTTTTATTTTAAGATTTTTAATTATTATTTTTTATAGACCTGCTCAAGTAAATCTAGAGGAGGTGTTTGATGAGATTATGGAAACTTCCGCTGTGGAGGATCTGATAACGGTATGTCTTTTCTAATTTTCTATTGTATTACTGAATGAGTACATTACAGCAAAACCAATTGGGTTCAGGCCCACAGCAGCAAGCAGGGCCATCCTCAGGGTTCAATCATATTAATATACTGGGGGAATCAAACACTAAATTTATTAAAAAATACAATACAACGTGTAAAACGCTACGGTTTAGTTTCAATGACGAGACGTGCAAGGATAATCCCTTAACGTGGCTACAGGTAAAATATACCATTTTACTAAAAATTTATCTAATACACATATTTACAGAGCGCCTTTGAGGAACTGTACTCATACATTGTAAAGGATGCTGCTCCTTCAGATCGTGTAGGAATAACATTAAGGAACTCGAACTTCCCCGATAAACCAATCGGCATTTCGTTCAGAAGAGTGGACCAGTTGTCGGTGAAAGTGATAATGTCGCTGCTGGAAATGGTAATGCAGAGCAATGCTAGTTTTTTCTCTAGCGACTTATTAGTTTTAAACGTTGATAGAGTGTCGGTACCTGTAGGCTATGGGCGCAAAAACTTGACAGGGATAAAATTTGCAGACTTTTGTAAATCTAAAACCAAGGGGTATATTGTTGTACCATCAACAATTAACGAAAATAATTGTTTAGCGCGCGCCTTAGTCATTGCTATTGCATTTAAAAGTAACGATACATTGCGCCATAGTATGGAAATGGGATGTCCTTTACTTCAAGAACGGGCTATACAGCTCTGCCAAGACAGCGGTGTAGATCTTAGCCAGGGTGGTAGTTACGAGCATATTCATGCATTTCAAAATCATTTAGATTCATATACCATTGTAGTTTTTAATTCGCGTATAGGTGATTCAGTTTATTTTGAGGGCCCTAGGGAACCAGCTAGAGTAGTTTTAAATTTAATATTAGAAGATGAACACTATAACGTAATTACCAGTCTCACGTCAGCATTTACCTGCAGTTATTACTGCGAGCAATGTAGAAAACGTTGTAATGACAAAAAACGGCATATGAAATGTATGTACCAGTGTCCCGCGTGTCATCAGAAACCACCTTGTTCTATTGAAAATCCGAAAATTGTTTGTAATGATTGCAAGAGAGATTTTCATGGTAGTGAATGTCTTAAAAACCACAAGGACTCTAAAGTATGCGAGAAATTACGTAGGTGTTTAAAATGTCTTAAAACAACTGAAGTAAAGGGTAAACATAGATGCGGATACAGCTACTGCTCCACGTGTCAGAGTCAAAAACCTATCGGTCATCTTTGCTACATGGCCGTTAACAAAGTTCGACGTGACAGTACTAATGGTAAGCCATCTATGTTTATCTTTTACGATTTGGAGTGTATGCAAGAAAAAGTGTGTGAGGGGACGAATTATAGGTTTCTGCATGAGCCCAATCTATGCGTGGCCGCGAATGTTTGCTCTGTCTGTATCAAACATGCTGACAATTTAGATGAGCAGTGCTCAGTATGTAGTAAAAGAGTGCACATTTTCAGGGAAAATCCTGTTGAATCCTTCTTGTCATATGTTGCCGAGAGAGCAAGAAAGTTTAAAGTTACATGCATCGCACATAACATGAAGGGATACGATGGGTGTTTTGTGCTCAGATGCATACTAGCTAATAATAATCTGTGGAGACCTAAAGTCATCTCCAACGGTTTAAAATTAATCTCTATTCAATGCGACGATATCAGGTTTATTGACTCCCTTAACTTCATCCCGTCACCGCTCTCGGCATTTCCAAAAACCTTCAATTTCCCCGAGTCCAAGGGTTATTTCCCATATCTGTTCAACTCATCCGTGAACCAGAATTACGAGGGTCCATTGCCAGCACTGGAATATTATTGTGCAGATCAGATGTCTACGAAAGATCGTCAAAAACTTTTAGACTGGCACACGACCCAGAGTAATTATGTTTTTAAGATGAGTGAGGAGATTGAGAAATATTGCCTGATGGATGTTAAGATCCTCGTTAAAGGTTGCATTAGCTTCTGGTCCACATTCACGGCTCAAAATAAAGTCGATCCGTTCGAGGAGGCGACCACTATTGCTAGCGCTTGCAATAAAGTGTTTCGCAGACGTTTCCTCAGAGAAAACACAATAGGGCTTATTCCAAAAGGCGGTTATAGACGTGCCGACAATCAATCAAAAGTAGCAATACAATGGTTGCGTTGGGTGGAACATTCTCAGCAAGTGGCTATACAACACGCAGGAAAAGCTCGCGAGTTTAGAACACCTGAAGGTGTTAAGGTCGACGGGTATTGTGCCGAGTCAAATACCGTTTTTGAATTTCTTGGCTGTTACTGGCACGGCTGCGAGGAATGCTTCCCCAATCAGGCCAACATGGACCCTAAGCTCGGTGTAAGTACCTCCATGCTTGCACGGAATGAGAACACGCTGGCGCGGTCTCAATCTATACGCGATCGTGGATATAATCTTGTGGAGATGCGCGAATGCGATTTTAAAAACAAATACTCGTTAACGACGAATTAAAAGCGTTTATTCAAGGTTTAGGCAAACAAGATGACGAACCCTTAAACCCACGCGATGCGTTTTACGGAGGCCGCACTAATGCTAGTAAGCTTTATCATCAATGTGACGGTATTACTGAGAAAATAATGTATTATGACGTGTGCTCATTGTACCCCTTTGTAAATAAATATTGTAAATATCCCATAGGTCATCCGAAAATTCATATAGGGTTAGAATGTAAGAACATTTCATTAGACACGGTGGAGGGTTTAGTTAAATGTCGAGTACTACCACCCTCTAATCTCTACCACCCTGTTCTACCGTTAAAAATGCACGGCAAACTGATGTTTGTGTTGTGTAAGACGTGCGGTGTTGAGCTAAATCAAGGGGAATGTAGACATAGTGAAGCTGAGCGCAGTTTCGTTGGAACATTTGTAGCTGACGAACTGCGTAAAGCTATCGCTAAAAACTATATAGTCCTTGATGTTTTTGAAGTTTGGGAATACGAGGTAACCACGTATGACAGAGCAACGAAACAAGGTGGGCTATTTAGCGGGTACATAGATAATTTCCTGAAACTTAAGCAGGAATGTTCAGGGTGGCCTAGCCATTGCACATCAGAAATCGAGAAAACTCAGTACGTGACAGAGTATTATGAGAAAGAGGGGATTCGGTTAGACCCTAGTAATATTAAGAAGAACCCCGGTTTAAGGTACCTGGCCAAACTTATGTTGAATTCTTTTTGGGGTAAGTTTGGTCAGCGCGAGAATTTAACCCAGTGCAGTATTGTATCTGAACCAAAGGACTTTTTCAAATTACTCACAGATCCATTGGTTCAGGTACAATCCATAATACCTATAAATGATAACGTTGTAATGGTGAATTGGGATAGACCGGAGGGAGAGGGTGAATCACAAAAAACAATTAATGTATCCATAGCCGCATACACGACTGCTCATGCACGATTAGAGCTATATAGTTACCTGGAGAAACTAGACCGCCGTGTTCTGTATTACGACACAGACAGTGTGATATTTGTCGCAAAACCCGACGACTGGAATCCAGCATGTGGGGATTTCCTTGGCCAGATGACCGACGAACTGGAGGCGTACGGTGATGGGAGCTATATAGCCGAATTTGTTAGTGCCGAACCTAAAAACTATAGTTATAATGTGTTTTCAACCAGTGAACAGACAATTAAATCTGTGTGTAAAGTAAAAGGCATTACCTTAAATTATAATAAACTTTGAAGCGATGAAAGATATGGTACTTAGTAATAGTAAAGACTCTTTGTTTGTATACAATGACAGAAAAATTGTTAGAGATAGCTGTTATAATGTATTAAGTAGGCCAGAATCTAAACAGTATAGGATAAGTTACTCTAAGCGACGGAGAATTGAGAATTTTGATACTCTCCCCTTTGGATATAAGGAATAAAACAGATAAACAGAGAGAATTATTTTATTTATAGACTTCAATACCCTATCCTGATTCATACTACAACTCTGTTTTCGTTTTTGTGTTTGTAAAATTCTGGTTCGCGTTTTTCGTGCTACCGATTTCTTGTGTTAGCGAAATCTTGGTTTTCGTTTTTCGTGCCGGTCATTTTCCGTGTTTCCATTTTGTGTGTCTGTGTGTTTGCATGTTTCGGGTGTTTTCGTTTGGTGTGTTTGCGTGTTTTCGTTTTTCGTTTCGTGTGTTTGAAGATTTTCGTATTTGTATGTTTGAGTGTTTTTGCGTTTGAGGGCTTGAGCTTGTGTCCGTGCTTGTGATTGAGTTAAGTGAGATAAGCGAGAGAAGTGCGAGAGAGAGAGAGAGAGAGACGCGCACGTCAGCTTCTATTACAGAACTATATTCACACAATGTCTAAAAGGTTACCTGCATCCTCGAGTAAATCTCTCACTGTAGATTTACGCATGGTTTCTTTACAACGGATACCTTATTAGCTTTAATGCAAAACTCTTGGAAGTCAGACGTAGCTTGTTTTATTTGTTCTAGATATTTTATCCATTCAGCCACAATGTGTTTGTCTATTATCCTTAAAGAGCTCTCGCTGATAAAAGACCTTCTTAATGGAATTATTTCTGAGAGACATTGTGTGTAAAATTTAACTTAAATCTGAAATAAATAGCATAGGGTGATAATTAATCCAAAATATATTTTAAATATTTTCTCGAAATATCACTTGCACGTGAATTGTATATTGAATTTTTCGTTTTACGAAATCGTACATTTTACCTTTTTTGTAAACAATTCATTATCCCTTAAAAGAAAATCAGCACGATGTAAATTAAAGCAAATGTAATATTTCAAATTTATATTGATTATACAACTCTTACTAACAACGAGAAATATAGTGGTATATTCTAACTGTTATGTCAAACAAACCTAATAAAATATTAAATCTATCGGTCGTCTATACCTATTAACAAAATACATCTTAATCAGCTGACGCTTTTTATTCTGTATGTAGATTATAATATAAATGTTGAATATACAAATATTTTTTGAAATATCATCTGTATACGAATATTACAAGGTTGACTTTAAACAACCTTGCAAAATGTAATTTAATTGTTGACCTTTCAATAGGTGATGGATCCATTAATATGAAGCGCTAATAATTTTATATGTTACCGTCGTAAATGAACGTGAGCTACCATGCAATAGTGTCATAGACTATAAACGGTTAAAGTATGCAGTGAAGGTCGTCTTAATTACCTGTAGAAGGTTATAACATACAAGTGAAATTTAAAAACAATTTAAAGCTAATTCGTTTATAATAAATTTTCTATTACAAATTACATTTAAAACAACCATCCATATCAGAATTATAGTATTAGGTAAACATTAATATCTGTTAATAATGGTACTGAAAAAGTTTGTATAAACTCCGTTAAAATTACATATATAACATGCTCAATACTGTTTCTCAAGGTAAAATAAGTATGCTATTGTAATCTCGTATTAATGTATTAATTGAAATATTTTTTAATAAAATTTTTTCTTAGCATAATGAATGCATGTCAAATATACATTTTTATAGTATCTTTCCAGGGTCAAAGGTCAAATTAAATCATTGAAAAGACCTATTTTATAAATGCCCGAGCTGGCACAACAAGAAAAATGATCTACAAGATAGTCACAGCTCTAAACACAGCTCCAGCCCTTGCCCTAAAATACAACCCTAAGCCAAACCAAGCCCCAGTTCAGCCCTTAACCCTAAAATACAGCCCTAAGCCAAGCCAAGCCGCAGTTCAACCCCCACCCTAAGTCCCCAGCTCAACGCTAACCCTAAAAATACACATCTCGCGTTAGCAGCTACAAAAAGACCTTAATTAGGAATGCAGAGGGTTCAAAAATACGCCCCAGGTAAGCTAATAAAAAATAATTAAGGATTAAAATTCAGCAGAGGTTGAAAAGGACCTCCGAAAAGAAAGGGTTGAAAATATGGTCTCACACGTGGGTGTGTAAAAAATTAGGGTTGAAAAAGGCATCCGAAAAGAAACCATAAAAAATAAGTAGGGATGAAAAATACGGTCTCGCACGTGGATGTGTAAAAAATAGGGGTGAAAATACACGTCCTACACGTAACCGTGTAAAAATAAGGGTGGAAAATCCGGTCTCACACGAGGTATATAAAAAATAAGGGTTGAAAATGCGGTCTCACACGTAAGCGTATAAAAATAAGGGTGGAAAATCCGGTCCCCCACGTGGATGTGTAAAAAAGCGAAGGGGACGGGGCTTGTGACGTAAAAAAAAGGAGTGGGGCAAGTGCCCCTCTTCTACTCATCTTAAAAAGCACTCTTCAAGTTATGAATTCAAATGTGACCGGTGTGATTATGCAACGCATTGCAAAGATACATATGATATTCATCTTAAAAGACACTCTTCAACTTATGAATTCAAATTTTACTACTGTGATTATGCAACACATCTCAAAGATAATTTTAATATTCATCTTAAAAAATACTCAAGTTATGAATTCAAATATGACCAGTGTGATTATGCAACATCCTAAAGATAGTTTTAATATTCATCTTAAAAAACACTCTTCAAGTTATGAATTCAAATGCGATCAGTGTGATTATGCAACAAATCGAAAAAATTATTTAAAAGATCGTCTTAATAAACCTTCTCCAAGTATAAATTCAAATGCCAATGTGATTATGCAGCAAAACAAAAACAAGTTTTAAAAATTCATCTTAAAAGACACTCTTTAAGTTATGAGTTCAAATGTGATCAGTGTGATATGCAACACATCGCAAAGATAATTTTAATATTCATCTTAAAAAACACTCTTCAAGTTATGAATTCAAATGCGATCAGTGTGATTATGCAAGAAATTGTAAAACTATTTAAAAGTTCATCTTAAAAACCACTCTTCAAGTTATGAATTCAAATGATGCCAATGTGATTATGCAACAAATTATAAAGGTAATTTAAGTATTCATCTTGAAAAACACTTGAAGCTATAAAATCAAATAAGGCTAATGTGATTATACAACACATCGCAAAGATACTTTGTTGTAATTGAGTTCACACATCTGGAAAAATTTGATCTGCAAGTTATAAATTCAAATGTGACAATGTGATAAAAACATCTTAAAAACCATATCCGAAAGAACTTTGGCTTTGTTGTAATTAAGTTCACACATCTAGAAAACAATTATTTGTGAACATTAGATATCTAACCGTTTGTAAACTTATAGGTTAATGTTTAACTTACAAATGTAACTTCGTCGGTATAGTGTTTATGTTTAATTTATGATTATATTGTCCATAATGCGTAAGCATATAATAGGTTAGTGTTTAATTTATAGGTGTAACTTCGTTGCTATAGTTAAATACTTAGCTTTTGGGTTTTTAAATGGTGTATTTTTATATCTGTATTTAAAAAAATCTATACATTTCGAAAACTATTACAGTTATCGTCCTCAGTAAATGATTATACCTTAAGAATCGCTTAAGATGTTAGAACAAATTTATGAAATATGAATAAGATGAAAATGCAAACATAACCCTGCTATTAACGTATTAGTTTCATAAACGTATTAAGCTAACAATGCAGTCTAATTTTAGTAAAGATCCTTACTAAATTAAATATTAAACTGCCTTGAAGATGATAAATCAGAACACCTTCTAACGGTCGAAAGCTAACAATGAAAAATGTCATAATCTAAGAGCAAATTGTATAAAATTTAATGAAATAATTTCTTTATTTAGCTTAAATATTCAATCACTAAGATCTAAAATGGACAAGTTGGAAGAGTTCTTAGAGGATTTAAATTTTTTATGTGAGTTTGTACGCATATGTGAGCACTGGTTAACCTATCAGGGAAACTGTGGTGGTTTTAAGCTAGGGTCATGGTAAATCATATATCTTAGTTTTGCCGTGATAACAGAATTCATGGTGGTGTACTTATTATGATTAACTGTACTTTAAATCTTAGTTATTATCAACAAACTATCAAAAGAAATTCATTCTGAGTTAGCCATTTATTGCAGTTCATACAATGTAACTATAGCATCTTTGTATAGATCTTCACAGGGTGAGTTTTGGTTTTTTTATGGAAAATATAGAACAAATTCTCCAACTTCTAATAAATTACTCACGAGTCATTCGGCATTTTAATACAAGTGAAATAGATATATGCACTATTATTATTGATACGTGTTTAATTGGAAAACGTTTCTTTTTGATAACGTTCGTCATTTTGTCAAATTTACTTACTAAAAATAGCCATTTATTCTTAGGTTGAATGCTTCCAATTCACTATTTCGCAAATTTTTACGTATCTCTAATTGCATTTAAATTAACGTGTAACTTTCGTACACATCTCTTATTTAGTTATAATAAGTCAAATTTAATACCTTCAGGGACATCTCTGAGATTTCGGATCATTTAATATAAAGCAGTTAAAAAAGAAACCTGGGATCTATTAGGGTCAAATAATATATATATATATATATATATATATATATATATATATATATATATATACTTATAAAAATACTTATTTTCTACACATTTTAACTTTTGGCAACAATGATTAAATACAAATTTTCTCAAGTTTGTAAAATTGATTTTTAAGGTGTTGGCCCATTTTTCTTTCTTCTTTTTTAAGAACGCCTGTGATGGTGGATGTTGAGCTTCTAGAGAATTTTTCGTTTCTGGTTCTGGATGCTGAAGCATCATTTTTTCGGAAAATTCTCACTTAAAGTAATACTTGGTTAAGTAAAAATATTACTAACGCTTTTAAAAGGCGGATATAATTGAAATTATTCATTCGTCCACATCTTCGGTAAGTGGCACATGTTTCAATAACCTCATGGTAACTAAAATTGTTTTCAGGTTTTCGAATATAAAAGCATTCAATACTAATTTTTTACTTATATAGACACTTCAATCGAAATTACGTTGAATGTTCACTACCGGCTCTTTTGTCACTTGTAAGAGCTATGAACGG
This sequence comes from Vesta saturnalis, assembly GCA_036346205.1. Classification (NCBI taxonomy): domain Eukaryota; kingdom Metazoa; phylum Arthropoda; class Insecta; order Coleoptera; family Lampyridae; genus Vesta; species Vesta saturnalis. The sequence continues at coordinate 2,138,284 of JARFJB010001479.1, read as the reverse complement.
TCATAATTAATTAAATATCGTACTTATATTTAATATATATCATTTTGTAATCAAATAATTAACAATTGTTACCTCTTGATTAAATTTGTATATTCAAGGTGCTTCCCGCAGTTCACTTTCACAAAAATCCTTTTTTTCTAAAACGGTATATATATATATATATATATATATATTCACTAATTTAGTTTTGAATATTTTTGGAACTCAATCACAAGTAAAACTTCAATTGAATAATTAATAGTGACTTGATAGACCACACCTAAACAAGTTGTAGCTTCCATTTTAACCTAATTAATTGTAGCTTCTATGGCTACATTCACCCAACGATTTAACTCCTGTTTTGATTGCAGTATACCGGGTGTAACGATTATCTGTATTACGTGAACTACTGCAAATGTTAAACATTTAATTTCATATGAATTTGTAATTTTCTCTCGTAATCTTTATGTGTTATGTACATTACTTTTTCCTGTGGACAAGGTTGTTCGGGCCAGTTTATTTCCTATAAATTTCTTGACTACTTTGTTTGTTACGGTAGTTATTTATTGTAGACCGAACAAGCTTTCCAATTTACTGTATACTGTGTGAAGCGTAAGGCAAGCATATATATATATATATATATATATATATATATATATATTATATATATATATATATATATTTTATTTTTATTTTATTCTTTTGTCAGGATATCGACAATAAAAATTGTCAACTCATTTCTACTTCCTCCTTTCATTCTTATTTCTTTCTTTTTTTGGTAAATCCTGTTTCAGGCCTTTCAACATTTGTTGAGTATTTCCTTATTAAAGCCTGTGGCGCCTACTCATATCCGGTTCTTATCTAACCAGATTACTATCATTTTAAGCTATACCTCCAAAACAACCACGTATCTGAGTGTTCTGCGGTTTTCCGACCGTACGCCTGAGCTTAGTCGAGCCCACTCATTCTTTTTATGCCATATGATGGTTAGACACGTGGCATTATACATCCTTATCACACGGTTTCATTCAAAGATTTGAAGAGCCATCGAGAAAGAATAATTGTTTAGATAATGTGTTTATAAATTTCGCTGATGTAGAAGTAGAAGATACGACCATAATTAGGCCAGTTACGCAAAAAGGGCTCAACTCGCTGTTCATTATTTTCAATAAGTTATCGTGAGTTTTTTTAAGGAGTGTTAATTAGACGTAAATGAAAAATTTGAATTATTTCACAATAACTTTTATACTGCATTTATGATAGCTTTTCCTGAATGTAAATATAAAACTCTACATTGTGATAGTTCCATCAACTGGTTTAATCATGATTTGGGTCGTTTAAGAGAAGAGCTACATTTTATTACAGATTTCTATAATAAATACAAAACTAAAGAAATAAAATGCTGGGAAATGTACTTCGTTTAAAATATAAAAAAGCTATCACAAATGCAAAATTAGTGCAAACAATAAGGTAATTCAGGCACCAAATCCAAACCGAGCCATGTGGCAGGTGATAAATTCGCACAGATGTATTAAAAATACTACCGAGACTATAAACATTACGCTTGATCAGTTTAATGTATATTTTGTTCATATAGTGGAGAGTATAGTAAACAATTTAGCTACCTCGCAAGTTGACGCAATAAATTTGTGCAACGTAAGCGTTAATTCAAATATTACATTCAGTTTTACGGAGATCTCTCTCTTGGAGACTAGAGAAATATTAAAGTCATTGGAAAATAGTAAAACTAAGGATGTGTATGGTATTTCCACTTATCTTATTAAGAAATTATTACCCAATATGTATTACCTCTAACAAAATTAATTAACTTGATTTTAAAATGCGGTTGTTTTCCAGATTTAATTAAAGTTGCTTGAATCACTCCATTAGATACACAAGTCTAGTGACAAAATGACTATAGACCACTTTCTATATTACCTGTATTTTCTAAAGTGTTTGAAATTGCTCTACATACACAAATTTTGCGTTATTTTGAAGACAACAATCAGTAGAAGAAGGACGCTACTTTCACTTTTTTGTGACGTCACAAGCCCCGTCCCTTGGGACACTATCCCCTCCATTTTTTATACATGCCCACTTGGGGGTCGTATTTTTGACCTTGATACTGACTTCGCGGCTGACCTGGCTTTGTCCTTGAGACTGGCATTGCAATTGGACTTGGGCTAACCAAGGTCAGAAGCGAAGGGACCCGTTTCTAATCAAATTCCAGTGCGTGCTAGCGTTTGCAGACAAGTCAGGGGTTAGATCAAAGGCCATTAAACAGTAGCCGTTGAGGTAATCGCTTCTCGATATATCGTTACCCTCATTCAAAAAATGAATACCCGTACTGGGGAATAAGGTATGATATGCCCTTACATATAAACAATTAGCTGTAAAGTCTGGTTGTAAGGCCTTCGAAGGAGTTTGTTGGCCGTCAATATATAACGACACGTAGTTAATATTGTGATGAAAATTGAACGGGGTAATCACTATTGAAGGCTTTATTTGCTACAAAGCCTACGATGGATCGTTTAGGTAACTGTCCCAGGAAGATATTATCCAATGATTTTCGCTATATGCCTGTAGGTATAGTTAGCACTTTTACGTCTGTCCTTATAACAGGGTATTTTGTTGCGGCAGTTGTTTCTAGAGCTTTAGCGTGCACAATTAGAATGGATGGGTTGATCCGCATACGTCTCACCAGTAAACTAGCATCCATAAGTCGCGTTTTGTAATTTGATCCGTGTGCCGCCATTACTCTAAAGGTAAAGCTCTGCCAGAAAAACAAAGTACCTGGAAAATATGCGAACTAAATATCACCAAAGTGGCACGAATTCAATTTGCCCAATCACACGTTAGAATTCTTAGATGTACAATCGTGTACAAAATTACTAAATTGTCATTGTCCCACTAAACACATGGCTACGATCTTGAGAAAATCGTTTCATTCCGAGGCCAGAAATTTGATTAAAAACGTTATCGAGTTCTTCGATAGGCAGAAATCTGCAGGTGTGTGGTCATTTCTTTTGAAAAAGGCAACGGAATTAGCAGCTGCCGCAACAGGGAGATCGGTTACTTTTATAAAAAAATCAGGTAATTTTTTGAATTGCCCAACTAAATCTGTAAATAGCGATAATTATTATTAGAAATGAAGTTAAGTTAAGCGACGAGATCATTCTGAATTCTCCATCGAAAAAAAGAAGTGGCCTTTCTAAAAAAAATCGTGTTAGATGATTGCGACTTGGGAATATTGAAGAGAACAGTACATGAAACCTACACCGTCGATAGCAAAGTTCCCACGTTGAACATTTTGATCAATAAGATGGAAGAGAAAATTGGCTATTCTTGTATGTCTTAGACAAAATAACTTATTTTAATGTTCAAATTAATCAAAGGGGAGAAAATTAAATTATAATTGAAGATTAAAAGTCAGGGGCCAGCCACTGGGTGCTAAGTTTTGTAAAAATTAGCTTTATTATAAACGTATGCGATCACGGCAAATAACGCTAAAGCGTCATTTACATTTCCGAGTTCCTACTCGTATTCGAGTAGATATGTGTTTTTTTATATTCAAATATGACAGAAACTAAATTCTCGAGAGAAGGATTTCGGATCCTAGTAAACCCGAGCGAGTACTTGTAAATGTTAAAGCCGCTAAAGCGAGGCAATATTAATCTAGCGAAGCTTAAAAACAATATTTATCTTCGCTCTGTATTGATTTGAGCGAACTCTTTGCTGGAGTAAGTTCAATCGTATGTCATAGTTTGACGAACTAAAATGAATACGAAGGGTGTGGATATGAATAAACGAGAAGAATGTTACCTACGTGTTTCTTGTACTTTTACAAATTGTAACGGGAGCTTTAGAAAAAATCAACATTTCGCGCTAAATTATACGAGATTAGATATTTATACACGGTGTTTATTAATTATTGTTAAAGTTTCAGGTAGCGTTATAGTCCAGGCAAAGCTGAGAAACCCTATAACAAAATTATTGCTAGGCGGTGCGCCATTTCTTCTCACGAGCCATCCAAAGTTCGAAATTTGTCCGACTTCATTAGCTTTTATCTGGGAAAGTATCCGATGAAAAATTCATTTTCAAACAAACTATTGATGTTGAATTTGTTTGCAATTTTTTGGTTGCATTCCGCACCTTCTAAATCCTCAGATTAAGATTTTAAAAGATGCAGAATTTGAGAAAAATACGCTTGGCAACTAGCCCAATTTTGTGGTGACGTTTGTATATATCAGTATGACAGGCATTTTTTGCACCCATTGCGTCGTTCGATTTCATATTTCACTGGTGATCATGTACTCATTCAACGAGTACGCAGATATATACATGGTGTACGGGCTCTGTGAAGGGAACTGTGGCTGCTGCTGAACAATATGTTTAATAATAAAAAATGTGTTCTGTACTTTTTGTATTGTTTTGATCATAACCAATATGCTTCTGACGCCTTGTGTCACGTATCATGTGGTGAATTTGTTTACATGTACCTTTCAACGTTGCAATGTAATGTCATTTTTGGATGACCCGTTAGAAGAAACGGCGCATCGCCTAGCATTAATTCTTTTATGAGGCTTCTCAGACTCGTATGGGCTATAACGCTAGCTGAAGATTTAACTCTATTTAATAAATACCGTGTATATTAATTTTCTGGATAAAGAAACAGTTATTGTTTATTTGTATTTGAATGTAATTAATATTAAGATGAAACGCTTGAGTTTATTTCCATAAGTTATCTATATATTCAATTTGAAAATATTTGAATACGCGGTATACGTAAGTGCATTAATGTGGTGGAAGGGAAGGACGCTGTTATAATAATCATGAGTTTTAAGGCAGTCGCATATAGTGAGCGATGACAATGAGTCGCAATAAGTAAGCGAACAGAAAGGGTCGCATAGAAAATAAGCGATCAGAATTCGCAGTCTAAGCGACATTGTATAGTCACACAGCCCTATAAAGTGTTAAAATTACAAATAAAAATTAATTAACGGTGATAGGGAAGAAGTAGAAAATTACATTCTATATTAAAATAAAATAATACAAAGTGCAAAAATTGGCAATTTGTGTGTAATAGAAAGATTGCGTAATAGTTTACAATAGCGTTTTAAGTGCTCATTGAAAGTGCTCCAAGTTGATGGTTTAATAGCGAGTGATAAATGTACAATAGGGCAACAATTGATAGATCGGTATATAAAGTGTAATAACTAAAAAACATTGATAATGAAAATATGGCTTTCCGTAGTTCGCTTGCAGTTTGTTGCGCACGCCGAATGTGATTACATTTGAACAATTATGTAAAAAGTATATAGTGGAAACGTATCGAACAATTATTTGCTATAATCATTGATTGATGAAAGCAAATTAGAAGCGTATTTAGCTACACAAAAGTATCAGGAAAGATAAGGAAAACAATAGAGAAGCGGTTCCAGACAAAGAAACTCCAGCATTACATCATCAGTTGCAACGAAAATAAGTAAGAACCTTTTTGTTTGTGTTAATAAATAAAACTCTTTTGTGTTTGATTTCTCGAAACTTTACGTTTGATTATTGCTATTAAACGAGAACAAACAGTTTAATTCTGATAAGGATTTTATTTATTATATGTTAGTTTTAAGAAGGTTATCTTATATTATAATTGTGATTTAAATATCTGTAAACAACGCGTTGATGCATTTTCGTTCAGACTTGGAATTTAATTAAACGAGTATAACGTTCGCTTTACTTTTATTGCTAAAGATTATTAATATCACATGCTTACACAATTATTGAATATATAAATGCAGAAAGAGGTAAACTCAATAGGAATCCAGATAAATAAATAAATCAGAATGAGCCTAATTTTGGGCAATGATAACAGAAATCGTTTCTTTATATGAACTTGAGTTAGCCGTTTCAACGAATTAATAAAGGAGAGAGTAAACATAAAGCTTAAAATTCATTTACGCAAATCGAAATTAATTAGCAAGCAAAAGAAAAAATTAACTAGTATATGATATGTTTATAAATTGAACCAATTCAATTTTAATAAAGCGTAATAAAAAATAATCATCTCGACCATTAAATTTTATTCATTGATCTTATTCTTTGAAGCGGGTTAAACAAACTAAAGTAGTATTTAAGGGTACTACGCCCGTTGTAAAATCAACTGCACATCTCGTGTTTAATTTACGGGGTAGCGTGGCCCCTCAGTTTTAGGCTCGGCCAAACCGAGCGCTAGCTATGTACCAAGGTTCGCTGCTTAGGTATATTATGCTCACTAACTGTGCTACACCATGTGGTCACACCGATAGCCATATTATGCAAAAATTTGTAGACGAATTTCAACATTTGACACAACAACTAAGAAAAAATAAATAAAAAATAATAAGAAAAAATTCTTAAAAGAAATGACATTGTAGCATGGTGCTCTTGTTACCTGCGGAAATTACGGGGGAATAATTCTTTATGGGATAACAAGAAACCAGTTACTTATTTAGATGAAACTTTGATTCATCCATCCTATGGAGTCAGCAAATGCCGACAATCAGAAGAAGAAGCAGAAGTTTATCAAACTCATCGAGCAGGTCAAAGGCACATTATAGTTCATGCTAGTGGATCGTATGGATTTGTAAATAATGGATTGTTGATCTTTAAGTCAAATAGCAAGTCAGCAGACTACCAGCACGACATGAACCATACGAACTTCATGACTTGGTTATAAAAACAACTAATTCCAAATCTACCACCAAATGGTATTGTCGTCATGGGCAACGCTGCTTACCACAGCGTTCAAATTAATAAACCACCAAAACAATCTACCCGAAGGCAACTATCGTGAGTGGCTGGAAAATAATGGGGTTTCCACAACATGCGAAAAGCAGAATTGGTAGAATTGGTGAAGAAATGTAATTACAACAAAACTTTCTATGTTGACGAGTTATTAAATCAGTACGGCCACACTGAACTTCGCTTGCCACCGTACCATTGTGAGCTTAATCCGATAGAATTAATTTAGCAAAACACAAGGTTGCGATGAACAATGTTGCTCAACGTGGTAGTGAAATTGAAAATTTAGTTCGAAACGCTTTTGCCGATATCAGCATATCGGACTAGCAAAATAAATGTGCTCACGTTGACAATGTAGCGCAAGAAATGTGGGAACGTGATTCATTGCTGGATGAACCAGTGGAAAGTTTGTCTTTCAACGTAAACACAGGTTCTTCCGATGACGAGGAAACAAGCAGTGATGACGCAGATGAAGAGGAAGGAGGTTCAATTTAATCCTAAGTGGTTTATAATTATTTCCGTAGTAGGTAAGGTTGGAGACTTTTCTAACACACACCACCACCACATTTCTACATGTCCAAGGTTGTCGCAAACCCAAGGCCCCAAACCCCGCTTTCCTGTTCCACAACTACAAGGCCATCCGTGCGACCTAACACGCGTTCATGTTCCACAAACCCAAGACCCCAAAACCCCGCTTTCCTGTTCCACAATTACCAGGCCATCCGTGCGACCTAACACGCTTTCCTGTTCCACAACTACAAGGCTATCCGTGTAACCTATTCATGTTCCACAATTACAAGAACATCCGTGTGACCTGGTTGCTACTCTAGCCCACTTTTTGGTCACTCACAAAATAAAAGAAAACGATATGTTAATATATTAATGTAGAAACATGTACAAATTATATTTAATTCATGTAGAAATAAAGAAGTACAAATTACATTAGAAACATGTATTACTCAGATATATGATTTTCTTTAGGAATAAAACATTTTGATTTAGTACAAGTGCAGAAGGTCCTCTCCACTTCCGTATCATTACATCTGCGAGGTGCAAGTAGTTGGGCATACGTGCAGTGTGGTGCCCATCGGAGATGCTCCTGTAACGGATTGACATCTGGCTGCCATCGGTTTATTCTAACCCCACACATGAAACATTCAACCGTATCGTCTGAAGATGTGGAAATGAATCCTGCTGCAGCAAGCGATGAGGGTGAGTGAACCCCAGACCATGCTCTATACGTTAGTAAGCGTTTATCGAAACAATTGTAATACTGAGGATAATAAAAGTTCGGTGGCACGTCGCACATGTTTTCACTAGAGGACAAACTAAGCGATTGGCATAAAATAATTTATTACCTACAATATATAGACAGCAAAACAAAGTATTAATAATCAACATAACATACTTCCTCACACAAATAACAAGAATCATCATCATAAACATCGTATAAAGTGGTTAATGGCGCTCTACATGATGAGCACCAGTATTCATCATGTGAAAGGTGGTACAACATTGTCCATCGCTCCATATGGACGGTAATCTCTTGGTTTCAACGTGCAGTAACATGCATAACATAAATACATACAACCAAGCAGATGGTAGCGAATGTACAACGCAACTATGTGAGAGTAATCTTTCAAACTACTGCCCGAGACGTGGTCAGAGATTCGCTTGCCCAAGGTGTCAAACCATGCCGAATCCCACTTTACATCTTCATATTGCCTACGCACTACTGATGTTATGGAAGGCGGTAGTATTCCTCTCTTTTCAAAATTTACCCAGTCCGGAATTAATTGACATCTCCGTCGCGTACTAATTTGAAATAGGGTTTGTGGTTGGTACACTGCAGGAGTCTTCCAATCGTCTTGCACTCGAGTAACTGACAGTGAAGATCGGTAACTATGGTATATGTAAAAACCCCTCCTTTTAAATATATAGAAAGAAAATGAGTAGGGGTATGTAACCTTGTGTAGTAACCTCGCTGTGGCAAAGTGGAACGGGAAACAACCTTGGAAATAAGTATGCCTAGGAATCCTTGAAGTAGTGGTGAATACAAGGTTGGAAAAAAAACAAAATGAGTAACAGCCTTGAACGGAAAGTTTGAGGTCAACATAGCCTGCCTTCTGGAAATAGAAGAATTTGCCAAGGAGAAACTATATATGGATATGGATCTTGCCAAACCTATAACTGAAAGGGGGGGATAACGCGCTTGTAGTCAATAGGGATAGTATTAGATGTTAGTCAATATGTGGATGTGTTATAGTGCGGAGTCGTGGCCTAAAGCTGTAGATTATGTTAGTGCACTCCAAAGACTAATATGCCAGTTACAATCATTAGAATTCGATGCTGATCATGAAAAAGTGTATGGAATGGATAGATTTAGTGATGACTATTTAGATAATCTAGTTAATAAGTATGGGGGACGAATACGCCTTTGTGAGAAATACTTAAAATCGCATGTAGATGGTATAGAGTGTATTTGTTGTATAAAGCGATTAATAGAAGACCTTAAAGAAATATCATTGGAACAATTTATACACGAAATAGAAAGATATTTACCGAATTTTGAGCCATCAGATGGTGACTCACCCAGTGAAGAAGGTGTGCATTAATGAGTCCAAAAACGTAGTTCACCACATAGTAGTATGGGAGTTGGCTCACAGGCATGCGCGAAAAGGAGAATGGGAACAATTAGCTAGAGATTCTGCACGATTTAAAAAAAGAATAGGTGACTGTGATAATATAATTTCACCAATCCTCAAAAAGCAGCATCGTGAGTGTGTGTTTGTCAGACGTAATGTATAGGATAGTATTAAATAAAAAAAAAGTAAAATAAAAAAAGATCTATTTATTGCATATAAATATTACAATATATAATTAAAGTTACTTAGCGTATTACACAATGTCTTTGTTAGAAATCCAGGAATTGTGAGAAGTATCAAAACCCAACCATTTAACGAGAGCTTTATTCCCTTGACGTCGGATGACACGTTCAACTAGGTGAATGTCTGGATGTTTAACACTTTGTAGTTCGGGCTCATAGAACCGACCTTGAATCTCTTCATCTCGACTATCACGTAATGTGTAGGTTAGTGGGCTCGAACGTTTAACTGTTGATATTCGAAAGACTTCGTAACTCCAATTAGGTGTGTACCCCTTAGAGAATATGCTTCTATGTTTGCTAATGCGTACATGTTCCCCCACTTTAAATTTAGGTGTTTTACGGTCAAGAATTTTTTGACATTTTAAATGTTTTGAAATAGATGCATTATTTTTTTCCGATACATCTACCGGTTTGTATCCAGTTGTTCTATGCTTTCTTTAATTATACTCGGCGACAATGTGCGGTAATATTGATAGCCACTTATAGGATCCAAGCATGCTGAAGGTTTTCCACATTATTGCTTTAAGGGTGCGATTTACACGTTCGACTATACTACTTTTCAAGGTGGAATAACTACTGTAATGATTGATATTAAATTTTTTCATTACTTTTTTGAATTCAGCATTATAGAACTCAGTTCCCATATCAGTTTGTATATGTGTAGGTGTCCTTTTCAAACCAGACAAAAGTTTATCCATTACATCCGCAACCAGTTTACCATTTTGCGTTTGATGGGAAAATCCCAGACATGTTTAGAGAATGCATTTATTATTACTAAAATGTATCGAAATCCTTTATTCATTCGAGCATATGGTATCATTTCCACTAAATCAGCTTGAAATAGATCATTTAAACCTTTTAGTACAACACAACGCCGCGGAAAATTTCTTCTTGCAGGTTTGTGCAGTTCTTCAACAACATCGGCTTTACTTATTTTTGTGCTTTGGATTTTACTACGAACTCTACGTTGAATATCGTTGCAGTTGAAAACTTTACAAACGTCGGTATGGTTACACGAATTACATCGTTCCTCTTAAGAGGTTGGCCAATTACATCCTTTGCCAGCTCAAAGTTTGTACCATCTATGTTAAGCTCAAGACTAGGTTGACTCCACCTGCAATGTACTATACTACCGTCGTTACAGGGATAGATATATTGACCACCTACGCCGGTAGATAGACTAATTGTCTTCTTTGCGGCGATTCCAGAAAATGAAATGAAAGTTTCATAAGACAGATCGCTATGATGAACAATATGTTTCCCAAATTTATCCACTGTCATTTGATGATGAAGATGGCCGCCAAATTTTTCTATTAGCATCACTGGTGGACATATAGTACTATCTTTAGTGATAGTCGTAGTAACAATGAAAGGAAATGGCTATAGTGGTAGGTTTATAACAAGTTCTGTTACTTTATTACTTTTGCGTTACGTAGTTCGTCAATTATATATATATTATTTCGTTGTGATTGCTAGTATTTCCTGCCGACATTGATCCTAATAATTCCCTTAACCAATCGACTAACTTATTCGGATTATTCCACGGTACAAATTCAATACGTTTATTATTGTATCGCAATAGCTGCAGTCTACCACCTCTTTTGGATATAGAGATCTGGTGGCTGGAGGTGCAATAGATGATGTGGCAGAACGTTTTCTAGGTTGAAGTAATCGTTTAATGATTTCAAGGTACTTCTTACTATTAGTTCCTCGGATTTGATCATCAGGGTTATAATTACGTCGGGCAACATGCGTACGACGCAAAATGTCATTGTATTGCTGTAGATCCCTCTTTGTATCGCGTAGGAACTTTTTTAAAAAGTAGTTCATATAATCCCGGTGTTCCCTCATAGTCTAGGGATGATCCATCGGGAAGAGCGATTCGCAAATTTTCTCCAACAAAATCTAGTTCAGCATCGCCAATAAAAAATTTATCTTCTTCAGGAATAAAATGCACACCGTACGTTAAGTCATATTCATCTTCGGTATCTCTAAAGATACCTTCGACGTAGTATTTCGCTAATCCTTGGTATTGATTAAGATACTCTTCAAAGGCGGGTTGAGATCCAGCAGCTAGTAGTTCCGATTTCAATTGTTGTAAAGTAGGAATTTCCACCTCGTCGTCATGTGTGACATCAGCAATTACAAATTCCTGTACAGGTGTGGGAATGGTGTCAGGAACAATAGTACGCGGCTCCTTACGTATTCTAGAGGTTTTCGGTGTATAATGTAAAAATACTTCATTTTCATGTGCAATGGGCTCCTTTTTTCCTACTTCTGGCGTAAGGGGTTCAGATTTGATGAGAGAACCATCATTTTTACTAATTAATTGTTTTAATGGTTGTGTAATATGTTTAAAGTGTGCCTCCATTGCACGTTCTGTAAGTGCAGTATCTTCCTTCAAACTAGCATATTTCTGTTGCACACTCTTGCGAGCACGCAAAATGTCTTGTACTTAGCGCTCCTCCATTACGACTGTACGTTGACAGTCCTAGTAGATTATTTATACTGCAATGAAACAGTCAAATCTCTTACGGTAACGACCGTTATTAACATCACTTTCTTTATCAATCACAAGAAATCCGAATTTATCACGCCAGTAACAGCAACACAAGTCTGTAAATCTATCAAATGACATATCAACATTTACGTGATCATCATACACATGCTTGAGATTAGTGTGATCTTGTTGAAACAGAACAAGTAAATTCGCATTATCACGTATAAGCTGTTTTGGAATTGAAGAATACGTTTGACAGATAGAAACAATCATTATTTCGATGTCTGCCAAAACAAAAATGATCTCTAATTTCATTTTGTTTATGACATGCTACATCATCAAAAATCATTATTGAATTTTTACGGGACTCACTAGGAGGTATAACATCACTATTACCACTGTATTCGAAATACCTAATTTCCTTTATGGGTGTCAGTAACTCCCGCAGGTACTGGTATTTAGGTTGGTATAAAGATTTGCAATATATATAGACATTTTCAAAACGTAAGCCATTTGGATGTTCCAATAAGCTAATCATAACATTGGTTTTTCCACAGCCGGATGGTCCGACGATTATACCTCGTTTACATCCCCTTTTAGTAAACCGCGGTGTTTAGAGTAGTGCTCCTTGTTAGGAGTGATGTCATAATTTTTGATAGGTAATTCTGTATCTTGCGGAATGAAACGGATGTCACTCATTATGGTATTAAACCACGACTTGCATGGCGCTTCTATATATACACACCACGTGCTGAAAGTAGTTTAGTAATGAAGTGTCAGTCAGTGTGGTATGAAGTATACATCCCAGCGTCAGAGGAAAAGAAAAGGTTCAGGATTAATTAATACTTTAATAAATAAATTACCCGTGGAGTTGCATATACCCGGATATCGATATTGTGGGCCAGGTACCCGTTTACAAAAACGATTAGCTCGTGGCGACAAAGGTATTAACGCATTGGACGAAGCGTGTAAAGAACACGATATTGCATACTCCCAGTCAAACGATCTAGGACAACGACACATAGCCGATAAGACTTTACAACAAAAAGCTTGGAATAGATTTCGTTCTACCGACGCTACCTTTGGAGAAAGGGCGGCTGCATTAACCATAGCTGGTATAATGAAAGGAAAACGGACAATGGGAATGGGTGGAAAATCACGGAAAGGAGAAAATAAATTGGGAATGGGAAACAAATCATGACGAAGGAAGCATTCTCGCAGAGCAATTTCGTTTAACAAAGCAGTCCTTCTAGCCCGACGTCGTGTTGGTGGTAAACTTCGATCGTCTTTAAAATCGACAATACAGCAAGCCTTGAGCGCTCTAAAACACAAAAAAATTATGTCACCCAAGAGCAGAATATTACCAATACCAAAACGTGGAGGATTCATACCTCTTATTCCCCTCTTTGCAGCATTAGGAGCTTTAGGGTCTCTAGGTGGCGGTGCTGCGGCAGTCGCAAAAGCGGTAACTGACGCAAAAGCTGCGACACAAACGTTAGACGAGACCAAACGACACAACCAAGCAATGAAAGCAGCTGCATTAGGAAAAGGTTTACACATAAAGCCATATAAACGAAGGTTAGGTATATATTTACAACCGTATTCAAAAAACTCCCAGTGAAGCTACCACGTCACGCCTTAAGTAATGTTGAGCTATCAAAATTTGTGGAGCAATTACAGATTCCCTATTTTAGAGGGATATATATGCGAGATAACTTACCTACACGAATCCATGCGAATGAATGTGGTATTGTGAATCTGGATGATCAAAATAACAAGGGTACACACTGGACAGCTTACATTAAGCGTAACAGGCATATTACAAATTTTGATAGCATAGGACATATTAAACCACCCTTTGAATTACTCCGCTATTTTAAAAGTGATGGTAGCAGAAACACAATTGAGTATAACTTTACCAAGGTTCAAGATTTTGATACATACAACTGCGGTTATGTAGTCTTACACTTTTTATATGACTACTCGTACTGATTTTCAGTAGTCGTTACGTGATCGTAATGTCGTACACATTTACATTTACCGGTAAAAATTGTAGCTTGCAAGCAACCTTTAATCCACCGATTTTTCTTGAGAATGAGTCGGAATACGTAATGGGATTGACCAGTTTTGAACCTTTCAATACTATACAGAATGTTACTTCAAAGAATAACCAACTTATACTTGGAAACGATAAAATTACGATACCACCAGGATCATACGAAATCGCGGATGTGAATAAATATATTAATGAGTCAGTGAAGGGATCGAGAGCATTTATGCATTTACAAGCGAATAATAATACTATGAAAGCAAGTATGAAAGCAACCCATGACATTAACTTCAATGTGGAAAATTCGATAAGACCTATGTTGGGATTTAATAAAACTGTTTACGAGGCTCGGAAAGTGCATACCTCTGATACTCCTATTAACATTATCCAAATTAACTCATTAATTATCGAGTGCAATATAACAAGTGGTAGTTTTAAGAATGGTGAAACATCACACATAATTCATCAGTTCTTTCCCAGTGTACCAGCGGGGTATAAAATAATAGAGTCCCCTCAACATGTCATCTATCTACCTATCAATACATCTACCATTTCGACAATAACACTTAAAATAGTAGACCAAGACGGAGATCTCGTCAATTTTAACGAGGAAGTCATAACGATAGGACTACATTTAAAGAAAATGTGGTGAGGCGCTATAACACATGTGCATGTAACCAGAGCAAATCAAACTATAAAAGATCAAAGTGTGGAAAGGTGAGAGTCAGTAAGCGTTCAGCGCTCAAAGCATTGACACCGCAGAACAAAGCATTATTGGAAAGTCTCGGCTTTACAGTCCTACAATGAGTATATTAAACGTTAATGAAAAAGTTGTCGTTGATAATGCCATCGTTAATTCCGAACGTTAATTCAGGATACCCATTCAGGAAGATATGTGCACTCTACCATCCGAAAGCTATGTCTACGTAGAGGGGCGGTTATTACGTCAGGATGGTACTGTGTCTAACACCGCAAGATTCATTAATAACGGTATCGCATTTTTATTCAGTGAAATTAGATATGAAATGAATGGAATAGTGGTAGATTCCGTAACGAAAGTAGGATTAACGTCGACAATGAAAGGATTGGTATCATTAACGTCCAATGATCTCGCCCGTCATGAAAATGCAGGTTGGTTTCCTACATCGAACAGTACACTAACAAATGTTCAAGGATACTTCAATGTTTGCATACCTTTGCGAATGCTACTTGGTTTTGCCGAAGATTACAATAAAGTGATTTTGAACATTAGACAAGAACTGGTATTAATTCGTAGTAACATTGATACCTACGCAGTAATTTCAACTGTAGAAGAAGCATTAAAAGTTAACATAGATAAGATATATTGGAAAGTTCCACACATCATTCCAGCATTAGCAGAGGAGTTGGCGTTAACGAAATACATTGATAAAAATGTAAATACGCCAGTAGCATTTAGAAGTTGGGAAACCCACATATATCCCGCCGTTCCAGCAACAGATAAGCATACATGGGCAATCAAAACATCTACTAGTATAGAAACACCTAGATACATTATTATAGGATTTCAAACTGGGCGAGAAAATAATGTTATGCAAGATACGAGCAGATTCGATAAATGTGCACTAAATAATATTCGCGTGTTCCTGAACACGGATCGTTATTCGTATGACAATCTCAACGTTAATTATTATAACAATTGCTTCGCTACGTTGTATGAAATGTTTGCTAAATCCCAAATGTCGTATTACCAAAGAGATGGGCAACCATTACTCACCCTTACGCAATTTACCACAGCTGCACCGTTGATTGTCGTAGATTGCTCAAATCAAAAAGAAGCATTGCACTCTAAAGCAGTAGTTCTTCGTGTGGAGTTTGAAACAGCGGCAAACATAGCTGCCAATACGACAGCATACTGTGTTATACTCCACGATCGTTTAGTTACATACAACGCGTTAACCAAAGCAGTACGACAGTTGTAATACAATGTCCGTCATAATCGTTGTACAAGGGTTTAAAATTTCAAAGGTTTTATAACAAAAGAACTCGCCATTTATAAGGGGAAACAAATTGCCCATTTTGTTTTGAAATCACCGTATCCCTGACATACGTTAGATGCAGAGAGTCGTCGTCAAGCTACTTGGTTAATGTATAACCAGCATTGTATTAAATGAGAAGAAGGGTATACACCACCACACCACTTTCGAAGAATGCTCGAGGGATTGATTCAGCCAACAGATTCTGTCTATGTCAAGGGCAGAGAGAAAGCAGATTACATCAGAAAATTTGTGACCCAGCCTGTTATTGAACTTGAGGAAAGTCCACTTCTTCCTGCTATGCAACCCGGTTGTTACTTTCATTGTGAATCATTATGTCACTGTGCTTTGAGTACTGTATACTATATTTATGATACATATACAATGCAATAAGTCTTGTACACATTTTTTAAATAAAAAAACTAGTAAATAATCATTCTCGTATTTTTTTATTTATAGAACATAGTATTTGTATAGCATATATTCTCTTAATAACGAATTAGTACATAATAATATATGTTAAACAACTAAAGGAATAATACAAATTATTATTAATATTAGTTTCATTATGGAGAGAATATAGGAAAGAAGCTAGCAAGTGTCAGTACCCAAACTATTCTTCTTTCCTTCCGGTTAATATAAATTCATTTGCTTAGCAACCTGCAATAGTTCACTCGCCAATGTCCCCACCCCAATGTGGAACACGTATCACGTAGTCGATATCGTTTGGCATCCTGAGACCTAAAGGCAATTTTGTTTAACATTTCTGTATATATATATCATGTAAGGTTGATCGAAACACAAGCATTTTACACATTACTGTTTAATCAGACCCCTCCGCAACCGCTTTGTAGTCTACTTCCGTCAACACTTTCTGAATAACAACTTTCTTAACACCTTTCGCTTTCTTAACAACTTCATTATCAGCAAGCTTCAGACAGTATGACTTCGATCCAACACCATAAAAATATTGAATCGCTTTCCCTGCGTACTCATCTTTCATTCGTCCAACGACGGAAGCAGTCGTAGGAATACCATGCAACTCATTTTGATAGTTGGAAGTATCATATTCGTGTAAGTTATTTCACATGTGTGCATACATATCATCAGTTACTATCTCAACAATCAAAGAATCCGTGTCAGTATAGACCAACGTGACATTCTTGCCATAATGAGCTCGTAAGATATCATAAAAAAACCGATACATTATAATTTTGGAAAGATCTAAAATACTGAATCCGACATAGACGGGTTTGTCATACGTAACTACCTGTTTCGACAATTCCACGGCAAACAATTTGTCAGTGAATTGTATAAAATTTTTAAAGTGTGTTTTGCAACGTACCGTGCTAGATCTACCCGACGATCGTTATTTTCCCAATGCGTTAACAGTTTAATAACTCTTCGTTTATCGACATTTTCCATTGTTTTACCAAACACGCCGTTATTCATAATCCTATAGAACTTCGAACTTGTTCTGTGCTGTATTGCGGAGAGCTGTATTAAAGTCTACGTATGGTATTAGCCACGGACTCTGACGAAAGCGTAAAACCCTATGAATACGAGTAACAATTAAGCCATACTCTATACATTGTTTTAAATAGCGTAATGTATAACGTAGTTGGTCTTATCACACAGGTTAGGGATTAACTTCTCCTCCTGGGAATGTGGTGCGCAGATCGTTTCAGGCCAAAACGGATAATTGTTGTGTTCGTCATGCAGATGGAGGGGATAATGTATATCAACCTCCAGTACAAATCCAACATCGGCGTCATCATCAATCTTTAATACGTCAAAGTGATCAATTTCCTCTTAACGTAACCACATAAACCCATCGTGGGGCAGGTATTGCTTCATACTCCATCCGTATAAATTCGTGGCATCTAAATATTGTAAAAACACTTTCGGTTGTTTAGGATCATAGTTTGGAACAAACTCGTTATTAGCGATGCTTCTCCGCTTGATACAAATACTTACTCCACCCCGAATACCTTGTTCAAAAAAGTGATACATATCCATATCCGTCAATAATTCTAGCTCTACTTTCGTACATTTCAACATGGCATCCCACGCCAATCCAGGCAAAGTGACATACTGTGCAGGTTCTAACCCATACACACCCATTCATAATCTCCTAAAGTTTTCAAACACGTCAGCCAATAACAACACATCTGATTTTAAATAAATATCAGCATAATCACCTAGTGTATTACACTTAAAGTGATCCCATACCAGTAGAACGCGACAGTATTCGTCATCGGAAATATTTGCATCACGCATTTTATCGTAGAATTTGTCATATGATGGCACCGTGACGTCGTTCAATTTACTAAAGCTGTCTACGTACGCATAAGGGAAACTACCTTTCTTTCTCACAAAGTTGAAATCGCTATCATTAGTAAAATATTTCCGTACCTCCATACATTGATCATTTGATAAATTCTGAGATAGAGTATCTAAGGATGCAGGAAGTTAACAGGAAGTACGGTAATTTCTTCCGTTTCTCTCGCTAACTGTTTAATGAACAGGTGAACATCATAACCACTGAGATTATGTAGAAAAACTGGGAGAAATGTAGGTACCTGATAGTTTAAGTTACACGTTGAATGTGCTGCACCACGATACTTACCAGTAACGTGACAGTGATCTCGTACTTTCGGATTTGTCGGATCGCCCGTAAAGTGCTTGCCGCATATGGAACAATATACACTGCGTTCATACATAACCTGTTGTTCATCCGTTAATGGTGTCATTGGAACAATAGCTTTGAAATGTTCATTATATATCCGTTTTACATCACTTTCCAGTCGTCTTATAAATATCTCCCCTGCATTACTCCCCCTATACAGCTCTAACGTAGACAACGCATCGTTTACGCTACACTTAATATAATAACTAAACGAGTATGGTTCGTGTTTACACCGTCCCAATACTTAGAATGTCATACTTAGTCTGAAAGGATTTCAGTTCTGTGCTTTCCTTACTGTTCAAAAAGTATAAACCAAACAGTTCCACATTACATTTTAATGAGTAGTGTTTCTGCAACTGACTTTGTACTACTTTCAATAAGTTCCCTTTAACGTCTGCCATAAAGGTGAACACATCAGTATGCGTATTGCATGGTGACAGTCGATACGACACAATGCGTTGTTTAAACGCATTCCGAATCACTTCGACTCCAGTATCGACTAATAAACAGACATTAGCTTTATGCCTATTGCTTCTTAGGTGTCCTTGGAACGCATACCTAGGTACATCCATTGAACAATCTGTGCAGTGCACACTCTCACCATTTTTTTGGGTTGTACCGGTTCATCGCGTTGGTCAGAATTCCGCTTCCTTGAGTTGCTCAACCCTGATGGTCCGGGTTTTGCATTATCCTTCGCATAGTTTACCCCAGATGGTCCTGGTTGCGCAAATAAATCAGTAACATGTCTATGTACTGCTTTGTTATCGTCGGAAGTGATTCCTTGCACCACATTGCTCCCTGTGGTTTGGTTTTGCAACGAAACCTCCTGCATGCCAGATGGTGGAGTAGATACTGACATCCAGCATGTGGTTTTTTTATGGCGAAGGAGGGAATCTCTCCTGGAAAAATATTTCATGCATTCGTAACGGAATCGATTATTTACACCTGAAATAACATTGAAGACAAAATATTCTAATTATTATGTTGGGTGGGGGGGTTATGTATTTACCCTGCATTGCAGACAAGATGGTTTCAGACTATTATAAAGCTGCTACGTGCAGGTACAGAGTTAGATTGTGAGTTCTAACACAAGCGGTGTGGTATATATATGTCGCGTGGGGAGGTACTTTTTTTAGAATGTCTGCTGACCGTACACGTACACGTACACGTCTGCATGCGCGGAAAAAAATAATAAAAAATAAAAAAATAAAAAAATAATAAATAAAAAAGCACACCTGCCCATAAGCGCACGCGCCCGCGCGCGCACACACACACACACCGCGCGCGTGATATTAATTCATTCTTCTTCCCGCACCCCACACAAAAAGAGCGTCCGTAACAATACCCTAATACATTATACTACCGAGACACTTCAGAGAGATTGAATATATGATCAAAAAATAGTAGGTATTGGGGCTTCATGCGGGTGTTGTATTATAGCAGGAATCTGTACAGCTCAAACCAGCTCAAATACAGATCAAAAACAGCTCAAACCAGCTTAAATACAGCTCAAAACCAGCTCAAATACAGCTGAAAACAGCACAAACCAGCTCAAATGCAGATCAAAAACAACTCAAACCAGCTCAAAACCAGCTCAAAACCAGCTCAAACCAGCTTAAATACAGCTCAAACCAGCTCAAACCAGCTCAAATACAGCTCAAATACAGCTCAAATACAGTTCAAAACAGATCAAAACTATCATATATACTGCAATTAACCTACTAAATAGTCTGATCCAGTTAAGTCACTAATATGTAAATATTTATACATAATACTATATACCTAAATACATAGCAAAGGATATATATTTAAACTCGAATAGAACCAATTATAATTTTTTTTATATAGTTCAATTGGGATGAAAAATTATTTTTAAAACGCATTAATATTTTAACTGAAAAGTTCTATAATAAAATTCCTTTAACAAGTATTACTTCAAAATGACTATAAACCTGTCAATCACTTCATAATGTGAAATTTTGAATAAAAAATAATAAGTATCAAATTATTATCTGCAAATATACACTACCAGATTTAGAGATACACTAAATTATTAATAGTTTCAAAGGATTAAAACTAATAAACCTGCTTTAGACTGTGAAATCTTGTTAATAATATGTAAGTATAAAAAAATTTTTTTTCATAATGCATCTACTAGGTACGTAACAAGAATTAAACCTATAAAGAAACTCGATTTTGCTTGTAAACTTTTGTTAGATAACCGTAAACTGTATGTAATTTTTATAAGAGCGAGTAATAAAGAAATTAGAACTACATCTGTATAGCTGCTTTAGGATCTGTTTAAATGTAAAAAAAAACTAAGAAATGTATTAACTGAATTGATTATAGAGAAAACAATTTACATTAGACGACTTAAAAAAAATTAGTTCTACACAATGATTTCGAATACCTAATAAAAATTATCACACTGCTCTTTTAGTTACACAAATATATAATTTGAAATTGAAAAGATTTAAGTTGTTTTACAAGTAATAAAATGCATGATTTATAAAATGTCTCACAACGAATTTTTTATGTAAATCTCCTATACTCGAATTTGAATATCTATGTAAAAATTAAATATATATTTAAAAGTATTACTTGATTTTTGTAACAAACTTTATATTTAACTCGTAAATAACAATGGATCTGTTTCATTTTATATATATGAATCTTCACTTACCAATATTCTTTAGTGCCTCCTTAGAGCTCTCCTTAGAGCTCTCAGAGCTTCTGATTCCTGCACATTTTTGTGGATTGCTTAAACAAACAAACATTGTAACATTCGTAAAGTTGTCCACCAAATTTTGTGGAAAAGAATATAACTTTTTTGAATATAATAAAGTGATCATAAATTAATTTGCTTTAATCAATAAACTATGTAAAAAATAATTGAATAATAATATCTATTCTACTCACATTTTTACGCTATCCACCATGATGCTTTTGAGATTGAGATTGTCGTTCCAGGACACTCTTCTAATTATTCATCCCTAAAATAATTATTGCAATCATATACTATAATATGTACTTATGTATATATATATATATATATATAATATGCTATACTAGATCTATTTATATTTTAAAATAAATTATTAATTAATAAAAAAGATTTCTTACCCTATTGTTACTGCAGGTGTTCAAGTGGAACTGTAAGCAATACACTAAAAACGCGTGCTATTTATATAAAAAAAAGCAAGGCTACACCTGCATAAGCAGAATAAGAAATTCTATATCACCATACATGGAGAAGTTACATCCAATGCTAAACTTACTTTGTAATATGTAAATTAAATCCCGTACAACAGACATAAAAAATGTTGCTGTTTATATATACAACTTGTTGTCAACACTTACTTTCAGTTAAAATTTCTATTCCTAGATAAACATACATCACTTAAAGTACAAATATATTTTGTATTTAGTATTAGTGCAAAACAATTGTTATTTACTTCATTTTTTTAGGTAAGTGTACATTTTTTTATGTCAATAGTATGTTGAATATATTTTCGCATTTTTCATGCACTTCAAAGTATAATAACCAAAATAAGTTCAATGTTTATCACCGTTTATTTGCATATTTAGACGTGATTTAACTATTGCCTAGCGAGGTAGATTTGTTTGGTCTAAATAAATTGCAGATCCAAAAAATATTGATGGCTATTGTATTCGATATTAGGTAAATAATAGTGTGTAACTAATTAAGTTTAAAATTTTATTATAAAATGTTACTTTCATTTCATTTTGTATCTATGTATTTTTTATTTAATGATTACTCTGTAATTGGGTTCTTGTACCTGTAGAGTAATTTATTATTTTATTCTTTTTTCAAGACTGGTTTTTTGTACACATAAATACATAATTTCATTCTATAATTATATATATATATATATATATATATATATATATATATATATATATATATATATATTGAACAGTAATTAATACATAAATGTAATATTTTATTTCAAATACCAGATGCGTATGAAAATTGTAGGTCTTTGAATGATTTTTTTTGCTTTACTTTCTTTAGAACGAAAAAATAGTTAACCAGATCATTTGTTACCTATTGCTTTTTAATGTCACTTCTTCTTTTCTATAACGGCAATTCCTGCATCACGATAATTTTTTTTTATTCTTTTTGTACAGATCATAGAGCAGCAGAAGACACGGTTGAATGTTTTCTGTGACAGCCAGATGTCAATCCGTTACAGGAGCATCTTCTATGGGTACCACACTGCACGTATGCCCAATTACTTGCACCACGCAGATGTAATGAAACGGAAGTGGAGAGGACCTTCTGCACTTGTACTAAATCAAAATGTTTCTAATGTAATTTGTACTTCTTTAGTTCTAAATGAATTAAATATATTAACATATCGTTTTCTTTTATTTTGTGAGTGAGCAAAAAGTGGGCTAGAGTAGCAACCAGATCACACGGATGTTCTTGTAATTCTTGATCGTACAAACATAGCCTTTAACTCAACACCACTGATAAGAAACTTTTCTTGATTAAACAAATCCGAGTGCAGGTGACCAATCATCTCAACCTGTTTGCTGGTCGCTGCAAGTACTTGACGTTTTGAGAAACCGTTATTTGCGGGCCCCAGTATATTCATTTGCCCAGCTGTATCATTGTGCCATAAGGTACAACCTGGATGTGAACTCTTGGCCTCGTTTCCATAATTTAGCAACGTTTCGATATATGAGCGGTAGGCGTAGGTGTTTGGTTGTGACACCATCTTTATTTAAGTAAACCTCCGCTTGTGAGAAAAGCGAATGCACCCAATCGTTTACCGGTGCTGCAACATCCGCGACAGTAAGTGATGTATCGTCTTGCTTTAGAACTTCAACTGTGATGTACAACATGGTCTGGCTTAAATATATGTAATCGTTTCCGTTACCGGGCACCACAAACTCTGTTGGGGCATCACTATGAGCTGATAAGGGCTTGTAAAATATCCATTCACCACTCTCGATAATTGTCTGCGTCGACGGTAAAGCGAACAGATCTAATTCGGACTTGCGCATTCACACGATTGGGCATGTAGAAAAGCCTTTATTATCTTGAAAATATATCGTCGTAAGTAGGTTTCTTCTTCTTACCAACAGCTCTCGTTATTAGCTCTGATTATTATCAGATAGACGTACTCTTTTATAGCCCGAACCCTCCATCATTTTATCGATCTTCTCATCGGCTTTACTTTAAGATTTCTACCTGCCTCGTGAAATCTTTCTTGAAACTATTCTTTAACAGGTCGATCCTCTATGACGTCACCAAGAATATTAGCACACATTCTAAGAGCTTCTTTTCCAATAGCCTTTGCACCAATCTTAAATAACGGTATATTTCTAAATATACCACTTAGCCGGCTCCCTATACCATGTCCACGTTGATATGGTGCGCCTCTGTAGATGGACCCGATACCGTTACCGGCGTGACTCATACAATATTGTTAATAAGGGCAAACCATTATTGTACTTTCTTAAATTGTATCTTCAGACACGACGTCCCAAACTCGAATCGCATTGCTGCACCCGTATTTGTGTTTATATTAATCTCGATGATTTCAAATTCCCGTGTCATCACTGGCATGTGGTGTGCAGGCGAAAAACACATCTTTATGACCCCCAAAAGCGTAGTTTTCTGAAGTAATATTTATTATACTCATAAGCGGAGATAAAACATCACCAACAATTTGCGGTTCAGCGATGTCGCAATAAATAATCGTCTGCGTTGGTAATCCTATCCATATACTAGCGGGGTACGGTGGTTTTGGTTCCATAGCTATGTTTTGATACGGCCGATAAGCCATCTGTAAGGCTAAGCGGTGTGAGAATCCGAATAGCGAGAGGGAGGTATTTAATTTCGTAGTGACGCGCTTAGTTAGATTATGATATTCGATTGTTAACAATTTACTTATTAGCTGGAGGTTATTTAGCTCACTGGCAATTTCTTCTATGTTGGCATAATTCCCCGAGGCGAAACGTAACACATACCATCCATCCTCAGTATAAATCATTTTCTCGTTATCGTGTTGAAAATGTGATGCAGCCTTTTAATATAGTCTCTAGCACGCCCTCTTCCCTGCAGGTGGTTCAATTATAGAATAAATTAAATTGTCTGTCGCACTTACAGCGGCAAAAGAACAAGGGTACTGAATTTGCGATATGCCTACAACCCATGAGCCTGTTAACCTTATTCGTTTTGGCAGTTGTGTAATAAAACTTGACGTTATATTGTCGGGAAAATACGTCGTTGAAGTATTACTCAATAAGGTAAGATAAAACTCCATTTTTATATATCTCTCAGCAGCCGAGCTAATACCCAACTATTAAATTTGTCATTGTATCCACACCCCTTGACCAGGTATTGTTTATGTCGTCCGCGGTCCTTGTCTGCTAAAATCTTATCGACTTTGAATAAAGTGTCTTCATCAATCGTAACAACTAGCAAATTTCTCCTTGTAAAAGGTACCTACAACAGGATCGTTATTAAGATCGATTATGCGGTAAACTGGCGGTCTTCTTTTTATCACTGCTCTACTTGTAAAAACGTCCTCATTTTAATTCGTATCATATTCCTTTTCAAAAGCATACTTAGTTCTGGCGAGTCTAACATGTTTCCCGACTTTATATTTAGGATGATGTGCTGTGCCTAAACCTTTCACGTACAGGTTATTCCACACTTGCAAAATGTTTTCATCATTTACAGCCGCAGTGGCCATCTTGTACTTGAATGAGGGCTATTGTTGTAAGCAGTCACAACAATATACCTGTAGGAATTCTTGTAGGTGAAATAACGCCACACCTTTGTTTTCAATGTTTTATTAAACCTTTCAACTACCGATGCTTTTACATCAGGGTTATTTGTTACATAGAAGTTGATATTTTGTTTCTTGAAAAAGTTTTGTACACTGACCGCAACAAACTCTTTGCCTTTATCCGTCTGTAGATTTGCCTGTGTATTATCATTTTCTTTTAAAATATCGGCGAATTACAGAAGCGGCTCTCTTGTTTTTAAGAGCTCTCACCCAAGCCCTCTCGTTAAACACATCAATAACCCTTAGTATGTAGTTGTAGCCACTATTGTATTTACTTAAAGTTCGCATATCACAAAGTTCCGCTTGCCAATGTTGCTCACAATATACCTATTGCGCGGAAACTTTTTTCTGACTGGTTTAAGCACCGTTTAAGCTTCCTGAGTCTGCAGTCAATTTTTCACATCACCATATCTACCTTTTCCAGCATTAGCTAAAGGAGTTAGACCCGAAAAACCAACCGAATGCGAGGTATCATAGTATACACCATCCTTGTTATGCTCGCCACGTATCCCAATCTAGTGAAAGTCTTCTTCTTTGATAGGATCTTCTTGGTGTTTCCCGCGATTCACTATCAGCATCGTAATTCTCACCTACAGTTGTGAGGGTCCGTTCACCGTTAGGTGATACAGCAGCAACAGCATCATGTCTTCGCGTATTTCCGATAGACTCTTGCTGTATATTTCTTTAATGTATCTCGGAAACTGTCGCCAACCGTGTGGGTTTGCAGTTCGCTACCTTAACGTTTCGTGAACCGGATCGATAATGTTGGAATGAGAGATAACCTCACCTTTTATTGTGACAGTGCTCCTTTTATCCCAAATTACATCACCGCCCATATGGAGTATACGCAAGAAATCAGTACCTTTCTTCCTGTATGAAACAGGCAGTGTTGATACTA
Organism: Vesta saturnalis; assembly: GCA_036346205.1. NCBI lineage: Eukaryota > Metazoa > Arthropoda > Insecta > Coleoptera > Lampyridae > Vesta > Vesta saturnalis. Next base: position 2,111,662 of record JARFJB010001479.1, on the reverse strand, counting down.
TTTCCTCGTCTGCCAGACTTTTGCGTTTCGGCGAATCTCTGATATGATCATAATCACCGCTGGCTATTATGCTAGCAGCTTGACGTAACTGATGTGAAAAGTGTCGATATCTTTGAAGGACTTCATTTTATTGTTGCCATTTGTCATGGTCGGTAATTTTGGTTTTTAAAACTTTATCCGTATCGCTGCCCAACTGCGTTAAAATGTTGTTTTGTGAGACATCCGGCGCTTGCAGGCCCTGTATAAAATCCAGCGGTAGAATAATCATCTTCCTCAGATTATGGTCCATAATTATTGAAACAAATTACACAAAATTCTACCAAGTAATGGTTCTAACAGGAGTGGTAGAAATGCGCCGCCCTTCTGTACGAGAAACTGTTTCTTCTTTTTTATAGATTCGTATCTCTGTGCCAGCCGTCTTAAAGTGTGCTTATGTTGAGAGAGTCGCTCCTTCTGATTAGTTGACAGAAGTACACGACCTTTTAAAATGTTACGTGCACACTCGCAAATGCACTCCACCCGCTTACTATCCAGACATTTCTATAAAGCGTCACGTTGACTTTTACTTAATCTGGCTAATGCGCGCAGGATATCGGTGTTTTCGATTAAAGCGTCAATCATCATATATGGCTGTGAGGCTTAAACCTTTTTTTCGCTATATATGTATATATATATATATATATATATATATATATATATATATATATATATATATATATATATATATATACCTAATACCTTGGGCCCGAATATATATGTTCTCTAGCGTTGCACAGCACATCTGCTGTATTCTGTTTTAAATCGAACAATAAATATCCGTGATTGAAGTGGCATCCTGGTACGCCGCCTCTAAAAATTTTGGGTTGTCAGATGAAATCTGCCTTGCTAAATGCTGTATCTGAGCTCTGTCATGCGGATACTTAAACAAAATTATGCAATGAGCGTTGAGAGATATCTCGCTGTCTACACCCTTGATGAAATATGTTTTGCGTTAAGAAAACCTCACTTTGGTTTCTATGATGACAACCCTTTGTAAAAATGTTAACTGCCGAACCGTTAGTTTCGCGCATTGGGTCGTCAATTATTATTAAGACCGGTTTTTCACCGTCAAACTGTTCCATATCAAGTAATCCTTTCTGAAATTGCACTGAGAGATCTTTGAATAATGGATGCCATTCGGCGTAAAACCAGATAATTTTTTCAAAATCTGTCTCGCAGAGAATTTCGATATTTTTTAGAAAATCAACGCTAAAGTACGATTTCACATACCCCGATGGTCCCGCTACTATTGCAGGAAGGAAATGTTTAAACTGACCTCCATCTCGAAACGCTAAACGATACTAAAGAGTACTCCGTTATTATCACGATTTAAATATTAGATGAAAAAATCTGCGATCACAGATACATTCTACCATTTATCGTGCTTATCTTTTAATTTCAAATAATCCAATTGTTGTTTCTTTTAAATATTTAATAAAAGCCAACACGTGTTTTTTAAATCGTACATTAACAATAGTAGTTTGATGTATATCTAATTTATAACACCTAATTACTTACTTACTTACTACTCATTTATTTATTTTAAAAGTAATTTGTGTGTGTGTGTGTGTGTGTGTGTGTGTGTGTGTGTATACAAAAAACTGTTGAAGATAGAAGACTGACTGGCTTTACACGTTCAAGTTAAAAATCATTTTAAATGTATGTTGTAAATAATAAACATCATTTTATATAAATTCGTATATATCAGGTTGCTCTAAGGAGTGCGAAAGGGAAAGGTAAATACGAATTGCAGTAAGTGTCATAGAGATAGTTAGGTTTGTAGATTTACACTCTAGAAATTACTTAATGATGGGGAAACCAATAGCCAGTTTTATATAACTATTCACAAGTAAAAACAATACGGGTTTAGTGAGACTAATATATTTCAATATTTAGTTCAGTTTAGTTCTCCAATACAGTTATTATTAGAACAGTAGAAAGAAAAACACATCTGAAGGTATGCGTATTATTTTTAATATATATTTTACTTGATATTGTTCACAAAAATGCCAATAAAGATTTTAATGTATTATTATCCACATAGGACGACGTTATAAACCAACTCTGCAATAGCGTCAACTGTTATTCTACATACTCCATCTCAACCCATTTGTTTAGTTAATTAGATAAAGGTGTGACTGTTACGCTATTTTTTAATTAATAACATTATGCGAGTACGTATTGATGGGTTTTAAACTTAGTAGTTATTGATTCGCATATAATAATAAACCATTAAAACCTTTTGTCTTTTTATTTCCGTTATAGCAATTTGGTATTTTGACTGTGGTTGATTTTGGGCAAGCAATCTGTAATGAATTAAACCAAATCATTATTTTTGAACTGTAAGCTGGTTTTCGCATCTGTAAGTTATGATCTGATTTTGCTGAGATTGATTGAATTGATTAATTTGATTTGATTTGATTAATTGATTTGTTTGTTTGAGAAAGAGCAGAGAGAGAGAAACGGATAAACGAGAGTAAGAGAGAGGCTGTTATAGGAAGCACTCGCTACTGTAAAAATACACCACTAGATGGCGCCACAAGCAAAACCCTAATTAGTCCTAGAAATATAAACGCTAGATAGCACCACCTCCATTACAGAAAATTTCCATTTATCTATACACCATTAGATGGCGCTACAAACAAATTCAAATTTCGCAAGAAGGAGCCACGACAAGAGTGTGCAGACCCTAAAACAAGTTCTTCTAGCTGTCTTACAAGTTAGCATGAGAGCCCCTCATTAGAAAATTCAAATTTCGCGCTGAACAGATTTTTAATTCTGACCTTGGTTAGCCCAAGGCCAATTCCAATGCCAAGCCCCAAGTCCAGCCTCAAGGCAAACCCTAGGTCAGTCGTGAGGTCAATCTCAAGGTCAAAAATGCGACCCCACGTGGGCATTAATAAAAAGTGTAGGGAAAGGTGTCCCAGGGGGCGGGGCTTGTGATGTTACAAAAAAGTTAAAGTAGTGTCCCTATTCTACTACAATCTTTTTAATCCTTGTCAATTTGATTTTAGAAATCATAAACGCACATCAGACGCATCCACTACTTTTGTAAATCATTCGTTAAAATGTTTTGAACGATGGCAATGTTTCTGACTTGTCCAGACATTTGACTGCGGGTCACTCACAATTCTTATAAAACAGTTAGGTAAGGGTACCAGTAGCAGTACTACCAACCGAAATATTTATATAATTTGGCATAACAGTTGATCGTCTGCGCGAAACGTCGGTTTCGTTAAGGTTAGCTTTAAGCACATACTACGGGGATTTCGTCAGGTATTTTCTTGTCTTTAAGATTCTAAGTTTAAGTATAATACTTAAGCACATCCTAAGAGTAGTAGATCACTAATTTTTGAAAAAAATACGTTATCGTTATAGAGGTTAACTTTGATGCATGTCTATTACTGGAACAATTTTTGTTGAGTGGTTCCTGTAACTGACAGGGGCTGTCAACCAAGGGAACATCTCGTATCTTTGTAATTGATCCGTTTTCTTCTTACTTATACTTAAATTTGCTTGTTTGTGATGCCCACCAAATTTGATTGTTGTTGTATTTCTAAAACCAATTGTTGACACTCTGTCAATTACTGGTACGGTATGCTGTCAATTATAGGTACATATTTTATAGTTAGAATGGCAACCAGTAAAAACCAAGAAGAAAATATGCAACTGAAGATATGCAAAATGCACTTGATGCTGTGAGTAGGGGATTATCAGTTGTCTCTGCAAGTAGACAGTTTAATGTCCCAAGGACTACACTATTATATAAGACTAAAGGAAAATATGAAGTACATACTCGCATGGGGCCCGAAACTGCTAATGAAGAAAAATTATTAGTAAATGGCTGTTTGCTGTTGCTGCAGCTGCTTTTCAGCTACGAAACAACAATTACTAGATTTCGTAGAAATCCTGGCTAAGAAACTAAAACAACCAAATAGTTTTAAAAATGGTCGTCCATTAATTATAATTCTAATTTGTTGGCAGTACTTGAAAAGCCTCGTAGGGTATCCAATGCAGATGCAAAAATTTTGGTACAATCAATGACTCCAAGTGGTCTGATGGATTGGAAGTGGCCGGCGCAAAATGATGTTATGTGGTATCAATAAATCCATATATGACCACTGCCCAAAAATTATATAGTCTGTGCATGAAATGAACAAATATAAAGCGTATTGTCATTCTTAAGTAATTAGAAATTGTAATTTCATTTGATATTATATTTTTCTTACCTGTAAAGTTTTTTTACTGTCAACTACTGGTACAAGAGAGTGTCAACCACTGGAATATTTGAATTTTTGACCTGTCATCCACTGGTGCAATTTTCTCACTGTTTATAAAAATTTCCCAAAATTTTGCACGTTACATTTAAACAATATTAAGTGTATATTCTCTCTTATAAATATATGAACAATGTTCTAACGTAGTTGTTTGCAGTCAAATATTAAAATTTATCAATACACATACCATAACCTATAAAATGTGAGCGCATTAAGAGATGGGTCCCTCAACGCTCAATTTTAGGGCAATTACTATTCTTAATTTATTTTAACGATTTGCCTAATTACATGAATGTTTACGCTGGAAGTATATCGTATGTTGATGACACTACATTGGTTGTGAAGAAAAAAAACTACACCACATCTTTTCCCTTGGAATAGAAGTAGAAACATTAGCGATGAGGTCGTTTACATTAATTATGACGATATGAACAATAATTAAGTTCCTAAAAGTACCTAAACGATTAAATAGTTATTTTTGTATTAAGTGCATAGAATGAAATTAAATCATTCGAACCGTTAAAACAGCTTCACGCTCGTAATATAAACAACATTTTTTCTGCAACTAATTCTAAAGATATAGGTAATATATTTAAAAAAATAATAATAATCTATCAATATTATGAAACGGTCAAGTCTCCCTGTTTAGTAACTAAGCAGATATATGCATTTTTCCAAACAAACGACTCCATTGCTAAAAAATAATCATAATTTGTTCACAAAAAATTGTTTTGTTGGTGTAGTCTACAAACTATTTAAAAAAAGTGAGTAGTAGCGCCGAAGATGAAGTTGCAGTCACGAGCAAATTCCTAATGAATTGGTCCAAGATGCAAAAGCAGCGATTAGCAGTTTATTGTCAACAAAATCAAAAGGGCTTTAGGAAAAACGTATTCTACATTCAAAGACTGGTGCTTTGATAAGAAGGTAAAAGGAATTACAGAAGATATAATGCTAGACATACACAGACACAGACATCCAGACATGATGGCCGACCTTGGCCAAAAGTGTAATTAATTATAGTACTTAGTTCAATTCTTATCAATATGCAACGATGAATACATAAACGACGCCATTGCTAAATAATCATAATCTGTTCACAAAAATTTGTTTATGTTGCTGTTGGTGCAGTTTACAAACAACAATTTAAAAAAAAATTGTAGCAGCGACAAAGATGAAGTTGCAGTCGCGGGCAGATTCCTAATGAATTGCTCCAAGATACAAAAGCATCGACTGACAGTTTATTGTCAACAAACTCCAAACGTATTCTACATTTAAAGACTGGTGCTTTGATAAAAGGTAAAAGGAATTACAGAAGATAAAATGCTCGGGTACTTGGAACAAAAATCGATACAAGTAAAGCCATCTACGGTTTGATATACATTTTCAATGTTGAAGAGCACATTAAGTGTGAAAGAAATATAAATCTTGGGAAATTTCCAAAATTGATGCCCTACTTAAAAAGTAAGAGTGTCGGCTATCGTGGCAAAAAAAATGTTTATTTGCAGACAGTTGTGATTTTGGGAGTGTATGGTGCTTGTCGCAGGCAAGAACTAACAAAAATGAGAATACATGACCTGGACGATATGGGGCACATATTAATTGTTAAAGTTGTCCATACCAAAATGCATTACTATTTTTAATTAAAAGTTTTCAAGTGTGTTCGTTTGTCGTAAGTTTTAAATAATAAAATATTATAGTCATGTGCATAAAAAAAATTTTTAAAGTCATGTGCGTGAAGCGCAATTATTGAAACGTTAATGTCATCATTTTGTGACACTCGTAGAAAGAAAAACAATTTCTGATGAGCCCGAATATCTACATAAATTATTAATAGACAATTTATATAAAGTCGTATTACTATCTAGTTTCTTAATTCGGAACCTTCAACAAGCCGATTAAATTTTAAATTATATTTTTTACAAATTGACAATTATTATTTTCAGTTATTTTATAACTTTTAACTATAATTATACACACAAAAAAAAAGAATTCCAGTTAAGAAAATTGAAATTCGAAGGTATCTTTAGTTTCGAAAAGCGTTTTAAATTTCAATTTTACACAAAAAAGACGAACTTTTCTTAAAAGTATTGTAATACCATTGAGTATATATATCAAAAACGGTACGTCGTACGATAAAAAGTCAAGAGAGCTTTTTTCTTCACAATTGAACAAAGAATCAAAAAATATTTTTTATTTTTAGAGAAATCAGCGGCATCCTACCTTTTTCTTGAAAAATAGCCTGTGACGTGCCAATACGCGCGCCATTGGTACGACTGAAACATCGTGTTGCATTGCAAAGCATACGTCTCCCACAAATATTGACACGCGTAATATTTCATTATGATATCTCAAGCCGTTTTGGAAAAATCTAATTTTGACTGTTCTTTTAAATTAAACCTCAACACGCTATATATCGGTAACGAAGCGTTTGCGGACCTATGTTTATAGGAACTTTATTGTATAAAATGACCTGGGAAATGACCCCCTTTAATATTGCCGCATCTTTTTAAACGCCCTGTATATATACACATATATATATATATATATATATATATATATATATATATATATATATATATATATATATATATATATATATAAATGAATGCCTATTTTCCTTGGTCACGCCCTAACTTGAGAACGACTTTACAGATTTCACTGCTTTTTTTTAAGTGTTATAATATTTTGTAGAAGGTTCTTACGGAAAGAAAAATTAAGAAAATTGCGTAGAAAATTGAAAAATTTATGTAAACCTAACGACTATTTAAACTTCGCGCGTTTGACAGTTCGCGCGCCGCAAATGTCATTTAACAGCTGCATCGGTCGGGATTTAACGGTGAACGGTGAAGTGTAGGTATCCACTAAGAAAGGGTTTTTCGAAACTCCTCCCCTAAGAGGGTAAATGGGGGGTTAAATTTTTTTGTGAAACTTTATTCTATGGCTCGATTGACTCGAAATTTGGTAAACATAATCTTCAATTAAAATTATGAGACACGTGTATCACAAAATTTTAATATCTGAGATTGCAGCAACGCGCAACGGGTAGGGCTAGTTAATTAATAAAAGAGTGTAGCTGTTAGCTGTCACTACCAAATAATTGCACTGTATATTTTATAAAAGTCTTGGTTTTACCAAGACCATCTCATTTAGTTATCGATGGTCTCGGTTATACGCATACTGGTTAAATGTGACGTCACTGTCGTTAAAAATTCATGGCTATTTTCTCTGTTGTAAATTAATTTTATCTGGGTTTATTAAGACATCTTGAACAGAGAAGTTAACCGACGGTCAATCCTGATCTGTTTTGGTACAATGGGTTTCAAGATACAACAGACGATCACTTTGAACCTTCTGTGGACGTCATTGGAACAACCAGGCCTTAAGTAACACAAATTCTTTGAAATGGCTCATGAGGTTGATATTAAACTTATTAAAATCGAACCTAGAGAGGAAGAAGGAATAGATTTACTTCTAACCCAACATCTTATGGTAAATAGTGATCAAATAAAAGGTGAAATTTATTACGGTTTAAGTAGTTTGTAGTACAAAGTTTAACGCTATTCTTACAGATGATGCGAATATCATACAAGAAGACGCCTCTTCTGTAATAAAAGATGTGAATTCAACGGAATCAGATCATATAAAGGAAAACGGTGTTAAACATATCACAAACATACAGTGTGAACGTACTCCATTTAATAGTGCAACAACAGTGCATGAAAATTTAAAACAGGACGTTTTAAAATACAGTTCAAATTTTAAATATAAATGTGACCAATGCAATTATATAGCAAAAAGGAAATGGGGTTTGATAACACATCTTTTAAAACACACTTCCAATTATGAATACAAATGCAGCCAATGTGATTATGCAGCAAAACATAAACAAAGTTTAAAAATTCATTTTAAAAAACACTCTTCAAGTTATGACTTCAAATGCGATCAGTGTGATTATGCAACAAATTACAAAGGTAATTTAAGAATTCATCTTAAAAAACACTCTTCAAGTTATGAATTCAAATGCAACCAGTGTGACTATGCAACAAATAACAAAGGTAGTTTTAGAACTCATCTTAAAAACCACTCTTCAACTTATGAATACAAATGCAATCAATGTGATTATATGACACATCATAAACGTAATTTTGAACATCATCTTAAAAAGCACTCTTCATGTTATGAATTCAAATGTGACCAGTGTGATTATGCAACACATCGCAAAAATAATTATAATACTCATCTTAAAAAACACTCTTCTAGTTATGACTTCAAATGTGGCCAATGTGGTTATGCAACAAATTACAAAGGTGTTTTTACAAATCATCTTAAAAAACACTCATCAAATTATGAATTCAAATGCGACCAGTGTGAATATGCAACACATTACAAAACTAATTTTAATACTCATTTTAAAAAACACTCTTCCAGTTATGACTTCAAATGTGGCCAATGTGATTATGCAACAAATCACAAATATTATTTAACAAGTCATGTTAGAAAACACTCTTCAAGTTATGAGTTCAAATGCGATCAGTGTGATTATGCAACAAATTACAAAGGTAATTTCAGAATTCATCTTGAAAAACACTCTTCAAGTTATGAATTCAAATGCAACCAGTGTGACTATGCAACAAATAACAAAGGTAGTTTTAGAACTCATCTTAAAAACCACTCTTCAACTTATGAATACAAATGCAATCAATGTGATTATATGACACATCATAAACGTAATTTTGAACATCATCTTAAAAAGCACTCTTCAAGTGATGAATTCAAATGTGACCAGTGTGATTATGCAACACATTGCAAAAAGAATTATAATAGTCATCTTAAAAAACACTCTTCTAGTAATGAATTCAAATGCGGCCAATGTGATTATGCAACAAATTACAAAGCTAATTTAATAAGACATATTAAAAACCACTCTTCAAGTTATGTATACAAATGCAGCCAATGTGATTATACAGCAAAACAAAAACAAGCTTTAAAAATGCATTGTAAAAAACAATGCAAATTACGAATTCAAATATGACCAGTGTGATTATGCAACAAATTACATAGGTAATTTAAGAATTCATCTTGAAAAACACTCTTGAAGTTATGAATTGAAATGAGGAAAATGTGAATATACAACACATCACAAAAATACTTTTAAAAATTCATCTTACAAACCATATTCTAAAGAACTTTGGTTTTGTTGTAATTGAGTTCACCCATCTGGAAAAAATTTTATCTTCATTATCTTATACTTCATTGTATAATTTGTGTACAGCACCATTTTAATTTAGCTATGTATTTCACCATGTGAAAATTATAACCTCAATCTGTCTAAAAATGGAAATAAAAAGGAAAATGAAAATCTACGGTAACCTAGGATCCTCTGAATGGATTATAGAGTACCATATCTTGGACCCAAGGTTACCGTAGAGTTTAATTTTTCTGTGTATTTCCATTTTTTTAGTCAGATTGAAGTTCTAATTCGTCAAATTTCGTGTGGTAGAAGACACGGCTTTTTAATTTTTTGTCATCTATTATAACTATTATTGTCTTATCCGTTACTTGAAGTTCTCATCCAAATTTGGTTCACAATTGTAAACGCTAAATATACTTATAGTAGTAACCAATAATTTGTTTATTGATGATACCTATTTATTATTTTTTGATAAATTTTTTGTGAACATTAGATATATCATTTTTTATAATTGGGAAGTAGTGAAAGGTGCAACAGAAAGACTATTAAAAAGCGTAACAATTCAGCAAAACCACGGCTGTTACTGTACGTTGAACAACAACGACACTGAAGAGCTTTTCAAATTAAAGGATATAATTAGCTATCGGTTGGAATTACTGGAATCATAGGGTCTCCCATGTTTCTTTCAAAATCTCATCGAGCAAGTCAACAATTACCGACACTTTCGTAAGATGGAGTATGGCGACGATGATGCAACCAATAATGATAACATTTATAATGACTTGTGTTGAATTACAAGTATGATATAAATTCTCACAATACAGTTTGTATGATGGAGCTGTTGTATTATCGACCTAGCTATTTACTGTATCACATACATGAATAAATAAAATATTGGTAAAACATCTGTTTGTTTTGATTGTAGCATTGATCTTTACCTATAAATATAGCAATTCCTCCCTCCATGCGAACAATGTTAGTTAGGAAGCGGAAAAGTGCACGAGGGGGTGGTCTGGTTAATACTCTCATTAATAAGCTACCCGTTGAGCTCCATATTCCCGGGTATCAGTATTGTGGCCCCGGAACAAAATTAGATAAACGGCTTCAGCGTGGTGATCCCGGTATTAATCTCTTAGACGCTTATTGCAAAGCTCACGATATCAGTTATAGAGATAGTAAAGACTTGGCTAGTAGACATCACGCTGATCATATTTTGGAAAGAAAAGCTTGTAATCGTGTTAAGGCATGCGACGCAAAGTTAGGTGAACGCACAGCAGCTTTAGCTGTAGCAGGTATAATGAAGGCTAAACGAAAGTTAGGAATGGGTGTTAGCAGAACAAAACGACCGCGTACCAGTCTATTGAAATTACGTAGAATAATTACCAAGAAAATGAAAAACAGTCCTAGAACCATAAACGCTATAAAATCAGCTCTTACAGCAGCAAAACTTACTGTAAAAGGTTAGGTGGGAAGGGGAAGGTAAGCGTTCCCCGAGTAATTCAGCTGCCTAAAGAGGGTGGACTTTTAGCATTTCTTATACCGTTATTTGCGGGATTATCCACGGTTGGTGCTTTAGCTGGAGGGGCAGCGAGTATTGCAAAAGCGGTTAACGCATCTAGTAGTGCAAGGAAAATGTTAGATGAAACTTCGCGCCATAATCGTGCAATGGAGGCCATCGCTGTAGGAAAGAAAACCGGTGGGGCGATATTTTTGAAACCCTATCGGTCAGGAGGAGGTATGGCTTTGCACTTGAAACCAATAATAATAATAAAAAAAAACTTCAAAAATTACCGAAAAGGCCGTTGACTGATGTAGAGCTAAGAAAGCACGCAAGGGATGTACATACTTTAGGGATGTGTTTATGAGAGATAATATGCCAAAATTGTCATGGAATAACGAATCTGGTATTATTAATTTAGATAATCAAAAGGGACGTTGAATATTTCCGAAACTATCATAGTATCATACGCTTCCATCACGTTTTTTGTAACAAACCTCATTGGGTTTGTTACAAAAAAACGTGATGGAACTGTTCAAAAACATGGTCATTTTACGCTGTTTTTCTACTATTATTTTAATTTTCTATAGGTATACTGTTAAATGTGTCTCAAAAACCGCACATTTGTCCTAAATAACACTGGAAACATAAAAGTTTCTAAATTGAATTAGGATTTTATTTTTCGAATTATTAGGGGTTAGAAGCGTTGCAGTAAGCAAGGGGGGGCATCACCCTGTGGGTATTGTCATCGGTTAAATTGCTCTTAATATTGAGTTTTAGTTGCCTTGCCTAAAATGTATACCAAATTCCAATTTATTATACAGGGTGTCCATCTATAAACTGACACATTTTAACTGCTTATAACTCGAAAACGATAAATGGTATCGATGTGCGGTTTTCACAGAACTTCATCATTTTTTAAATTTTTTTGACAGTGTTGCCAAGTTTTAAAATTTACCTGAAATAGGAGAAACAAAATTGACGATTTTCAAAGGCCGATTTCGCAAAAAACTTTAATGGGACACTCTGTATTTTTATAATTTACATCAAAGCCTATTTACTCTCCTTTACGAAAATGTTGTTAGTTTGCTTAATTTTTTAATATACATGTTATACGGATTGATAATTGGTTTCAGAAACCAAAATGTCTGATGCTAAGAAAAACCCTCTGGAAGCCAATTTAAAAGCGGAGATTGAACAAGCAAACACAGCTTCAAAAACAGTCAGGTGCCCTGCAGAACTTTTTGAAAGAGGGTAGTCTCAACGCTCCCACTACCGATCAACATTTAAACAACGCCCAGCACATGCACCTGGATACTGACTTTCCGATATGAATCCCCTTTGGACGCAAACGTCAGCATTGCTGAGCTAGTTAATTCACCTCAAACGAGTTTGTTGAGTAGTGATGCAGTTCCGTGCAGTTCCAAAATAAAAACTGCAAGTTGTGCAGACCTCAGAAAAACATTTAGAAGAGACTACAGTCCCAATTATCTCTTCTGACCCAGGATTATGGCCCGAAATCATGCGCGAAGCAGATAGAGTTTTGGTTAAACGTGGTCCAGCTGCACCTTTGTATAATTTTGATTTTCCTTATGATGATCAACATAGAAGATTCTCACCAAAATATTACAAGAAAGCACTTAAAAATGGAGAACAAGTTTTAAGAGAATGGATGGTATATTCCTTATTTCAAAACGTCTTGTATTGTTTTCCATGTCGACTTTTGCTGCCCCATCTAGCACTAGCGCTCTTGGCCATCGAGGATTTAAAGACTGGAAGCATTTAGGAGACTCTTTAGCACATCATGAAAATGGTAAAACGCATATTGATTGTTTAAAATCATGGCTTGAATTAAAGCAACGGTTGAAAATGGGTAAAACAATAGATGCAGTTTCTCAGAGGCTCATTGATTCTGAGATAAATCACTGGTCCGAAGTTCTTTTACGCATTATATCAGTCGTTAGAATGCTAGGTGAGAGATCTCTAGCTTTTCGAGGAACAACAGATAAACTCTATGAACACAATAATGGAAACTTTTGAAGTTCATTCAGTTATTGGCTGAGTTTGATCCAAAAATGGAGGAACACGTTCGCAGGGTTCTTAATAAAGAAGAAATCAAAGCTACATATCTAGGAAAAACTATACAAAATGAAATAATTGATTTGTTGCATGACAATATAAAGCGCCACATCATTGAACAAGTTCAAAAGGCCAAGTATTATTCTGTGATTCTCGACTGTACTCCCGATGCAAGTAAAGTCGAACAGATGACATTTATGGCAAGATATGTTTCCATAGAAGAATCAGAGTCTGAAGTTCAAGTGATAATCAATGAAAACTTTTGGGTTTTCTACCCATTGAGAGATCAAAAGCTGCGGAATTATCGGAGGTTTTAGTAGAAGAGCTAGAGAAAATGAGCTTAAAGTAGAGAACATGCGCGGTCAAGGGTACGACAATGGTTCCAATATGAGAGGAGAAAAATCGGAGTACAAACAAGAATCAGAAATATAAACCCCAGAGCATTTTATGTTCCATGCAGCAGTCATTCGCTAAACTTGGTTGTAAACGATATGGCAAAATCCTCGTTTGAGGCTGCAAACTTCTTCAATATTGTTCAAAAGTTATATACATTTTTGCTTCCTCAACTTTTCGTTGGGCAATATTACTTAAATATATTGATAGTTATACCCTAAAACCATTAAGTGATACGCGATGGGAAAGTCGAGTAGACTCATTAAAAGCTCTGCGATTTCAAATTGGACCAATTTACGATGCTTTGTACAGTATTTATGAAGATCCAGAAATCGATAATATGATTAGAGACGAGGCTAGCGGATTATTAAATAATTTGAAGCAGTTCAAATTTATATGCTCTATTGTGATTTGGTACAAAATTTTGAGTCGCATTAATCCCATCAGCAAACTTTTGCAAACCGTACATTTTGATATATCACAAGCTATTGATACGCTTAACAACTGTAAACTCTTCTTTGAAAATCTGAGATCAGATGAAGCTTTTGAAAGCATCATTTTAAAAGCAACCGAGCTTGCTTCAGAGGTGGACGTGGAAGCTAATTTCGAAGCCACCACACCACGTCATCGTATCAGAAACAAAACACGAAACGTTTTGTATGAGGGCCCGGATGAACCCGTTCAAGACCTCAAACAAAAATATAAAATAGAACTTTTCTTTCACACTGTAGATCAAGCAATAAATGCCTTGGAAACCAGATATAATTTGCTAAATACTCACAGTAATTATTTCAGCTTTTTGTATAATATTTTTGGTTTAAAGACATTCGCAGAAATGAGCTACTGGCTTATTGCAAAGATTTGGAAGTAGTTTTAACTGATGGAAATTCAAGCGATTTTAACGCCCTGGAACTGGCCGATGAAATAAGCATTGTTTCGTCATTATTAACAAAAAAGGAAACCCCCGTTGAAGTCCTCAAGTTTATCGCTACACTTAAACTTGCACCAAACCTCAGTGTAGCATTAAGAATCCTACTTACATTGCCAGTCACTGTGGCTTCAGGGGAAAGAAGCTTTTCAAAACTAAAATAATAAAAATTATCTCAGAACGATGCAGACGCAAAATCGTCTCAATGGATTGGCAATGATAGCTATAGAACACCAAATTAGTGACAAATTAGACTTGAAATCACTGGTTCGTGAGTTTGCCGAAAGAAAAGTTAGAAAAAAGGCATTCTAAATACTTTGGTTAGTTAGCATTCATTTATATTATAGGATATTAGTAAGCATTAGTTCATTTTAATTTTTGTTATTTTATTTTACCTTAGTGGTAAATTGCTTATCTGTTACATACCTGTTACCTAATGATCGAGTTTTCAATAAAATGTTTTTTTTTATTTAATTTTTTTCAACGTTTTCTTGACTTTATGTTATGGGAGCATGCGATTTACTTTAATAAACGGAGAGGGGGGCGCCAAATTCAAGTTTTGCCCGGAGCGCCAAAATGTCTAGGGCCGGCCCTGCTACGACCGATTCTATTTCACTCAATACCTCTGCATCGAGAGAATTTCTGGAACAATATGATGCATTACCACGAATATACGTATAGCACATGCTAAGAGATTCATCGAATGCAATTGATACCACTTATGGAGTTCTTTACGACATTTCCACCGATAAGTGGGCAATTGGCAAGACATCAGTAAAGATAGATGGAAAGGATTTGGTTATTAAGGGAGTTCGGTACAGTGGTACGAGCGGTCTCTATGACCTAATAATCATGAATGAACCTGACAAACGTCTAATAACTAGCGAAGATGAAGCGAACTATACACAGATCTTAATTGCAACTAATGCAGCTCGTCGCGATAATAACCCGGATGAACAATTGAAAGGTACACGTGCCAAAAAGTATACAGGGACAATTAAACCCCTACTGGAGAAGGCGCAGGTGAAGGAGAAAAAAGGGGGGAAAGCAACTGTATTCAAAGGAATTGGGCGACCGGTTGAATACAAATACTGGAACAACGTGCATGATTTGATTCAAGATTTGGAAGTCATGTGGGCGGTAATACTGGACTCCTCAATGATATCATATCAATCGTGGAAGAACTATACGAAGATGGATATATTGAGAAACCTGACAAACAATTTTTTAGTCAACTATAGTTTGCACAACGATGGACAAGTTTGGACGTTCTCATGTTCATGCTCAATTCCATAAACTGGTAAAACGCAATTCTCCATTACCGATGATAAGTTCAGTGTGGAAAATAAACGTTTAAGTAATGTTGCCGATCCCATCGAACGTCAAGATGCGCTAACCTTACAGCACTATCAACTGACGAGGTTCCATTTAGATGGGAACCGCTTAAGACAGGTGGCCGATCCTCAAGAAGACCCTGATACCATAAATAAAGGCTACCTCGAGTTTTATATCCAGTTAGTGAAGTCGCTTATAGATGGTGTTCGTAATTACGTTGAGATAGTAGAGGCAGATTTAAATGCAACTAAAGAAACTTTAAGTAAATTGACAGAGGATGGAACAAGTGGTAAACGAGTTGCATAAACCGGCACGCAAAAATTTCCCACGTAGACGCACTATTATTAAAGGATTCGATGATCTATGGCAAGCCGATTTAGCTGAATTTGTACCTTACGCCAAACAGAATAAAGGCTAAAAATACATGCTGGTAGTTATGGACTGTTTCTCTAAATACCTATGGACAACAGGATTGAAGACGAAGACGGGTGCAGACGTGACTAAAGCTATGCAAATCATTTTTAAAGAACGGACGCCTAAGAATCTGCAAACAGATGCTGGAAAAGAGTTCTACAATAATCATTTCGATAAACTGATGATGAAATATAACATTAATCACTACTCCACCTACAGCACGAAAAAGGCTAGCATAGCAGAAAGAGTGATTAGGACCATCAAGAATACCTTGTATAAAAAATTTGGGCTGCGTGGAAAATATGCGTGGATTGGAAAACTTCTCGAGGAAGTAACGACAAAATACAATAATCGTAAACATCGAACGATCGGAATGAAACCTAGCGAAGTAAATGCTAACACACCGCTTAATGTATATTCGAATCTCAAAATCTTTAATAAAAACGATCGATTAGTAAATTTAAAAGCATATTTGATAAAGGTTATGTACCCAATTGGTCGAGTGAACTTTTCAAGATTGTTAAAGTACGTGTAACCAATCCGGTCACGTACTTGCTAGAAGACATGAAAGGGACACCCATACTAGGTGGATTTTATGGACAGGAACTGCAAAAGGTTAAATATCCGGATGTGTATTTGGTGGAAAAAGTCATTCGACGTAAGAAGAATAAAGTGAAATCCTGAAGTGATGCTAGATTTAGCATAACATTTATGAAAAGGATAACGAATATTTTTTTATAACAAAAGTATATATCTCGTGAGTTGTGTGCGTACATAAATGGGGAATGAGGCAGTATAAGAATAATTGTATAATATAAAATTAATGAATTAATAATGGTAACCAGAAGTACTAAAATTAATGTGTGATTAGAGCGTGAAATCAGTTGTTATTAGTTTCCCAATTGTAATACTGTCATAAAAATTAAGCAAACTTAAGGGAAATGAAATGATACAAAATAGTCAGGAAATGTGTAATGTGTGTTGCATGTCTGCAGGACTTACTTAAATTGCTTTCCATTTATACTTGTAAATGCATGTGTGTTAGAATGATACCTAACAAAATTTATATTAAAAAGTAATCAATTCATGAATTGAAACAGAAAAAATTAGTTGAATTAGTCATACGCTACTCAGGAAAATAAAAGAAGTGCAATAATTTTATTAAGAACTGAAATAATGAAGGTAAGGGAAAAACAAAGCATAAGTAATACTATATTTTATACTAATAAATACAAATTAAGCAAAAAAAAAAAATTATATGTATATGTTTATAGGAACTTTTCTTTTTAGAAACATGTGTTCTATCTCCTGTTAAAGTTTGTCTACAAAAACTGACTCACCTGTATATATATATATATATATATATATATATATATATATATATATATATATATATATATATATATATATATATATATATATATATATATATATATATATAAAATACAGGGTGTTTCATTAAGGCTGGCCACCGGCCATATTTCAGAAACTAGTGGACATAAAAAGTGGAGAAAAAAAATTCATTATAAAAGTCGCCACGAGAAAATCCTGGAAATTATTTTTAAGTTCCGTAATTCATCGCAAGGAGGCGCAATTGAAAATTAAAAAATAAAATTATAAATTTCTCCGAAAATTCCCACATTAAGGCATACCTTTGGTAACATCGTTAGAGAGCTTAGACAATTCTGCATCATTTTGGTCTAAGGCTCATTGGCGTACCGACCTTAATAAGAGTGGGGGAAGCTATTGAATGTGTAATCATTTAAATCGCTGTTATTTTTAAACGACTTATCCGATTGTAGTAAACCTAGGCTTGTTTAGAAGAAAAAGGTAACTACTTTTAACTGTCGCATCCATTGGTACGCGATAGCTCATAATAAAATTGTTAGAGGGCGCAATTTGTAATAATACCAGTTTTTTTGATTTTATTCAGAAAAATTAAATCATACGGTATAATTATGACATCATAAGCGGAAAGTAGCTTAAATTTGTAACAAAAAACGTAAATAACGCAATTTGATATCTTTATTTGTTCCAGAGTTATGGCGAAAAGAAGACTTTTTAACCGTTTAATTTAATAATTGATTGTTGCTATGGTTTCTTAAGGTGTATAGGTTGGATTATTAATGAGGAATCTGCATTTATCATAGTCTGTGCCTCCCTTCACACTCTATCTAGGCTTAGGACCAGTCCAAACTAAGCAAATTGAAAAATTTGGAGCGTGTTTAGAGGCCAACGGGCCATAACAACGATATCAAAGTAATGATTGATTTTTGTTTAAGATACTTTAAAAAGTATTAAGTGGTAATTGTTATGTAACAGTACACATTGTCTCTCGCTAAAATGTAAGGCCGATTCTAACCCAAAAAAGTCACTATAGTAAAAACAGCATGCTTGTGTTGACATTTTATGTGGCAGGATTTTTTTCCACGGGATTTTTTTTCCAGGATTTTTTTTCCGAGGATTTTTTTTCCATAGGATTTTTTTCCACAGGATTTTTTTTCCTAAGATTTTTTTTCCAAGTTTTTTTTTCCGAGGATTTTTTTTTCCTAGGATTTTTTTCCGCCGAGCATTACAAACACATAAGTAATATTTTGTTTAAAGAATACGGTATACACCACTTCACAAATTTGAATAAACTATAAGTTTTCAGGACTATTCTTTTATAAAATTTAAAAATTGGGGCTAACAATATTACAACAAATTATTATAAGTTTTGTTATGAACGAATAAGTTCAAAGGTAAATGTGTAATTAAAAATTATTATTAATTTTATTAAATACATAAATAAAAAGTTTACCTCGAGTAGGATTTGAACCTACGACCTGTACTTTGCTAAAGTACCGCGCCAACCAACTGCGCCACCAAGGTTCAAGCCCCAATCGATGCAAATTTTATCTTTATGTATGTAGAACTGATGTAAATTCTAAATATCAGTTGGTTGGCGCGGTACTCTAGCAAAGTACAGGTCGTAGGTTCAAATCCTACTCGAGGTAAACTTTTTATTTATGTATTTAATAAAATTAATAATAATTTTTAATTACACATTTACCTTTGAACTTATTCGTTCATAACAAAACTTATAATAATTTAATATTAGTCAAGTTGCTTTGGTATGTGTGAATCCTTGCGATATTGCAGGCTCACATTCCATTAATATAAGTAATTTGATTGTAATCTCATTATATTTAGAATTTACATCAGTTCTACATACATAAAGATAAAATTTGCATCGATTGGGGCTTGAACCTTGGTGGCGCAGTTGGTTGGCGCGGTACTCTAGCAAAGTACAGGTCGTAGGTTCAAATCCTACTCGAGGTAAACTTTTTATTTATGCATTTAATAAAATTAATAATAATTTTTAATATTACAACAATTCACAAGAATAAATAACAATTTTTTTCTAAAATAAGGTATTAAAAATCTATTCAAATTTTACTAACAGATCATAAGTTTTTAACTTTTGATTTTAGTTCTGCCAGTGTAACACGAAACACATCAATGTCTAGATTTTTACAATAATGCATTAATAACAAGACTTTAGTTTAATCTTGCTTTTTTCAGCATACGCTGCACTTCATACAACTCCAAATCATATTTTAACTTCTTTATTTTGCGTATCAGGTCTTCTATTTGTTCCATTTTTGGAGACCTCTTACAAATTGCTCCTGATGCAAACATTTGCATTGAATTCTTCATTATTATATTGTATTTCTGCAGACTTATTAACTTCAATGAAACCCACATCTGTCTAAAGGACAGTTTATATACCCACTTGTTATAAACCTCACATCTAGTTACTTTTCTATTACGTGTCTTTAGCACAGAAACGAACCAAACATATCTGGTTATTTCCTTTGTGACATATTTGCATATCAGACATTCAAACCACACATGGGTTTGGTCACCTACTATTTTTTGATAATGACTTGCACCAGCTGTTTTTAATGATGGTGCTTCATTATGATGTACCTACTCTTCATTTAATCAAGAAATAAAAGCCATTATTGGCAATTAAAAATATATAGTTTTATTTTCTCAAACAGTTACACATGAACATACCTACATTATTATTATTTTTCCAGAAATGATAAATTAGTTGTCTTCCCTACAGTTCCGGTGCTGATGATGTACACGTCTTTCTCAGCCAGACATTTTTTAAACTTTTCAATGCGATCTTCTTTTTTGAAGTATTCATAAAATCGTAAGGGAAGTATGCACTTATAGTTCTCAGTTTCAATCACAATATGTTTCCCATACTTCGTGTCGATTGTATCCATATCAATCACTTTGTATTTTGCAGCCACTTCAAACTCTTTTACATTCGTGAAGGGTTTACAGAAAGTGCTGCTGTTCAATGCAGATAGATCCATCTTTACTGATTCGACAACGCTTATGAATTATAGTTGACACCGAAACTGTCCTATATATTACTGCATCATGATTTTGATGGTAGAGGGGAGAGTGTACTTTGATAATTGTATCGATAGGCGAATCTGCATCTGATGAGGATGAACTGCTACCATCAGGAGATGCTGTCCATTTTTTTACATCGTTGCAAAACTGATTCAATTACATAGCTTTCAGTTCTTCTACAAAACATGTTCTGCATATTTTCTTTAACTTTAAAAACTTTTCACATATCGTTACTCCTTTTTCATACTTTTTCACTAGGACGTTACACTCCGCTTCACTATAATCACCTCGCCTGTAAACCGCCTCATGTTCGGCATCGAATACTAATGCCGAAAATTCTTGCTTCAAGCGTTCCACCGCTGTTCTCAGGTCAGTTGTTTTGATCCATTGTTCTTGAGCGTATGCCATCCACATGTTTTACACAACACTCACTACCCATTACACTATTTCCTTATATTGTTACTCTAAACTACCCCCACTATGTTACATTAGTGCAGATATGAACCATCTCTTTGATTACCATACATATCTGGTTACGCGCATAAGCTACTTTCAACGATGATGCTGTCACTATACTTTTTAGCTATAACGCGACCACCTTTTAGTGAGGACATGAACCGACTATTTTTAGCTATGATATAACCAAAGACGCGAACCAGCTATGATCTGACCCTCTCATTTTAACATGGAGTCGTTACTCTTGTTGACCTCTGAATGACCTTGAAGTTTTGAAAGTCGTAACCTTGAAGTAGAGTATTCACCTTCAATGAACTCATGACCTACTTTTTATGCATAGCTTACGAGATCGTCGTGACAACATGTTTAAACTTGTTAAATACACACCTACTTTTAGTTTAGTAAATTATGTCACCTTGACCCAATTTAATAAGCCCATTTGACCTTGGTCTACTTTTTAGCATAGACAACGCATTCTTCTTGTTTCCATGAATTGATTCTATTTTTATACTTCTAAGAAATGTCATACGATACTCCTACAGATCAATAACCTTTGATCTTGACCACACTATTTTTAGACTTCTAAGAATTGTAATATGATGATGACATTGCAATTTCTATTTTTAGCTTCTGACCTTGACATACAAATTTCCCTCCAAAACGTTTGACCGCAGAGTGACCTTGTAATATCATGAGGATGGTGACAATGCAATTTCTATTTTTAGCTTCTGACCTTGACATACAAATTTCCCGCCAAAACGTTTGACCGCAGCCTGACCTTGTAATATCATGAGGATGGTGACATTGCAATTTCTATTTTTAACTTGAAGTGGAGTATTCACCTTCAATGAACTCATGACCTACTTTTTATGCATAGCCTACGAGATCGTCATGACCTTGAAGTGAGTTAGCTCCGGCCTTACATTACTATTACGAATAGACTTAGCAGAGTAACCCACCACGTGGCCGAGGTGACCTTGAAAACCAAACGTATCCCAGCAAATTTATGGGAACAGGCATGAACGTGCTAACAATTTGGACGAACATTGAGTCAAAATTACAGACTCTTTAAGCAGCAATAAAATATCGGGATGTCTGACGGCGTCCCTTTACAACGTCTCAATATAAATTTTGATGACATTTGGTATCAAGAAGATGGCTGTCCTGCTCATACTACAATAAGAGTTCAACAGTTTTTGTAAACTACCTTCCCTAACCGTATTATTAGTGGAAAAGGTACTATTAAATATCCTCCTCGCTCACCTGATATCGCGCCGAACGATTTTTTTGTTTGGGGATACGTATCCCAGCAAATTTATGGGCACAGGCATAAACGTGCTAACTATTTGGACGAACTTTAAGTCAAAATTACAGACTCTTTAAGCGGCATCACCCAAGAAATGTTACAAAACACGCGAACTGAATTTTATCACAGATCGCGTTACTGCCTTGCGCAAGGTGGAGGTCTTTTCAAAAATCTTATAAAGTAGAGTTTTGAAAAAAGTGAATTCTGTTCATTTTTAAAAATAGTTGGTTTTTCAATAAGAATTATCATACTAAAGTTAAACCTTAAACTGAAGTTATACCCCAGAATAGAGAATAATCAGAAGTGTCAGTCTAGGATATTTATGGTCTCGGTTAATATCCGCGCAACTGCTGTACGCATTACGTTACGGGGACCTTTACATTAGTATATTTGAATTTACTGCGTCATTTATTAACATTTCAATATGACGTATATCTGCGACCAATTGTTAGATGTGTGTTCTCTTAATTATCTTTGAGTGTGTTAATTTTGGTTAGGGGAGCGTGGGGGAATCGCGATCAGCGGGTAATGGCAACCACTCAATTTTTGAACATACGCGCTTGAATATCAATTTGATACTATGACCGGTCTCTAGTGGACAGACGTCTAACATAATTCGACAAGTGTTGTGTTAAGATGTCGTTAATACCATAGAATGAATAATTTCATCAGTGTGTTGATGTAGGTGGATCTAATATTTTTTCAAATTTGTGTAAGCTGTAGAAAAAAAAGAAACGGTGTGTTATACTTGTTCAGTTGTAACAAAGGTACGTAGACCATGTATTTTGCGAAATACAGACAAAATCATATCACTTTGTAAAATGAGCAATTCTAACTGCCAAAAAACATTTTACATGTGATTGCGAGTAATTGCGACCAAGTGCGTGGGTTAATGACCACCACTGGTCGCGATTACCCTTATGGCATTAGCTTGATAAAAACATTTCACTCATTTTGTTTATTTTTAGTTCGAAGGATGCCCCGTAGGTACGTGCGTAAGACGCATAAAGCTCAATGGACTCAAGAGCACCTAGAGCAGGCTATTGCTGCTGTACAAACGGGTACACAAATCCGTGTTGCAGCCAGAAGGTATGGTATACCTTATGGGTCCTTACAGACAAGACTACGAAAGACATCAAATAATACCACAGCGCCAAAAATGGGACGAAAACCAGTATTTTCAGCTGAGCAAGAGGTGGAGATTGCTGATCACCTGAAGACATTATCGAAAATGTTCTATGGGTTAACTCCTAGAGAACTTCGTCATGCAGCATTTCAATACGCAGAAAAAAATAGAATTAAGCACAACTTCAACAGAACCTCCCAGATTGTTGGTAGAGATTGGTATTATAGCTTCATAATCAGAAACCCTACCATTAGTAAACGTAAACCTGAAGGCATCAGTCTTAATAGAGTGTCTGCTTTCAATAGGGTCGAGGTGGGTCTTTTTTTTGAACGCCTTGAGAGTTTAATGGAGAAATGGAGGTTTGCACCTGGAAAAATTTTTAACGTTGACGAGACTGGCATCTCGAATGCGCAACAACCTGAATATATATTAGCAGAAAGAGGTCAGCAAAGAGTTGGTGCGGTAACGAGTGGGGAAAGAGGAAAAACTGTCACGGTAATTTGCGCTATGTCAGCCTCAGGGAGATATGTTCCGCCTTTGTTCATTTTCCCTAGACAAAGAATGTCACCATTTTTACAGAAGGATGGTCCAGCAGAAGCCATTTACAGCGTCTCGAAGAATGGCTGGAGTAATGAAACCCTGTTTCTAACGTGGCTTCAACATTTTAGCAGCCAAATAAAGCCAACTAACGAAGATCCAATTCTACTAATTTTAGATAACCACTGTAGCCATATCTTAATCCATATATACGATTATAGCAAAAATAATGGTATCATAATGCTGTCAATACCAACACATACGTCCCACAGAGTACAACCTCTGGACGTGACCTTCTTTGGACCTCTTAAAAAAGCATTCAGGAAGGAATGCGATTTTTTCCTTAAATCTAACAAATTTCAAAAAATTACCCACTACGACCTAGCATTATTTAATCGGGCTTTCTCCAGCGTGGCAACAATTGAAAAGGCCGTGTCAGGTTTTAAAGCCACAGGTGTATATCCAATAAAACCTGGAGTGTTTGGTGAAGAAGACTTCCTTCCAACACAGGTGTTGTTGGAACCAGTACAAGAAAATCCTAACAAGAATAATTTTGATCACATTCCTTTGAATTTATCAACCCCGTCACAAATACCATACGAGGACCCCGGAGCACCTTCAACTTCATTTCAAGATATCTCTCCACTTCCATTACCCTCTACGTCCAGAAAATCTTCAAAAATTCTTTCCCGAAAACAGCATTCTGAAATTCTAACTGCAACTCCTATGAAACAAGTATTATTTGACAAAGAAGAAAGAAGGGCAAAAAAACAATCCAAAACCACTTCAAAACGAAGCTAAAACGAAGGCGTATGCCAAACGCAAGAAAGTAGAACTGAGTTCATCCGAATCTGATAAAATGCTTAGCCTGTGAGGAATATGGGAAAACGGAAACGTGGTATCGGTGCAGAATCTGTGGTCGTTGGGCTCATCGCGAGTGCAGTTGTGTTGATACACCAAAGGACTACGTCTGCGACTTTTGTCCAAGAGCGGGTGTTCGACGTTTAAAGTTTTAGGTTTTAGTTTTTGATCATTATGTTTATTTTGACTTCATACGGTAATTAAAAACGTTTCTCAAGTAAATTTTTCTTATGATTGTAATTACCCACACCATGGATGTAATTACCCACATATGCGGATAATCACAACCACAGTCACATACAAGGTTTAACATTTTTTTTAAAGAAATTAAATCTTTCTGCAGAATGTATAGTCTAATATGGAAAGAAAACAGTACAATTACTTAAATGCATATAGTGCAAACTGAAACGTGTGGAATATTTGACAATTACGTGTGCTTAGGTGGTCGCCATTTCCCTCCCGTACCCTATTGTTTTATGGTGTTAATTGTTTTGTGATTGTTAGTATGTACAGATTAATAAAATTAGTTACGTGTGTTGATAGTTTTTGGCAATATTAAGGATTTTATCATTGATTGTTGTAAAAATGGGATTCGAATACTTATATAAATGTGAATTGTAATTTTAAAATTTAACCATTTTGTATATGTATTGTTAGTGCTCAGTAGACGATCATGTTATTATAATCATAAAATGTTAAAATTGTTTCTGTTAATAAATCTCATTTGGTGCTGTACTTTTGAGAATTAAAAAAAAACAAGACCTTAATTACGCATTGTGAACAGTGTTCAGTCAAGCAAAAATAATCTGCTTAATATTTACATATCTTATTTAAAGAAGTATTTGATGCAATTTTAGCTGCATATAAGTATTACACATACAGTGTGTCCGAGATTCAGCATGCATGTATTGCTATATTCGTTAATATTGAAGATAGAATGTCGGTTAAATGGGGAAAGTTTTAGAGAATTTTATGGCTATCATCATGGTAAGTGAGATTTGAAGTAACTTTTTTGTTTTGAAATAATTGAAGAAAACAAAATTGTGCATTTCTACTACCCTGTAGCTCTTTTATTTGAAGTCTGACAACATTTTGATTTGTACATTATTATGACACCTTTAAAAGACAATTTTAAAAAGTACCAAAATTTATCTACAGTCATTTGTTTTGAAATACATACACTAACTATTGTTTTTCATATGGACGCCATCTTGGATTTTTACATTATCGAATAGTATTTTTATCACCTTTTCAGCGATGTATCAAAAATTTAAACCCTTGCTAATTTATCTGTTTTTACTTACAAAATTTAATACATTTCTAACTTTTGCTTTTGGACGCTATTTGGATTTTTACATTATCGAATAGTGGATTTTAACACCTCTTCTACAATGTATTACATGATATGAAAATGTAGAAAATGTGTGGAGTGTAGAGGGGGACATATCGAGCATGTTTTATGATGGTTACTATTATCGGTTTTGTTTTTATTTTAGTTATTAGAAATTACAATAATTAGGAATCTAATTGTATAAATTTTTCATTTATTAATCCATGCCTTCTCAAGGCCTACTATTTCAATTTTATATTTTTAAAATTTTTGATAGTTGGAAGTAAATTCTCGTATCATGTGATACATCGTTGAAAAGGTGATAAAAAATACTATTCGATAACGTAAAAATCCAAGATGGCGTCCATATGAAAAACAATAGTTATGTATTTGAAAAACAAATGACTATAGATAAATTTTGGTATTTTTTTTTTAATTGTCTTTTAAAAGTGTCATAATAATGTACAAATCAAAATGTTGCCAGACTTCAAATAAAAGAGCTACAGGGAGTAGTAGAAAATGCACAATTTTAGTTTTCTTCAATTATTTCAAAAACAAAAAAAGTTACTTCAAATCTGACTTTACTATGATGATAGCCATAAAATTCTCTAAAACTTTCCCCATTTAACCGACATTCTATCTTCAATATTGACGAATATAGCAATACATGCATGCTGAATCTCGGACACACTGTCTACTTTTCCAGACAACAATTCGACAAATAAGTAATTCCTACATTTTTATTTACATATTACCGATGTTTCGTAGGTATTAAGTACATGTCATTTTAAAATCGTATAATTACATTATGAGTTTATTTGTAGTTTTGCAAATTTATCAATTATGTTTGTCAGTTACGTGTTTAATACATTGCGCCCAGCAGTTGCGCGTTGGTCAACTTGTGACCACTGACATCAAGGGTGAAGACGTTGAGTGACACTTCTGGTTATTCTCTATTCTGGGGTTATACTATCAATGTAAATGTTATTGTTCTTGTTTGTAGCTCGCGTAAGTTTCTTCTTGGTTCTTCTTACGAGTAGTAATCGAACCATGCCATAAATTCATAATTACAATACAATGGCTTTGGTTTCGTTAGAAATGTTGAAGCTACCTTGAAGGAGACTTAAGAAGTTCATATTTTGTGCCTACATGCAAATATGTACAAGTGGCAACATCGGTAAAGTCTCTCTCACATTCATTAATTATTATTGGGTTTCTTTCTAGCTTATTATAAGTCAGACCCGCAATAATGTTTTCCGTATCGGTGCGTATATATATATATATATATATATATATATATATATATATATATATATATATATATATATAGTAAAAGTACACCATTTAAAAACCCAAAAGCTAAGTATTTTAATTATGTATAATACTGGTGAAAGTTTACATTGTCGTATCTTTGGTTTAGTGTTTACGTTTAATTTATGATAATTGTTCATAATGCCTAATTGGTGTGAACATTCTGCTGTTTATACAGAAATTGAGTTCATTTTTATAGATAAATATAAATTTAATGTAATGTGAGTTATGGAAAAAATGTGTTTAACACATACATTTGGATCTTCGTAAATTAACAGTAGTTGTATATTATAATTTATTTTTAGTGTTGCCTAAGTTTTAGATTCCAAATTTAGAAATTTCCTCTTAAAAACAGTACATTGTTATGGTTAAATGCCATGCGTTTCTGTTTATGTGCACATTTGTTGTTACAAAAATTTTAAGCAAACTCTGTATCCGATTTTTGAATTACAAAAATATCTGGTGTGGAACACTACACGACCTTCCAACCTACAAAATGGAAATTAAAAGAAACTGATTACAAAAATAGGCAATATTGTAAACGCAAAAATAATCATCTATGTCAAACAGACGTTTAAAACTTCATGACGGACAGAGTTACTAGACATCTAGATGCTAACTTAAAGGAAATGAAATCATTTTAATTTCATTTTTTTAGGACAACTATACAACCTCTGTTTTATACGTTCACAACGAAAACAGGCAGTGTGTGGGTGGGTGCGTGCATGTGTGTGTGTATGGCTGTATGTTAGTATCCACGATAACTCCAGAACGAAAATTCCTACGTACTAAAATTTTGTATTGCAGCTTGTTTTCATTTGTTTTGGGAGAAATCCAGCGGCGGAGAACGATGGTTTATTAGGGACAGTTTTTGGTTTTTATCAAATATTTCTAAAACAGCTGCATATTTATTTCAAAGAAATAAAAATACCTAGATATAGACCTTAAACATATCGATTAATTATGTTATGTGCAATTTTTTGATATGACGCGTAATTTAGCTGAAAAAAAATTGGTAAGCTAGAATTTAAGTGTTCAAATTTTCTTGTTTGAATAACGATTCATTTTATAAAAAAATGTAGACGTATCTTTTAAAGAAAATTAAATTTTACATAAATTATCTTTATAAAGTTTTTTAATGTAATGCTGAAGCTGTATTATCGATATACACCTTGCGGCTTTGGAATGTTTTTTAAGTTAACATGTACTTTATGTCTATTAATCACCATCTGACAGGAAGTTTTAAACGTCATTCTGACATAGATTAGTGTTTTTGTTATTACAATGTTGCCTGTTTTCGTTATGAACGTATAAAAAAGAGGTTGCCATAGTTATCCTAAAAAGTTTAAATTAAAATGATTTCATTTCTTTTAATTTAAGTTAGCATCTAGATGTATATTAAATTCTGTCTGTCATGAAGTTTCTGTTTGACATAGATTATTGTTTTGGCGTTTACAATGTTTCCTATTTTTGTAATGAACTTCTTATAGAAGGGGTTGCTTAATTATCCTAAAAAAATGTTATTAAAATTATTTCATTTTTTTTTATTTCCATTTTGTAGGTTAGAAGGTCGTGTGGTGTTCCACACCAGATATTTAACTTTTGCCGGCAGCTCGTAAATGAGTGATATGGTTTTTTAATTAATACATTATTAGGGTACTTCTATAAGAGAAATTTAATAAAGACAACAGACGTTTTCCAGCTTCATTTGTTTCGGAGATATTTACACGAATTTTTTGTTTTCTTACTGACGCCATGTCGGTTTTTTGCATTTTTAGGAAACGCTCTTCAAGAGCTTTTCAATGATGTATTGCAAGTATAGGTTAATAGGTAATTTCTTTTAGCTTCAAAATTCGAAACTATTGTTTTTTTTATAGTAGGCTTTGATTACGCGTTGCCGCCCTCATGAAATAGAATAATACCTCCAGACATTATTCCATAGTTCTGAGTTTTCATTAAATGGTGCATTTATTTGTTAGTCTGTAAGGATTTTTTAAGTACTTAGTATGGCTGTTAATTATTCTAATGAAGAAAATTTACATATGGTTGAACTCTTACTTGAAACCTAACAAGAATACAGCAGCTTGTGGATCTTTTTTGAAACCAAATTTATACCAAAAATAATGAAGCTCAAGAAATACTACCATAGTGGAACACGTCAAGTACTTCGGTAAGAAAATACTGTCACTGTCACTTAATAAGGGTGTGGCGTCTGCATACACCAGAAGTCGTTCATTTACGTTACCAATCATTACACCATTTGTATCGGTACATGCTTGACTAACACATTTATCCATGTATACATTGAACAACCACGGTGACATCTCACAGCCTTGTCGCACTCCTTGCTCAATATTAAAGTATTCGCCCACACCTCCTCTCGCCGTAACACATGCCCGACTACCGTTGTATACTGCCCTTATTCCATTTATTAGACCTTTATTTACGCTATATTCATTTAATATATCCCACAGCTTCTCCCTATGCTTTCTCCAGATCTAAAAACGCACAGTATAGGTTCCTTTTTACACTTAAACACTTTTCGATCACCTGCCGGAGAGCAACCACCTGATCGATACATCCTCTCCCTGGTATGAAGCCACCTTGCACATCCCAAGTATTCTTCCAAATACTTTACCAGGCACGCTGAGCAAACTTATTCCTCTGTAGTTCTTGCAATCACTCTTGTTCCCCTTACCCTTATACAGTGGCCCAATCATCGTGTCCTCCAATCCCTCGGCACTTTTCCACACATAAGGCATACATTGAATAATTCACACAATCTTCGTATAAGCTTTGCACCCCATACTTTAGCAATTTACCAGTGATTTCATCTACGCCTGCTCCCTTGCCGTTTTTCAACCTTCCTACCGTTTTCTCTACCTCATTTATCCCAATATCCTTCTCAGTTTAATTCACCATTCCTTATACATTCTCCTTATTTAACCCTTCAGTCTTACTTTCCTCATTGCTGTACAGCGTTCCGAAATATTCTTGCCAGTATTTCCTCACTTCACAATCGTCCCATACTATTTCGTTGCTCATATTCATCACTCCTGCAACGTTCTGTTTTGGGCCACATTTTGTAGTTTAGACCAATTTCCAGAAGAGTTTTTTCTTTCCCTCAAAATCATTCTGCGTCTTCTCTCCTTCCACAGCCATCACTTCCTCTTTACTTATTCTCACTGCCTCCTTCGCTTCTTTTGTTTCTTAACCTGTACACCTTATACAATCGCTTTTTCTCAGTCTCATTTTTTGCAGCAACATTGCCATGTACGCATCTTTTTTCTTACATACTGTCTTTTTTACCCCCTCTTTCCTCCAAGCACATTTTTCTGTGTATTTACAGTAGCTCTTCCACATATCCGCACGGCACAATTAACAACACAGTTTTTCAATCTTATCCATGCACTTTCAACGTCAGTGTCTTTTGTTTGTTCGTTTCACATTGTTTCATTCACATTCCATTCTTTCTCACATCATTATCCACTAGTTTGTCTACCCTAATTCTGGACGTTCGCACTACGTTTGATTTCCTCCTCCAGACCTACTTTTGCCCTAAACATACTCTCCATACAACCAAAAAGTGATCCGATCCGCACTCCGGTTAGCGCATTACTTTTGTGCCTTCACCAGGTTTCTAAGCCGTTCAAGTAGGTAGGTTCATGATGTAGTAGAATTGGAACGAAAAGGAGAATGGAAACAGTTAGCTACAGACTCTGCACCCTTTATGAAAAGAATAGAAGAGTGTAGTAAAATAATTTCAGCTGTCCTGAAAAAGCAACATCGGGATTACGTATTTATGAAACGCTTTAGTAGTGTTGAGTATTGTATGTATTAATCATAAATAAAAAAGTTTAAAATAAAAAAAGTTATATATTACATCATAATATTACAATATATAAAAGGAATCGTTCAGAGCGTATTATATAATGTCTTTGTTAGAAATCCATGAATTGTGAGAATGATCAAACATTGACCATTTAACGAGACGCATATTTCCTCGGCGTCGTATTACACGTTCAACTAGGTGAAGGTCAGGATATTTAACACTTTGAAGTTCTGGCTCATAGAAACGTCCTTGTATCTCGACTATCACGTAATGTGTAGGTAATTGGACTGGAACGTTTCACTGGTGTTATTCTTAAGAGTTTATAACTCCAAT